>CM045891.1:1762500-1837500 GCA_025169545.1 Anguilla japonica
TGGAACCTCCCGGATCAGAGGCAGGAGCATTGCATTAATGCGCCATCTCCTCCATTCAAATGAATGAACGAATGAATGACTGACTGAATGAATGAATGAATGATGAATGAATGAATGAATATGGACCAGAAATAATTAAAAAACTTGAAAACTGAGCAGAATGAGTCACATGATTGTTTGATCAATTTGGACATTTTTATTTGTTGGTTTCACTGCTCTTTGATACATACACTGCAAACACATGCTAATATTGTTCAATGGCATTACCCATTTGTGATCTACTTTTTTAATTAGCTAATAACATTACTCTTATTTTAGAAGATGTTCTAAACGATTCTGCTTCTAGGCCTCTAGATATGTTTTCATAATGGAAAAGAGCCACACTGTGGTGAGGAAGCGATTGGACAGAGAGAAAGGAAACTCCGTAGCTATCCTACAAAGCCCCGCAAAGATCTCGTTATCTTTGTGTTCCAAGATGCATCTGTTGGCGCCGGTGCCCCCTGAACAATGGCCCAGTTCAAGCCTGAACACGGAGCCCGTGACGACGTCCGCCAGCCATTCAACACAGAGCGCCAACGGGATGAGTTCAGCGGGAGGCGCGCACGTCTCCATGGCAGCGATTGGGCGATTGTCCGAAAAACGCTGACGTTTCTCCCGGGGGGTTCTCTCGCTCCCCTTTCTACCTCCGTCACCAGGTATGAACAGACACCTGAGCGTTCACAGTGAAGTCTGAACAGACACCTGAGCATTCACAGTGAAGTCTGAACAGACACCTGAGCATTCACAGTGAAGTCTGAACAGACACCTGAGCATTCACAGTGAAGTCTGAACAGACACCTGAGCATTCACAGTGAAGTCTGAACAGACACCTGAGCATTCACAGAGAAGACTGAACAGACGGCTGAGCATTCACAGTGAAGTCTGAACAGACACCTGAGCATTCACAGTGAAGTCTGAACAGACACCTGAGCATTCACAGTGAAGTCTGAACAGACACCTGAGCATTCACAGTGAAGTCTGAACAGACACCTGAACGTTCACAGTGAAGTCTGAACAGACACCTGAGCATTCACAGTGAAGTCTGAACAGACACCTGAGCATTCACAGAGAAGTCTGAACAGACACCTGAGCATTCACAGAGAAGTCTGCACAGACACCTGAGCATTCACAGCAAAGTCTGCACAGACACCTGAGCATTCACAGAGAAGTCTGCACAGACACCTGAGCATTCACCATCGTTTCATTCCGCCTGTCAAATTCCTGACACCGAAGAAACGTTTGGTGAGCAATACAGGCCGTGCTATTGTACTAACACCCCAGCGAGTCTATAGTGTCGTTCTTTACATAAATGTCTTTGGAAATGCAGCACCCTGCTGAAATAGCATTTCACTTAAACAAATGATATAATGTTAAAAAAGCAAAAGGCTAAAATCAAGCAGATTATCTATTTGTTATAATTATTTTACTCCAATGTTCTTTATGACAGAAGTGAATATTTCGCGCCGGAGACTGTTGCCGTGGGAAGCCTGTTATAAATTCAGAAAGAAGCGGCTTGAGAAAAACCACAGCAGTTCCCAGAGCCCGTGAGGGTTCGAGGGCTGCATATTTACACTATTCCTGCTTTTTGTTCCCTGCGTTGTTCGCAGACAGCGCACCTCTGCGTCTCAGCAGGCCGCTCGGGTCACAGGAAGCAGCTCCTGCCCTTCAGTTGTCTCTTCCTGTGTCACGGTTTAGCCGCTGCTGCAAATCGCGTTCCGAGAAAATCCTTCAGAGCACAAAGGACAAGGCATTCGGCAACAGGTGTGTGACAAACAGTATTGGAGCGTGTCCATGCACATACACACACACACACACACACACACACACAAGCACACACACATGCACGCACGCACGCACACACACACACGTGCACACACAAACACATACAAAGCCAGGCAGAGAGCGATGGAGTGGAAGAGTGTTGAGGACAAGCACACACAAGGACAGCAAAAAAGCCAGGCAGCGATGGAGAGGACGTTTTGAGGAAAAGAGGAAGTGTGCGATGGATTTTTGAGGGAAAGCCAGGCAGTGTGCGATGTAGAGGAACAGTTTTGAGAAAAGCCGGGCAGTGTGCGATGGAATAGAGCAGTTTTGAGGAAAAGCCAGGCAGTGAGCGATGGAGAGGAACAGTTTTGAGGAAAAGCCAGACAGTGAGCGATGGAATAGAACAGTTTTGAGTAAAAGCCACGCAGCGAACGATGGAGAGAACAGTTTTGAGGAAAAGCCAGGCAGTGAGAGGTGGAGAGGAACAGTTTTGAGGAAAAGCCAGACAGTGAGAGGTGGAGAGGAACAGTTTTGAGGAAAAGCCAGGCAGTGAGAGGTGGAGAGGAACCGTTTTGAGGAAAAGCCAGGCAGGGGTGGAGTGAGGAGTTTTGAGAAAAGAGGCAGTGAGAGGTGAGTTTTGAGGAAAAGCCAGGCAGTGAGAGGTGGAGAGGAACAGTTTTGAGGAAAAGCCAGGCAGTGAGCATTGGAGAGGAACAAGCAGGAATCAGAGCTGCAATTAGAGAAGCGTGATAAGCATCATAGCCAGCAGAGGGAACTTTGGGCTTGTTTTGTCATAAAGAAACTCTACACTTCATCGCCTGATCCCCTTCTCCTCCTCTTTCACACCGCCAGCAAAACAATAAACAAATTAATTTTAAAAAATTTTTTAATCTGAAAATCAACTCACTCTATAATGGAACTATGGGAGGGCAGAGCAACTATTTTCATAGATCATGTTTTCTGTGAAAGTGGATTTCTGTCGCTCTTAAAAATGTTCTTCAACTTGAGGCAAGCGGAACAGAGCAGAGCAGAACTCCAGACTCTCTCAGCCAGAGAGGCCATCCTGAGCCTGAGCATCACGGGCCTTATCACAGGACTCTTAAACAGCAGCCGCCCCGCTGTTCCACAGGAGGAAGAGCCCTGGAGAATCAAACCCACTTTACACAACAGCATTCTCATTCTCATTCCTTTCTGACCACGTAATTATGGCCAAGCTGGACTCAGGAGAACAGCCAGCTAACCGGCGAGACAGCTAGCTAGCTGTTTACGTAGCTCCGTATGAAGCTTGAGATCTACACAAACCATGTGGGTCGGCAGATATGTAGCAAGCTAACACTGGTGAGACAGATATTAACGACCACCAAAACCATTTTAATTGTACCAAAGCCAACAAAGTATCAGGCAAGTCATTCCAGATGTTTGCCCTAAAAACCCTTAAAAGGACTCTGAGTGGGGCAAAAAGCGGAACCATCCATCTATCTAATTATATAAACCCTGTTTGTGAAAGCAAAGGGTTACCCCCACATCCAGGGCCTGTTAATCTGTGCCTATCCTAGTGGAACCTCTGGCTGTGATGGCTATATTATTACACCATTTGTTTTATTAAGCTAAAATAATATATATATATTTTTATCGTTCGTGTTCCCAGGAACTGAAAGTTATTGCTGCAATACATCATAACCCTTATTTAGTGCTCTTGTTGTTTAAGAGAATCTGTTTCCTCTGCAGTAAATGCACAGTTTCCTTGTCCTTATCACAAGGGAAGTGGTATTTTATATGACAAACAAGAGTGCAGTGCTTCAAAAGTCTTCTTTAAATAGCTGAAATTTTATTGCTATTTTTAAAAAATACAGCACCATATGACAACAAAAGCTCCCATTGCACCACACTGAAACTCATATAATCCAAGCTAGCTATCCCTCTTTTTTCTAAAAAATATATATAACATCTCGTTTGCAAGTTCATACAGTACAACCGTGATTCAATCCCAGGGAGTGATCACACACAATGATTCACAAAGATATTATCCACAAAGAAAATCAAAGAAGCATCCAAAGACGTTTCTCTTTTCTTTCTTTCTTTTTTGCGATCTCTGCTGGCAGACTGACATCACCTTCATTCCCTTCTGCGTTGGCTCTAATAACACCTTCAGCAGCAGAAGAGAGGAGGAGAAGAGCCTCCCGAATCTCATCACCTGGCCGAGTTACGCTCACTGACACACCACTGACCTGAGCCTACAGCGGGCAACGAGCCACACCACAGGGTCCGGAACATCGCACAGGAGGGTCATGACTAACTTTATGAAACTTTTTGATGAAAAAAGAAAGGAAAAAAAGAAACAATCTCAAAAACCCAAGGATTCGGATGTGTTTCCCCGGCTATGTAAATGGAATTTGTCAGGGTTTAAACTCGTAATATTTTCACGATGTGTTCCAATCAAACGGCTCTTGGTCCGAAGTGAAGAGTCAGTACGCAAATCGAGTGTGATTTCGACGCACGCCTGTGCTGAAATCAAACCGGAAAAGATGAATTTGGTTTAATTCAGAAATTGAAGCTCTCAGTCTTGACGTCTTCATGAATACTAAGCAAAAAGGGAGCATCTGGAGGCTACAGGTTAAGCGCTAGGACTTTCCTTTCCTGGGAAGAAGAATGCGACCTACGGTACACCCCCCCCCCACCACCACCACCACCACCACCACAGCCCCACATCCTCACAACCACAGCCCCACATCGTCCCCATCACCCCATCCCCCCCCGACCACAGCCCCCCATCCTCCCCATCACCCCATCCCCCCCTGACCACAGTCCCCCATCCTCTCCATCACCCCATCCCCCCCTGACCACAGTCCCCCATCCTCTCCATCACCCCATCCCCCCCTGACCACAGTCCCCCATCCTCTCCATCACCCCACCCCCACATCCTCATCCTCCCCATCACCCAATCCCTCGCTTGTAGAGGAAAATAAGCCGTTCATATTTATGGCGCAGGGACACTATATTTTAATGACACACTCAATCTCAGCAGCTGTCCGCAAAAACTCACGCTGGCACATTCCACGTTACGTGCTACGCGCTGCGTGCTACACACTACACACTACACCCTACACCCTACACACTACACCCTACACGCTACACACTACACCCTACACGCTACACACTACACGCTACACACTACACGACCCACGGCCTCTCAGCGGTCCGCGAGCTGACCTCGGAAACGCTTATCGCTCAGGCGAATTCTCCCAGAGAAGCCCCGGAGTTTAGGGGAGTTCCTCTGGGCTGGGGGTGGCGGGGGTTTGCGGGGGGGTGGGGGATTGCCTCCATTCTGACCAGAGCCAATCTCGCCCTCCCCAGTTACAGCAGAACAGGAAAGAGCCCCGCCCCCTTTTCTGAAACCATGGAGACGAGCGTCATCCCCGCGGAAACGCTCCGCTGTGCCCTGATGACTGTAAACGCATCCGCGGGCTCAGAAGCAGAAGTGTTCCTTTCTGGTAGCCGCTAAAACACAGGCTTTCAGAGACACGGAGCAATCCAAACAGACCATTCCATTTCCATTCTCTCAGAAAGCTGCTTTTGAACATTTCTTTTTTTTCCCAATATTGCACTTTATGTCATCACATTATCCAACAGGCATGTGGAAATTGAGCTTGAAATAAAATATGACACCTCCTCTCAAAGCTCGTTTTAAAATAAACCCCCAGAAGAGGTTTGTTTTTCAGAACTAGTCAAACAATTTGGGACAGTCCATATAACATGCCATATGGACTTGATAACAGGGAACGCCTACAATATCAGTATTCACAGTAACAAGGGCACAGCAGGAAGAAATTGGTCATATCGTGTTACTACTGTGGCATTAATTTTGACCTCACATGTACAGTAAATTGAGCAGTTATTGAACCACCTAGTGTATTATAAAAGAGGCCATCGATATTTCTAATAACGATATTTCTACTGAGGCAGGTCAGGAAAATGAATGACATTGTTGACCGATAACGTCTGTGATTTCTGCAAAGCTGCCTTCTCCATCTGGATTTGAAAAAGAAATCGAGAAATATGCTGCAGAGCCTTTCATTTCTGAACGCTGGGCATATCTACACACTTCCTCTGAGTTGCACACTTTCACCTCATCCTCAAACCACAAAACAAGAATCTTCATCTTTCTGCTCCCCAAGACAAAATGTCTGAGTAAGAGGAAGTGAATCACAAGTTTTACTTTTTTTTTTTTTTTTTTTTAGTCCAAGCAGTAGCTCCGAAAGCCTCAACAGGTGTAAACTGTGGAGATGTTTACACATAAATTAAAATCACTAATTTTACATTCCTACAGCTCAGTCATACCCATCGTAAACAATGCATATCATATGGTGTCAGGAATATGGCTAAATAAATAAATAAACCTCACGGAACAGTGGCAAACAATAAACCATTTATATTACGACCTTCAGAAGTTCAAGGGGAAAATATATATATATATATTATTGGAAAAGCAAGCAAATAAAGGGTGTGACTGATGGAGCGGCTGATCTGGAGTTCACTCATCCGCTGATCTCACGCTGATCCGTGATTATTCCGGCCAGCGACCGCGTAGAGGACTGGTGTTCCTGCACAGCGCAGACAGGCTAACGCTATCACTTAATCAGAACCACCCAGAGGCAGTCCAGCCTGTCGGCGTCTTATCACCTCTGGAGTTTCACTTCATAAGAAACTCCTCCCTTATCAACCCAGGGAGATTACACAGAGAGCACAAACAAACACCGCCTAATCAAATGATCCCCTTTGTTTCACCTTCCTGTACAAAAATCAGTGTGTATGTGATCTCTTTAGTGCCAGAAAGTAGTCAGAAGTACAAAGAAACACTGTTTTTCCTACCGTTAAATCCTGGGTTTCTGAAGTAAACTTGCGTTGGACGTGAGTCTCACGCACTATTTTTAGTGTTTCCTTCTCAACCCCATGTAAGGAAGTCTCCTCCTCGCGCTAATTTAACTGGGATAACAAGCGAGAGGACCAAGTCAGCTGTGTGGAATCATCGCTATGGCTAACCGACAGACTTACGACTGACACTTTGGTCTATTTAAAAACAGGGTTGCCGTGAGTTACGCACTCTCTCTGTCAGGTGACTCATTGTAACTGTGATGTTGAGCCAACAGGAGCCAAATAGAAAAAAATGATGTAGATGTTTTGCATTAATAACAATGTTGGGTAGTTATCATTCAGTGGTGGACACTTGTGCCTACTCAATTATTGCTTGTATTATTTGCATAGACTGCTTTGTTGCTGTTTTTGTTGTGTTAATCAGATTAACCTACAGGGTCCAAGATAAACTACGCGGTCGTTCCCTGCACTTGGTACTGTACTTCCCAGGGTTTTCAACACACTTGTTCCTGGTTATGGTTATACACTTTGTTGTACGTCGCTCTGGATAAGAGCGTCTGCCAAATGCCTGTAATGTAATGTAATGTAATGATAGCTGTCAATAATAATAATAAACAAATAGCAAGTGCATGGACTTCATGTCATAACAGTGCTTGCCAACTCTCAGTGCTCTACATATTGAAAGGAACAGGCATTACGTTACATTAGAGGCATTTAGCTGACGCTTTTACCCACAGCAACTTACACAACTTTTTTTTTTTTTTTTTACATTTTACATTGCATCCATTTATACAGCTGGGTGTATACTGAAGTAATGCAGGTTAAGCAACTTGCTCAAGGGTACAACGGCAGTGTTTAACCCAGGAATTGAACCTATGACCTTTAGGTTACAAGCCCAGTTCCTTACTCACTGTGCTACACTGCCCAGTCATCATGTGGGTTGCATGTAAGTCAGAGTAGGAGGGGTGTTTATTTGAATTTACCCACTTTATCAGTGTTTTCCGCTGCTCCAGTCACAGTCTTATCTCACAGGCCTGGCTGGCCGTGCGTCCACAGCCCGTGCCATCGCAGAGATGTCCCTTGTCCTTGAACATGCTTACCTGTCCCAGCTGAGCTATGGCTTTGTGCTTCTAACCTTCCTGTTCACAGCCAATCACGTGCGCATGACCACGTTTCGTCATCTAACCCAGTCCTGTGGGACGTCAGCTATCGCTGCATCACACTTTTTTTTAAAAAATAAATTTAAAACTTTGGAAACTGTTCGTTAATGCAACACTGACAAAATGTCAGTGTCTACCATCCGTATAAAAAAGGGAAAGTGTTCCATAACAGTATGGTTGAAATATTTTCAGATTTTAAAAAAGGAAATAGCTTGAAGATATCGCTCATATTGCCTGAATGTTGATTTTGTTTTTCCGAGCAGATTTCACAGCTGACTCAGACGTGATTTTCTTGATGAAGTACTCCTAGGCAACGTCTTGTTCTGGAAAAAATGTTTTCTAAATATGACCAGCGGTGTGGGCTGAGAGCGTGACACAGCTGAGGGAGAATTTAATATTTTCCACCCGTTAAAACATTAAAAATATCCATACATATTTCGTAGCACAAGTAAAACTAAATTAACCTTTCAGTATGAATTCCCAAACTATTAAAATTTTAGTCAAGCAAGGTACAGTCATGAAATGTACACAATCCTTTACTGTCAGTAAAATGCTCATAGCCAGTATGGACAATCCGGTATTTATCTGCCCAACCTCAGTTATTATTATTATTATTATTATTATTATTATTATTGATAATAATAACAATAATAATGTGCCATCCAATGTTGGGCTGTACAACTCTACCATTTTTGGAATGTCCAACTATCAGCCATAGCCACGTATACTTCCCTGAAATCTGAGCTGGTAGCGGGCAGGTAAAAGGAAAATTTGTGATGTCACAAATACGTCATGGTCCACAATGTCAAGATATGCAAATTACGGGAGAGCGATGTGGTAAGCTGAAACCTTAGCGCACAGAAAGCTGATTGGTTAGTGACGCTGTCGTGACAGTTGTAGTGTTGAAAATGGCAGACTATGCAGTTTGAGGAAGCCATCCCTTTGTTCCACTCGTTACCAAAGGAGCCCATTCTAAACAAAAATAGGTGAAATTTGTTCATAGAAATCTTGTGGATATGCCTGACAGCGGAGAGGGAATCCGTGTCTGTAGCGCACATTTTACAGACGACTGCAACCTCGCGGAGAAGTCGACGGGTTTCGCAAAGAAACCGATTTGAAGCCAGATGCCGTGCCTACTATACATCCTGAGACCAGAGCAGCAAGCGTGGCCACCCTGCATATTCACAGACTCTGGCATTCTCAATGAGGGAAAGGTGCAGAGATGCTTCTAAGCCCTTTTCAGTGGTTTATTAAACATTTTTTGGTGAGAAAGATAACATATTAAACTAACTTATTATTCAATATAGAATATTTTTCAAGGTTTTATTTGGATGGGTGCTTTAACTGAGTGAGCCACCCAACAGCCCAACCCCCCGAGCTAGTTTTTGGAGTACACAGCATACGCACAGTAAATTCACTGCTGAACCATTTTCAAACATCATTTATTTTCACTCTTGTCCTCTCCAAATAAGAAATGCCTCTACTGTCACTGTAGGTTTTCAAATGAGTAAAAACCCTGCTCACTGCAAATGTTCCTCTCATTTGAACAGGAGTATTATCTCCGCTAAAAATTCATCATGTCAATGGTTCTGTAAATGATCCTTTTTTTTTTGCAAACTGTTCACAGATTGACATCAAACAACATCAACAAGCTCTCTAGGAATCATTTTTCCCCCACAGAAGTCGTTTTAACACTTTTGGTAGTGTATGCCAGGGGTGTCCAATCTCATCCGAAAAGGGCCGGTGTGGGTGCAGGTTTTTGCTTTAGCCCAGCATTAAGACACCCGATTCCACCCGTCAAGGTCTTGACTGACAGACCATGATTGGTTAAATTAGGTGAATCAGGTGTCGTAGTCCTGGGCTAAAACGAAAAACTGCACCGACCAGCACTTTTCGGGTAAGACTGGACACAACTGCATGCTGACACTGAATGACAAAGATGCACCTGTTGGTGATGGGACAGGTAGGATGGCCACTCCTCTCATCCGAAACTGCACAGGCATTACTGCAGGCACTCCACGCAGCTGCGTTGGAGCTGCGTTGCTGCATTCTGGAGCGCTGCATGGTGATGCATTTTATTGCCTAACGACCTGCCGATGTTTCCAGAGGCAAGCTGCTTCATTCCACTCACTCTAGCAAAACAAAATAAATACATTTTTTTAAAACCCAGATGTGAAAATACCCCCTTCGGTACGTTTGTGGGACAAAGTAAGATTCTGTTCTTCACAGAGAAGGTCACTCTGGAAAACAGACTCCAGATGTCACGTATCAGTCTGCACAGGAACTCACAGGTCAGTGGGCTCGGCCTTCAGAGCGAGGACTGGACATTCAGCAGGGCGCTGGCCAAGGACATCCATCTCTGTGACAGTCAGTCTGAGTCTGAACCCAACCCCCCCGACCCCCCCAGATACCCCCCCCCCCCTTCCCCCACCCAGTCCCCCCCCAGCCCCCCCCCCAGTGCGTAACCCAACAGAAGCGCTACGCTGGACCTCCTGTGAAAGGCAGAGTCACACAGAGTCACACACCTTCACAGGAGAGACAGCTGGGATTTCTGCATGACTGCAGTCCCTAGATTCCTTTACACACACGCACACACACACACACACACACACACACATACACTCACACACGCACACACACGCACGCACGCACGCACATACACACGCGCGCACACTCACACACGCACGCACGCACGTACACACACACACGGACACGCGCACGGACACACACACACACACACACACACACACACGCGCACACACTAACACACACTCTGACACTGACACTCACACACATACAAAGGCATGCGCACAAATATAAATTCATGTACACAGTGGTACAAAATCAATAATACCCATGTGTCTGGGCTTATTTTGTTACAACTAGGTCCTTCCAGCCTGCTAATGAAACATCAGCACTGATAAACCCCTCTGCCAAGTCAGAATAAATGGAGAATGCAGTGAAGGCCCCCCAAATCAGAGGAACCCCCAAGATTTGCCCCTCTCTGCTCCTCATCTGTGATGTTTTTCCACACCTGAAATGCAACCCAGCAACAAGCCTCCATCGGCAACAGCTGTTGGCATGGCAGCAGGCTGAAAACCAGCCCTACAGCAGCCTGCCAGTGGCCAGACCTTTCACAAACTCTTTCACCTGCTCACACTACAGGATCCTCACCTTGCGTGCCTCACTTCTACAGTGCCAACAACAGGCCACTAGGGGTCCCCTGTGTGCACGGCTAACTAGGCAGTCTCTGGTTGCCTTTTGGGTGTGGTCTTATAATGAATCACATGTTGCTCAAAACAAAGTATAGACTATCCATTGATGTCCAGTTAACCGGTGGGATACTTGTTCCATCGTCTCTAATACTTTTCCCAAAATACAGTTCTGGGTATCCATGTTTAACTTCATTAAAGTTTCCCCTTAATTATTGACCAAGCAAGACTGCATTAAAACTTTTACTGATTAAACTCAGATGCTATAATTGGTTATGCACCTGCACTGTGTCTCCAGTAATTCACTCCAGATTAGAGTGTTTACACTGACCCCTTGTGGATAAGGACGGACACGCAGGGCTCATTCCTCTTGAGTCAGATGGTCAGGAATTTCTGACTGGCCCTGGTCATTGGCTTCCCAGCCGCCAGGTGTGCGATGCAGTGGAACAATACCTGAGGCTGTTTTTCCCACTTCCACCAGCAAAGCATGCTCCTGGACTTCCGCATGGAAATGTGACACTGCCTTCTTCCCGCAGAATTCCGGACCCCGATATTCCACAGTGCCTCCTTCCCACAGAATTCTGGACCCCGGCATTCCACAGTGCCTCCTTCCCACAAAATTCCAGACCCTTAACAGAGAGTAGAGAAATAATAAGGGAATCAGTTCCAAAGGTTGAAACTAGGTAAAAAATTACAGCAGGTGAAAAGTAGATGATGTAAGAAGGACTACAGAACAGTTTGTTTTCAGTTATTCTTGCAAAAGTTGTGTCTTGCGTGTAGTACTGTGCACTTTAACTGATGCAACTTGTACAACGCGGGATTTATGGAATTGCCTCTAGACGGTCTGTAATAAGTAGTAGTAATTTAAATGAGCGTACAATCGTGACATCCTAATTTTTAATATCACTGCGAAACGCAGACTGCAGTGAATATGAATATGATTTCTCTGATGGAAGATATTTTGTCAGGTATAATTATTGGGTGTGTGATTGATTCTTTTCATCCCCGTGCAGTATTCTCATTTGTGAGACCACTAAAATCTAAAGTGGAAAGTAGGAGATTGAAAAGTAACGTTTTTGGCTGTTAAAACGTCAGACCAAAGAATAATGTGAATAGTGCACTATTTTAATGGAAATTCAACTAATAAAGAACAAATCTCATAAGCAGCACCCGACAGTAAAACGAGAGCTAACACTGAAGATAATATTGCGCATACACATTTTTACGAAAAGTTACACCATCGAAATAAAATAAATACATAAATTAAAAAACGGCACCGGTGAAGCCTGTAATCTCTTCCTTGTCGAAATCACAGGTGTTAACTAACCAAGGAGAGTCGTGAAAAAGCCATCAGCTCAAGTCTTCGGGGTTTTTTCTAAATTGCTAATAAGGTTTGTAGCGCCCCGGTAATAATGAACAGGGGGGATGCGGCACGCGGCCTTCCCGACGCGCTTAGATCTGAGAGAAAGCGCTGCTCGGGGAAGCAGCCAGGCACGCGCTGACGCATTTATATGCAAAAGAGCCCGAGATTCGGAGCCTGGCGCTTTTCAGGCGCAGGCTAAATGAGCAGCTGCGGGCTGGAGCAGAGTATAGCTTCCAGAGCTTTCCGGATCAAACGCGGGTTAGACTACGCCGCCGAAGCTCGAGGCTCATCTGCAAAGGTCGCTAATTAAAAGACTAGCTGTTTATAGAGTGATCTCGGTTAACGGCACATTCTCCTTTAGGGAAAAGTCGTGTACGGACATCATTCATTTTCAGCAATTATTTTGTTTACAAGACACTGTCAACAACCTCTGTTTTGAAGGCCAGATTTAATGAAGGCTGTCCTTCTGCAGATGGTCTTAACAGATTTAGCTGAATTAATATTTATATTAATCATACTGGGAAAACAGAGCATCACTGAAGTGTGCATTTATATGAATGCAGGGTGTGAGGCAGGTTTCACTGACTGCAGTAAATTCTATAGACGCAAACGAATCCTGTGATATATATCTCGGAAATAACTAAAAAATAAAACAAAAATTTAAATACTCGCAGATGGGTGAAAATAGCTTCACTTAAATCGAGGAGAACTTGTTCTCAAGTATTTGCTGGCTAGAGAATTAGCCACTTCACACACTGATACCACTGATTGCATTTAAGATTCTTGCTATAAACAAAACCTGCTTGAAATCCCGTAGATACATAAATTAAATGACAATATGACTGATTTGTGTCTAACAGAAACGCTTCGCCTCCTCTCTCCAAAATCAAGTAGGCCTATTTCTGATATATTTTTTTTCTTCAGTTGTGCCAGCATTACAAATAAATAAAAATATTTTGAATGGGATATTTACATGCCTTTGTGTTGCCACATTCAGAATGTGCAAAATATACAGCTATGGAAAAACTAAGAGACCACCCCATATTTTTTGAGAGGAATTGGGGATACTCCACCAAATATTGATTGTTGAACCCTTTACGAGAAGACATTTTTTATTTTTTGTATTATTTATGGGTACAAACTTGTTTAGTTTGCATTATTCAGCGTATAACAACACAGTAGTTTTAGTATTTGGAACAGTTCTCATTTTCTGCAAATATTCAATATTTTTGTTTGGAATTAAAATAAAATATTTTTTCTTTAAGATTTTAGATTTTAGAGTTAGATTTAAAACTGACACATACCCATAAAAGCGTGAAACTGAAAATTTTTTTCCCCCCTTAACTTCAGGCCTATTCCATGCCTTAATTAGAACCGTCTTATTCAGGATCCCGTCATATTACAGGCCAAACAACTTGTGATTTTTTTAAGTCGTCGGCCTATTTAAAAACTAGCGTCATGTTAGCTTCAAGGCTGGCCGTGCAAGGTACAGCTGTCATTAGCGCCGCGGCGCGCGCTTCTGGGCACGAGACTAAAGTCCGGTGTCCATGACCCCACGGCACGAGCGCCGCTTCCTGGCTCAGAAGGCAATGCGGACGATCGCTGGGAGCCGCGAACGCGCCCGGTCCGACAGCTCGGCTGACCGGTTTCAGCCGCCGACGGGCCAGTGTTGCCGCTAACTGAGGCGCGAAACGTCCGTACGCACTGTGACGACGCCGACTGTAGCTCAGCCCAATTAGCGCTTCCTGTAGCGTAGCTGGCCGGAGGCGGTGGTGTTACGGTAAGAGCCTGGCACCACGCAGGCGACACGGGAGAGGAAGCAGCTCTTTAAGGACGCCAGCCTGACGATGTTCCTCTCTCTACTCTCCCACGCTCCCAACATAGGGCCTACTCGGGGTGGGGCGGGGGGGGGGGCAGGGGGGGGGGGGGAGCGTAATGTTCGCTGGAATTGCCTCCTCCGCTCCTTCTGCCTGCAAACAGAATAAGGCCGATAAAATAAACCGTCTGACAAAACTGCTTTGTCGCCAGCGTAACACAATTCTGACGCAGGATTATGCTGAGGTTGAGAAGAGAGAAGAAAAAAAAAAAAAGACAACGAAGGCGGTTATGGGCTTGGGGGGGGGGAGGGGAGGAGGAGGAGGAGGAGGAGGAAATATTGCTGCATTATTCGCCACTAAAAAAAAAACCAAAAAAAAAAAAAAAAAAAAAAACTTTTCTTTACTGGTGAATTAGTACGTGCTTTCAGTGGATTCCCTGCCGGAGATTTACAGACAGAAAGCCGGGCGTCTGGAACAGGGCCCTCCTCTCTGTTCAGCGCTGCCAGCTCCACAGCGAGAGAGGGAGGGAGAGAGGGAGGGAGGGAGTATCAGTCTCTCTCCTATCAGCCTGGGGATCTTAATGGGGCCTCTCCGGAAAGGCGGCGATTTATACCCCGGCACGGCTGTTTTATTAGCCTTTTCCAGGCCGCCGGGACGTCCTCCTGGGACCGCGGCTATCCCGCTACGTTAGGATCCAGCTGTTTCCCAGGACTTAAAAAAAAAAAGGTTTAAATCACGCTGTGAGCTGACCAAGGTGTTCCTTTGTTTTTGTGTGCATTCCATTTCATTTTCTGGGAGAGAGAGAGAGAAACAAAACTCTGCTGCGTCGAGAAAGGTATTACAGGGCAAGTAGAATGTAAAACGAATGAAGTATGGACATGCAAGTGCAGCATGTCCCAGTCTTCAGGTTTTGCGGATAGGTTTAATTGCTCTGTACAGGAACAGAATACAATTTGTTGAACCACACAGTGCAGACGTCACTAAAGCACGATCTCTGTGGCTGTATATGGGAGCACAGAGTCAACGCTTGCTTCTTCAAGTAGACTTCCTGTCCTGACGGGGGATTAACCCAACAATTATTGGAGAGGAACGCCGTTACCCCGAAAGAGGTAGCCTACATCGGCAATCAAACCCAGGAGTCGTGATTGTGTGTTGAGGGGGGCAAGTAGGCCTCCCCATGGATTCCTGCACCAGCGTTGCTACTTACAAATTCAGCGTTCAGAATGCCACAACCCGGAGACCTGAACGCTGTAGAGGTTTTAACCTTGTGTCGGTGACCCTGAACGCGCTGCAGGCCGCGGCGAGATTAAGCCCGTGTCGGCGTTCTGCTGGATATCTACAGCGCCTTATCCCCTTTTCATTTCAAGATGTTTCTTTAGAAGATAAATAAAATAGAGAATCAGAAAAAGAAGAGAAGAATGCACCAAAAAAAAACTGTTTATTTATGTCTGCTGTTCAATTGTGTCAAATTAAAAAATAAAAAAAAATTTCTATTGCCTTATATTCACTCCCGTCGTTGACCTTAGTCTTTAGTCATTTCTACTTTGGGAGTCAGGAGAAATATTCTGGTAATAAAAGAGCACTATTCTATCTGCACTGGAATGTATGAATATTGCATGACACTTAAATGGAGTCACTGTCATAATCCACTCTGCGTGAGTCTAAGCCTTACACAGTCTATGGTCTAAACGGAGTGTGATGTCATTTCCTGTACAGTATAGTGTAGGACACGATTGCTTTGAACGCTGGCATTCCGAGCTGTAATTCTCTCCTAGGGAAAATGGAAGGGAAATTAAGTTTCATGCTTTTTAATATTTTTTAAATATAATTGTTTTGTTTTGTTTTGCTTGGCTTGGCTTGGTCTCTGGTCAGTGTTTTCACAAGATAAAGCAACTGCCTAAAGTTTCGTAGTAGGAAGCTGTCATTAAAGCATCATTAAACATTAAGTTTTGTGCAAATAACAGATCATGAGTATAAAATTGAAATCCGCTCCTTAGAGTTGCTCTACAATCCAAATATTAATCGAGAGCTAATGTTTCTGATTCAGCCCACATACACACCGATTTGTTATGGCCTTTGGGCCAGTACGCAGCACACTGCATGGATTTTCAAAAATATGGATTATGAATATAACCATTTCACTGCATCATCACATAATAAAGAACTGACAAACAGAAGTGTTTCTGTGAGAAATCAGAGGCTAATGGCTTCATATCCAGGCCTGTGCAAAGACTGAACCGTGATGAAAACCCATAACACTCATGAAAGCACCCGCGATTCATCTGAGCCTAGTGAAATGGTGCACCTTTTGTAAGAAGAAAATCAATGTCGCAAAAAAAAAAAGTGACACAATTAGCAATTTTCAATACACTGTAAACACCATCAATCAAGGCTGACCCTTTGGTGGTCTCAAAACAGACAGCATACATACAAAAAGTGTGAAATATGGCAGCACAGCATATGAAAAATGTTTCGGTCATCTGGTGCAGCACTAATCCTATAGTGAAAAATACAACCTTTTTTTTTTAGAATGGTACTGTGTTGTACTGTGATGTCGACATTTTAGGAATGAAAAATATGCTCAGCAAATTTCACTGGGTCATTGGGACTGTGGTGCTGAGAATACAAGCGTTCTCTCAGAGGTTTCTCTCCCGTCTTTGTTATGAATAACAATAATAATTAATAACCGTTATTAACAACAATAATTATGTGTAGTAATGAATAACTTTGTCGAGCGCCCCAATGAGACACGTATACCAAACAGTTGTTCTTTTAAAAATCTGTATTATAAATACGCACAAATATTTCTAGGCAAACAGAGCCTTGGTCTGAATCAGAGAGGTTGTGTGAAATATAAAGAGGTGGGGGGAGTCATGCGGATCCTCCTGAACCTTGTGAGGGAGCAGTACCCCGGGCCACCCCTCTGAGTTATAGGTCTCCGTTTCTGTCAAAACCGCTCTCTGGGTAGAAATTCCCAGCATGCACTTTCAGAAGAGATATGCGATGAAGGATCCCCCCCCCCCTGCACACACACACTCACACACACACTCACACACTCACATAATGAGAAGACACAGCGTAAAGAGGTCATTCAGCTCTCACACACCCGCTGACGGGCAGCTTCCAGACTGGTTATTGTCCTCCCCCAGTTCTGCTGTTCAGATATGGGAGGTTTGCTCTGAGGAGGTTCTCCACTCTACACCACCCCCCCCCCCCCTTCTAATATGGCAGAACACCCCAGCAATGCATCAGCCTTCAGTGAGTTCTCACTGCCGGGGTCAAGGAGGGGTTACTAACCCCCCCCCCCCCCACCACCACCACCGCTCCCCATGATTGATGCTTGTATGGGGCAATGGGTGCACTTTCTCATCGAGAACCACAGCTGTAAACTCGTATTAAAAAGGAGTCGCAGAGAAAGGGGGTGAAACAAGGACAGGCGAAAGGTGAAGAGGAGACTGCTGCACCAGACCGAGCTGGACCAAACCAGGCCAACCCGGACCAAAACAGGCTGAACTGGGCCAAACCAGCTTGAACCAGACTCAACAAACCCCAACGAGGCCAAACCGGGCTGAACCAGATCACAGGGATGCAAGACCCAGTTTAAAACACTGATGGCCCGCTTTCAGCTTTTCACTGCTGCTTAGGTCTCGGGGAAAACAAAATGAATAAAATTTCTGCTTGAGCAAGAAAATAAAACTGCACTTCTGCACCCTTCAGGAAAATGATCTGCACACCAAGCACTAACTCTGCATCACACATGCACAGGCATGTGCATGCATTCACCACGGGACAAATTGCAAAGACAGGCAGGAATTTTCAGAGGATAACTAGACAAAAAAAGATCAAGTACTGGATAGTCTCATCAAGATAGTCTACAGTATATCCATGGTAACTATCTGCATCTGCAGGCTCAGGGAGGTGCGTTCCCATAGAAATGCAGGAGGAAATGAAAACAGGAAGTGGAGCTGTCTGCTCCGTCCCGTCTCTATTTCCAGTTCACTCCTCAGGTGATGAACGGCTTGCCCCAGGACCGTCCCCCGGGACGCCGAGCGAGTGGGTAAGTGACAGCCCCGTTCAGCCCGGTGATCTTACCACCGCTCGTCTCCGATGACTAAGGACTTCCGCATTACAGTGACAACTGGTCCCCCTTTCTCCTCTGTCTTTCCACTGCTCACGGCTGAGGGGAAGGGTCCATTAACTCATGCAGTTCCCTGTTCTCACAGTAGTAGTTCCCTGCTCTCACAGTAGTTCCTTGTTCTCACAGTAGTTTCCTGTTCTCACAGTAGTTTCCTGTTCTCACAGTAGTTCCCTGTTCTCACAGTAGTTCCTTGTTCTCACAGTAGTATTCTGTTCTCACAGTTTTCCCAGTGTTTCCTGTTCTCACAGTAGTTCCCTGTTCTCACAGTAGTATTCTGTTCTCACAGTAGTTCCCTGTTCTCACAGTAGTTTCCTGTTCTCACAGTAGTTTTCTGTTCTCACAGTAGTATTCTGTTCTCACAGTAGTTTCCTGTTCTCACAGTAGTTCCCTGTTCTCACAGCAGTATTCTGTTCTCATAGCCGTTCCCGCTGTACCATAAGAGCTTTCCACTGAGCTGAGATCATTTACGCTTTCCAGTGGAGGAGCCCAAGGTCCATTAAACTTCATATGTGAATACTTCACTTAAAGCGGTTTTTCAAATGGCAGCTCTAAATATTGGCTGTCATAAGCATGCCTGCATATCATGACCACCAGTCAGGATACTAAAAAAAAAGTAAAATTTTATGATGAACACCATGACAAGAATTGTGATTCTTGCCACTACCACAATTGTTAAGCAAAGATTTTGCCGAACGTTTCCATCATTTAAAAAATTAATAATAATAATAAATAATAATAATAATAATAATAATAATAATAATAATAATAATAATAATAATAAAGATTGCTGATCTCAATAAAAGCCAACAAATGATATATGAAAAGTGACCTGAATTTTAGCTCTATCCTTTAACGCCAAGAGGCCGATTCAGGACTTTTTGAGGCAACTTGTTATGGCTCTACAGATAAGACATGATCCATGTAAATCCTCACTGGGTCCTCAGTGCTAACCTGTAAGAAGTGTAGTGTAGGAGAGATGCTTAGTATTAGCGTCCTTCGAACAGTAGCATGTGTCCATTGACTTATACTGAATATTATTAATGAAAACAAATTAATTTTCAAAGTAACAATCATTTTCAGTGATTATATTTTCTGTGAAAACATTAATCTCATGAATACAGCACAGAGGATGTGAATGTTAGTCTTATTTATTCTTATTTAATCCTGTCACAGTACCTGGTCTGTATGTACAGGTGGTTAACTAGCAGAGTGGTAATTGCAGTATGTAATTTTCGGGGGGGGGGGGGGGGGTGTCGTCATTCTGTGGGTCAGTGATTTATTCATGATAAATAATTCACTAAAATAATTATCCACATTAATACTCAGCACAGAGTGGGGATTAGGGCACCATTGGCATACCCATATACTCTTTAAGTGGGTGGAACACAAGAAGTTCTATCCAAGAAACTAAACTTTGGGACACCTACTACAACGCCAACATCCCTATTAGGAGGAAGAAAGTTTGTTTTACTGAGAGAGAAAAAACTGATTTCCCCTTGCTATTTTCAGTAATTACAGAGCCTCATATTTAAAATGAACAATGCGCATGTTACTGGTATATTTTGAGAGGCCATGATAGCAGTGGGTAGTCTGATAAGTGCCTTGAACACAAGCTTGCAGATTTCTCATGAAGGACATAAAGCAATCAAGAGATATTAAATTACATTACAGGCATTTAGCAGATGCTCTTATCCAGAGTGACTTTAATGTGGAGAAACCTAAATGTGGAGATAGGGTTGTTATTTTTTCACAATTCTTAGCAAAATGATAGGTGTCTATTTGTGAGTTACCCTTCATACAGACTTGCAGAAAGTGATTAGTTTGCATAGCTTGTATGATGTTTTGATAAGCCATCCATTTGATGTAGATCGCTGAATGTCTTTTGTCCATACAGATGATTTTAAGACTTGTGAATTTTCCAGTACATTAATGGTGCACAAAAACTGGCAGCCCAAAATTGCATAAATGCCTAAACTACTCAGTTAACTTTACCTCCAAACTGTACTGTTCCGAGATAAATTTTGTTTACAGCAAGAATAAAACTACAACATAAAAACACATAAAACAACATGTATTAGAAGACATCACAAAAAAGTGATTGTGTGTGAGTGTCCGTCTTTCTATCTCTGTCTGTCTGTCTGTCTGTTTTTCCAGTACGATACTTTTAAAGCAAAGTAAATCAGATCATTCTGTTTCCTTTCTTCTTCAGTGGAAATTTACTTTTGAGATCTCACAGGATCATATTAGTTATCGCCATTATCACTACGGAAGGTAATTAATACTGATGCCAATGGGCATACACATACATAACTATTTTTTTGAAAGCCATCATGGGCAGACTGCATAACTGAAATGAATCTGAGCGGACAGAAGTGAATTCCGCTAAAACGCAGGAGGGATTGAATAGCGAAGAAGCCATAAAGCTGGCGAGCGATAACGAGGGTGATGCGTTTATTAAGCTCGTTATTTATCACAAATAAATCATTAATATGCCCAGAGAGAGAGAGGCACATCTCAGAAAACGTGCATAATGTTCTGTGAGGTTCTATTCATTTTATTATAAGAGGAATGAATGATCTAAGACTTTTAGGGCCATATTCATGTAACCTGCACTGTTGCTATGCATTTATCTACACACATTATGAGCTCTGCCAAGTACAGTAACCTCACAGATCAGTTGTTTGGATTAAGCATATTCTGTGCATCAATCCAGGGTCGTAGCCGAGTGAAAAATATGTATATTTTTCCAAACTGAAAATATATTTTTAGCACATAAAGTGTGTCCTCTCCTCCCTCAGGACCCTGACCAGGAATAAGCGGATTAGAAAATGGATGGATGGACAATATTAGCGTATTACTTCAGAATACATAAAAAGTACATTAAAGATATGTACAGTACATTATTAATACATTTTCTATGTACTTTATATTCAGATACACTAATAGTAAAATGTATCATTTCAATGCATTTATGCACATTTTAATTGCAACTTTTAATACACTAAGTACTTTAGTATGGTACTTCTGAATGCTTAAAAAGTACACTGAAGTACTCAAAGTATACTTGTAGGAAATATAGGCTCGGGTGATCTTCCGGCAGCAACAGCATCAGCAGTCACCTAGGAAACAGGAAAACATCGAACACCGCAGCGGCGGATAAGAGCTCTTCTCTTCTCTGTTTCGTTTGTCACGAAGGCAGAGAGAGAAACGGGGGATTCCAGACGAGGGGGGGGTTCCGGCTCCGAGGCGAGGCAACCCCGTCGTCCTGAGCGGGGGGGGGGGGGTCATGCGGCTGTGTTCACTGCGGCGATCCAACCGCACGGCCGGCGAGAGATTCGAGAAGGCGCCGCGAGAACCGAGACCAACCGCTTTCCACACGCGGGTTTATCAAAAACCCAAACCCCACTCCCTAACTCTCTCTCCCTCTCCCCTCTCTCCCTCCCCCCTCCCTCCCTCCCTCCCTCCCTCCCTCTCTCCCTCCCTCCCTCTCTCCCCCCCCTCCCTCCCACCCTCCCCCTCCTCCGTTTCTCTCTCTCTCCCTCCCTCCCCCCTCCCTCTCTCCCTCCCCCCCTCCCTCCCTCCCTCCCTCCTCTCCCTCCCTCCCTCCCCCCCCTCCCTCCCTCTCTCCCTCCCCACTCCCTCCCTCCCTCTCCCACTCACTCCCTCCCTCCCCCCCCTCCCTCCCTCTCTCCCTCCCCCCCCCTCCCTCCCTCTCCTCCTTCTCCCCTCCCTCCCCCCCTCCCTCCCTCTCCCCTCTCCCCCCTCCCTCCCCCACTCCCACCCTCCCTCCCTCCCCCACTCACAATCCCTCCCTCCCTCCTCCCTCCCTCTCTACCTCTCCCTACCTCCCTCCCCGGAAAATGATGCCAGGTCACAGCCAGGCCCATAATTCTCCGTTTTTATTCATGAAGAGAGGGGGCCGGCTGAACTCTGCCGGAGCCTGCCGTCGTCGTCGCGGCGACGCAGTGAGATGAATCGACGGACGGCGCGAGCGCAGGCGCGAGCGGCAGCGCCGTCCGGGTTTCACTCGAGAGAAAAAAAAAGGGATCTTACTTCCTGTAGCTTCGGCGGCGCTTAGCATTGCGCGCTAGCAGCCTGGCGCGAGCACGCCAGGGTTCCCGCCAATCAACTGGTTAAAGGCCCGCCGCCGCGTTCCTTTCGCCCGCCACCGCGCCGGCCTTCGCCGTGGTTTCCTTTCGGCGTAAACGCCGGGAATTATCACGGCGCTCCGCTTGCCGCTCACGTCCCCGCAATTACGGGCAATTTGCCCCCCCCCCCCCCCCCCCTTTTTTTTAAATGCAGCCCATATTGGTTCCACCCGCTTTGATGGCCTTAACCAGTCAATCATCGCATGGGCTGGCTGAACCTGGGATAATAATATCGTTTATGCACAAGTGGAGTATCTGCTGATTGCTGGAGATGAGATGCACTTCTTGGTCCCCATTTGCTTTATTGCAATCATCTGACAAAACCCAGCCAGTACCTGTACAAACCTCCTAATTTGCATTTCTGCAGTAAGGATGAATAAAGGACTGCTGGGGGGGCGGGGGGGGGGGGTTGGGGGGGGGGAATTATGAAGCGGGATATCAAGCAGGCGCACGGGCACAGATGATTTGATTGAATTGAGTCAACCCCCGTTTCACAGATAAACTCCTGACGCGTAAAAGCTTCGCCTCGAGACCCGTCTTTCTTCCTCTCCGTTCTCCGTCAATATTCTGCATTTTGGGGGGAAATGCCCCAGGAAGGCCCAGGGGTCGCCAGCGGAGGGGTGAAGAGCGAACGGACACGGCGGGCCCAACCTCGAGGAGTTTCTGTCATTTTAATTTCCCCCGGTGGGGGTCGCCGAATTAAAGCCCACTCACTCAGCGTGCCGACGCCGGGGGCCTAAACGCCTTCTCCGCAGAGAAGCACAGACGAGCTCTTCAGCACTGTAACCGCGGCGACCGTGCGGCGAATCAGCACGCGGAAAGGGCGTGTCTTCTCTGGGTGTTTGCCAACATAGCAAAATGGGGGGGAACTGATTAGCCGAAATTCAAGGTCTCCGTAGGGTGTTAATCACATTTTTATTTATTTATTCGGGCTCTGGGGCAGGGATGCTGAAACCTGGCCCTCGAGGCCACAGACAGTATATAAATGGATGACGGGACGCTTCTGTTTTCAGCGGCGAGATCGTAGGCCAATCGTATCGCTGCCTCTCGGGAAATGGACACTGGGAACGCAACACACGAGATCTCTGGTTCGGGATACAAAAGATGTACACCTTGAAGTAGCTGCGTGGTGGAATTAGTTAGATTACAGCATCAAGGTCAGAACGCAAAATCATCACGATCGAATCATTGCAGATACTTTGTTGTATGAAATTATTCCTCATATTCTCAAAAAAACTCGCTATAATATGTTGTATTCCAAACGGCAGACCTCCATTGAAGTTTCAGGATTTTTAGGGAACTTCTTATACAAACGTTTTACAGCACAGTCCTTCCAGTTTGCAGATTTATGACGTCATTATTTCTGCTGAGAAGCCCCAAAAATCGTTGCTTCCGCTGGCACGTGCTAGGAGAGAAATCCTGGCCCTCTGCTCGATGCCAGTCCTGCTGCTGAGTTTCTTTTATACCTGATGGCTGATTGATTGATTAATGTCACCGATTGGCCGGAGATTTAGCTCACCTGGTACCCCAGGGCCCAGGTATGAATCAGTCCTGCTTAGTGGGGGGAGAATGGAACATCAGCACCAATCAGACGTGTTCACACCCTCCACATTTTTGGAGGACAAATTTTCATCCAAACAGCATGTCTTTAAAATATAAGAATTATCATTCATGACACATCATTTGGAAATTTCCCCATTCCCCTGCCGAAGGAAGGTGGAGAGTTGGGGTGTGTGCCGCGCTCAGCACCCCTTAAAACGCGCCCGTCTGGAAGGGAGGATGTGCGCTCAGGTGCACTGCATCGTTAGCTAATTGATAGCTGGTATTCTCCCATCAGGCTAATTGACCTCATTTGTATGAGTGTCTACTGCCTATACTCTGTGGTCTAAGCCCACATTTAAGGGCAGAGAACAGCGTATGTCTACGCGGGGGGGGGGTGGGGGGGGGGGTGGGGGTGGGGGGGTGAGCGCTTATCCAAGCACGAGCCCAAAATGTCCGCTTGGCTGCTTTTAAATGCACAGAGCACCCTTTGTTTTTTTTTTTTTTCATTTCTGCAAGAATAAATGAGGATATCTGTAATATGATATTTCTGCGTTTTTTTTTTATTTTATTTCGTGACTAGCGTCCCTGTGCCAGCCTCAAGCACGTGCACTTAATCTTCACAGCACATCTACGAGTCCCCGGCCGGGCAGACTTCCTCGCGTTTCCGAATATTAAACCTGTGGGTTTAGCAGAGGAACGGGGGGATGGAGAGAAGGTGGCAGCGGAGAGGGAATGTGTAAAGCAGAGCAGCAGAAGGAGCACAGCCCCTGGTCAGGTGTGAATTAATCATGGGGCAGAGAGGCACAAAAACGTTTTAAAGAGGAAGTGCAGCGTGCACAGTTTTTCAGTGGCAATATTTTTGTAAAATGATAAGAGTGAAAAATTAAGGACACTGAACATACTGACTGATATACTGAATTTTAAAAAATTTAATTATTACCCAAATGTAAATAATACACAAAAAAGTAAATAAATGAATAAATTATCGGGCGCTTGGTGGGGAAATAAAGGGACAGGCCTGTTTCTGGTTTTCATTTCATTTCAGCTTCTGGCCTTATTCACCGAATTAACCCGAACATTTACAGCGTCGGACGTCTTAGCTGCCTTCCCCGAGACACGCATGAATGACAGACGCCAAAGTCTGTTCTCACAGCCCTCTGTGAAAATGTTTCACTGTGATCTGATCTAGAAGATTTATTTCAAAAATCATCATCATGACATCACCGGTCGCAGTCATTAGGAATACTGCACGGTGCATATTGATCGGGGAAATAAGAAAAAATTCTCACCAGAATGTAAATCATACACAAAAAAGTTAAGCAGATAAAGTAAATATTCTGGAATGCCCTGTCGATCTGCTATGAGAAGTGCTTTTCTCCCAGTGTCAGTCCAGCGCGCGTAAAAGGATTAATAATGGGATTAATAACAGGATTAATAACAGGGTCTGAGTCCTTATATCCACTCTGACTCATCGCTTCTGTTCACCTGCTGCAGCCTCACAAGCTCAGGCAGGAAGTCTCGGTCCCGAGCTGGAATCCCGGGACGACGTGTTGATAAATGAAAGCCTAACGCGCACAGGGCAGGTGTACCGGCTCCCGGACGTCTTTGACTCGCTCTCATAAGTGGCAGCGAAACACAAAAGCACGTTAGCCTGAGCCGCTGATCCCCGTGTACATCACCATTTACAAATGCCAGCATCACAAGTGACATTATCCGTGTCAGGTGAGTCAGGCCATCGGAAAGGTCAGCCGTCACTCACCAGGATGCTCCTGTCACTCAAACCTGTACATTTATGATACCGCCACATAAACTGTAACAAGCCCGGTTTCACATTCAAATGCCAAATTGCTCTCTCTCATAGAGAGATTGAAATGACGCCAAATGCAATGTTTTAACTGATCGAAGCGACGACAACGGATCTGAATGGGCTACTGAAAATCAATAGCAGCGACAAATTTTACTCTCATTTTACACATTAAACAAACAGCTAGCAGCCTCATAAGAATACGCAAAATGCTTATCATCAAGGTCAAACCAGATAACTGTCGTATAGCCCATCGTACTGTATCTGTGTTTTTTCACGTGTAAGGGCAGGGCTGGAATTCTAATACGTGTGACAGTTCCATTGTTAACCTTGTCTATGGGTGGGGGGGTGGGGGAGGGGGGGGGGGGGACTGGGGGTGGGGGGGGGGGGTGCACTCGGTAGCACGTCCAATAGATCAGGCGGGTTTTAGCTGCGAGCGGGATATGGTGGGTGAGAATCGGCCATGTGCTCAAGGCCTGATAAGGGCTGGGTTTGAGCTCTCATTGGTCATGGGGGGTTGGGTTGGGGGGGGAGGGGGGGGGGGGGGACCACAGAGTGTCAGCGCCCTGGAGCTCCTCTCTCTCTTAAATCACACTCCTCTGCTCCAGGTGAAAGGATAACGTGCTACGCCACATATTTATTATCATATTTATGCTTTTCCCCCCTTCTGACTGGCCCAAGCTCTAGTCTTGACAGTTCTCTTAATCCCTCCCGCCCCCCCCCCCCCCCCCCCATGGCACGAGCTGTACAGCGTGCCTCACGGAGTCTGAGCCGACAGACACGAGTCAGAGATCACATTAACCTTTAAACGCTGAAATCAATGCCCCATTGTTAATTAGCACTAATTCATTTCCCTTTAGCGTTCCGCGAGGACGGCTTCGTATTTTTTCCTGTTTCATTCTGACTCCGGCCCTCCGATAGATTCCCGGGGCCTGTCCAGGGTGTATTCCTGCCTCTTGCCCAATGCATGCTGGGATAGGCTCCAGCACCGCCCCCCCCCCCCCCCCCCCCCCCCGACCCTGCTCAGAATAAGCGGGTATAGATAATGGATGGATGGATGGATGGATTCTGACTCTGAGTCTCAGGAAAAGGAATGATAGCTCACTGTTAATAACACCCGTGCTGTATTGCAGGCGGCTGGTAAAGCCGAACTTCGCCGCCTTGTTTGGAGGTCAGATTTTGCCACCGCACATCGTCCCGTCTCAACTCCCTCCACTCCCACTGTCCTTTGAGCCCTTCAGCTGATCCGTGAATCAGACCCAAATCCCACGCTCCCCTCTCCCCTCTCCCTCTCCTGTTCTCCACTGTCCTGCATCTTATTCCAGACTCTGTTCACATCATACAGTGTTCTTCCCGCTAAAACCTACTCAGCTAATCTCATCTCTGATCACCTCAGCACATCACTCGCTCTCCCACCCCTGCCAAACTCCAGCGTCACCACTATCCGAATGAACCGTTAACTGAGTGCAGTACAGAATGATCACCGCTACACTGGTATGATCTGATGCTGTTGTGCTCGGAGTCCCTGGCTGTGTGTCGATGTCAATGATCTTTTAGAAAAAATACAGTAAAAATAGGCATCTCTTATCCTACCTGAATCTGGGATGTGCAATTTGAGAACTACGTACAAGCGTGCTCATATACGCCCCCTGGTCTCCTCGGAAACACGCAGCTGCGGTGTGAGAAGAAGCAGCTGGCTGGCAGGCGCGTGTTTCGGAGGAGACCAGCGGGTTGCCTTCACTCTCCTGAGCCGGCAGCAGGGGGCGTATATGAGCACGCTTGTACACAGTTTTTATTAGGACCTTCAGAATGTCAGCTGCTGTTCTCAAGGGCACAAACTCCTGACACAGAAAACACACAAGAAGGCGCACTACCATTATCCCTGGGGCTACCTTTTTATGTGTGTGCTTAATATCAGAACATTTACAATGATGAAGGCGAAAAGAACTGGTCATTCTGAGAGTAACGCCAAGTTCCACTTTAGCGACCTCCGGAAAGGAATCTGCAGTCCGTTTTACTGAGAACACAACGCTTGCAGAGCGATAAAATCTGACTCCCCCGACAGGGGCGAGAAATCAATTCCCAATTAAGACCGATCATAAATAAATGAATGAAAGCTGCCACACGGTAATGAAGCCAAAATGGCGCCCGGTTACTCTCGCCTTCCCCAGCTTCCATCATTCCAGCGCAGATGTTTTTTTAACGGCCTCGGGAGCGTGTTTTACGCGCAATCAGAACAGTGGGCTGGGTATGTGCAGAAACACGTCTGTGATGAGCCCATTAAAGAACAGACCAATGAGGAGTGAGATCATGCTCCATGGCGTATATGCTGAATTAACCTCCCTATAGTCAGAATTACACCGGTTCACTCACAAGAACAACTGTCTCAGACACCTGAGAGAGAGAGAGAGTGGGAGAGAGAGAAAGAGAGATATAGGGAGAGAGAGAGAGAGACAGAGAGAGAGATAGAGAGAGATCAACAGAACACATGCATAATGTATGGCATGAAATGTTGCCATCAAAATTATTCCCAGCACAGTGTAAGTCCAGAACTCTACTGTGCTGCACTGGAAAATTCAAAGAGATAGATTTGTATTCTAATTGCTCTTCCAAGCACAAAACCTATTTACGAAAACCAATAATAATAATAATTACAAACTAGACAAAGGCTATAATTCCACATGCCACACAAAGACAAACTTGGTACATTATCGTCCGTGAGTAATCGACCTAGCTTTCAACCAGAGTCAACAAAGGGATTAAACACACAAAGCAATTTCTGCCTTTTTCTTGACATTATTTGTAAACATTGGGGCTTTTTGATGTATGCATTATACGCTCTTATTCACATCCGGAAACAGGAAATGGGTAGACTGGAAAACAAACAGAAAGGATATTGACAAAAAAGAACATCCGCTACTATGCTTTAGAAAAAGCAATCCCCATAATTTCTAACATTGCACAGAGAGAAAGAGAGAGAGAGAGAGAGAGAGAGAGAGAGAGAGAGAACCTGCCAGGCACTGTTTTCATCCATTTACCACTCACATCCTCTGTGTTCCCTTGCCTCTTATGCCTCCCATCTCATTACCTAATTGTTCAGAACGTGTTGGTTCATCTGATGGGACATTTAGGCAAAGTGCATAATAAGGAAGAGGATCTGTGCATTGGGGTTATCAATGCAAGTTTAAAAAAAAAAAAAGGAAAAAAACAAAGAACCCATTTCTAATGGCTATAATTAAATGACACAGTTGGGTTGACGGTCCCTGGACCATCCCAAATTTAAATTTCATGAATTGATGAAGAAAATGACTTTGAAACTCAGGACGCTCAGTTTGCAGACTTCAGACTTGTTGACTGTTTCTCTTTCGAGCCGTTCTTGTGTGCGGAAGCGCCGGGGCCAGGCGCGCACTCCTGAAGAGCCAGGATTGGAATCCGCGGCGTTCTGCAGCTCCAGGTCTCTCTCTGTAATTATGAGCGCCTTTGATGCCGACGGGGGGAGCGCGGGGAAGAAAGGGGTTTTGGGAACGCCGGGGGAAGGACGCGCAGGTTCAGAAGCGAAATGAGCTTTACCGCCAACTGGCACATCATGAAAAGAGAAAACTTGGAGAGTTAATCCCGCCTCTCGCGACGGGGCGCAGCGTTCTGCCGAAAAGCTCGGTAAATAAAAAAAAACACACAAAGAGCGCTGAAAAGGGTGCCAGAGGAAGGGATCCGGGAACACGATCGCTGCGCAGAGGCACCGAGGAGACAGAGGGCCGTCCGTCAAGCCGCCATCCAGCGCCCGTCCCGCCGGGGGCGTCCTTGCCCCAGGCACGCGCGGGATCAGCCCCGCCCCGCGGGAAGGACTCGCGCGCCACACCGCGCCGCGCCAACGCCCCCCGAGCCTCGTTTGGGGACTGCGGTCGCCTCGCCTCGCCGGTGCCAGAGAACAGCGCCGGCGGGACAGAGTTACAGCGGCACAGTCACCTCGCCGAGCGCCGAGCGCGGAGACAAGAGGAGACATCGTTTAAAGAAGAGGAAAAAAAGGGCCCCCTTCAGAGGGTACGCGAGCAGGCTACGCGCGCTGGATTCACGGCTGATGCTTGAAATAAAAACCTGATTATGAAACCGGGAGTGCATGCGCTCTCTATGAATTACAGACATGATGTCCCCCCCACCCCCCCACCCCCCCCCCCCAATCCCCCACCAAAACCCCCCCCCCCCACCCCCCCCATCCCCCCCCCCCCCCCCCCCACCCCCCAGCCCCCCCCCCCCCCCCCCCCCCCCCCCCCACCCCTCAATCCCCCCGCCCCCCCCATCCCCCCACCCCTCAATCCCCCCGCCCCCATTCCCCCAATCCCCCCGCCCCCATCCCCCCAATCCCCCCCCCCAATCCCCCAATCCCCCCCCCCATCCCCCCAGCCTGGAAAACTCACACAGGCTACAGGGAAAGTCCTTTGTGGTGAAAATAACTGAAACAGAATCCAGCCTAGAATGTGGTCGTAGAATGTGTAATTCTCTTGGCTGAAAGCTCTCGGGGGCACCTCTATAATGTTATTCTTTTATACTTTACATAATATGACAAACTGTTCAATAATTTGAATTCATCATTTATATTTGGCTTATTAAACGAAGCCTTTGTGTCTCTCTCAAAAGTGTCCATTTTTCATTTTTGCCCGAGCCAGAGCAGAAAGCATAAAATTAAAATGTGATCTGCTACTTTGAGTCGTATTAAATGGAAACTGTAACACCCTCTAATCAAGCTGTAAATCAAGCGGCTGCAGTACATAAAGAGACCATACATCACCATCAATATAACTTCCAACTAACTCCATCACTGAGGGCCACAGGAACATAGGTAAGAAACGTAATCCTTTACTGTAGAACGAACAGAACCCACTTACTGTAGAAAGAACATACATATACATACTTTGTTTACAATATCCATCCATCCATCCATCCATTATCCACACCTGCTTATCCGGGGCAGGGTTGCGGGGGGTGCTGGAGCCTATCCCAGCATGCATTGGGCGAGAGGCAGGAACAGGTGAGTTTCTCCACATCAAGCACGTTAAGAGAAAAGCACTATATAAATGTAAGTAATTATTATTTTTTAAATTATTATTATTATTATTATTATTATTATTATTATTATTCATACATACATTAATCTTTGGTTAATTAAGATAATGTTCTATGATGAGAAAAATCAAATCGAATTCTATCTTCGTTGGAAAGAACAAAAACGACATTCTGTGGATCAAAACTCCCTTAGATGCAATGAGATGTGAAATAGGCTTCTGAATACAGTGAAATTGCCATGTGGATATAGTGAGAAAATGTTTGGCACCAATACTGTCAAAACCTCTTCCAGTTTAGCCTGAAGTAAAGTATATGAGCGCAGATCTTGAGCAGAAGACTGGTACATGGTAATACACTGGGCTTGTGGCCTAACGTTCACAGGTTTGACTTCCAATAGGACTCCTCTGTTGTAACTGACCAAATGATTTTTTTTTTTAGTAAGCCCAGAGAATATTGTGTTACAATACTGGAGCCTGCTCGTAATAAAAGCCTGCATTAGTTTCTCTGTGTCACCTTGAGTGAGAACAGGTCTGACTTCAGCGATGTTTCTCAAGTGGTAAAAGGCTCAGATGGGTGTTGAAGATAACACCCTGGTTTTTAGCCTGAGTTTGGATGTTCTGTGATAGTGCCTCAAATTGAGTCATTACTTTCTCTCTGAGTGCCTTGGGTCCAAATATCAATATTTCAGTTTTGAAGGAAGTTAGGCCTCATCCTAGCTGATGCTAATAGCCCCACCAGCTGATGCCAATACCCCAGCTAGCTGATGCTAATTCCCTATTGCTTCACTGCATCAAAGTCCCACTACACGTTCTCTGTCGATTGCCACTTGTGCTATGAATGTTCATTAAGGCCAAACCCATCAACTGCATTTGTGAAATAAATCCAGAGTTTAGCTAAACTTACATGAGTTATATGGATATATAACCAGCAGTGGTTACACTTAGCAGCCGGACTGCCGTTTATCTTAGATGAGTCCAGTGGGCAGCCCAAATCACAGTGCAGCGTGTGGTAAATATTCGCCGAGTACGAGCAAGAATTCTGTCCCGGCACTGCAGGGACAGAGATACAGCAGAGGCAGATTTATTTTCTGCTCTGAAACACATTTATTATGATGAACACCAAAACTGCTGTGGCATGCCTGTGTGTTTATTTGTGCATTTTTGTTCCTCAGCTATTTTTCACTGAGAAAACATCGAGGCCTATCTTTATTTTGTGGTGGGCACACCGTGTGCAGATGCAGGACTGGGGTCACCCCCGTCAAGGCAAGAGATGGAGAAAACAGACAAGCCGAGATCCTGCTTCTCATTCTGAATTTTATGGTTCACCGCCCCCTGAACTTGCAAAAAGACTTTTTTTTTTCTCCAAGCCATTATGTTGTTATCATTGTTGTATACATTTTATATATTTTTTTATTGTTGTTCAGTTCTTTAGTTTGCTGTCATTTCGTCAGTGCAAAGTTCAGGTTCTCCATTTAAAACAGGGTTTTTGAAAGAGTGGCAGCCTTGGCTGATGCTGAAATTCTTTGTTTTCTGGGAGATTCTGCTGCTTTTTTTTTATCAGGGCTTCATAATGATTGGTGTGTATTTCTGTGGAGAAGGATAACTGCTGTCAGGGACTGATGGGGAATCATTATGCTTTATGAGGCACCCTGTGGAGGGCATGTCTGTGATATAATCCACAATTACAGGCCTCCGTCAAATGCCTCAGCCGCTCAAATGGACCGGAAAAGAGATTTCTGCATGTCTGGATGATTGTAACAAAAAAAAAAAAAAAAAAAAAAAGTCAGGGTGCAAGTGCATTCATGCTACATTCCTACTTTTTGTCCTTAAAAATGTGAGCATGGTCAACCCCATATTATCTGCAGTCTCTGCCTCTCTCTCATATGTATAGGGGGTACACACACACACACACACACGCATGCACGTGCACGCAAGTACACACACACACACATGCCCTACATTGCCGAAATAAACTGCATTGTCATTTTAAGAGCACACTTCTGTAGTCACCCTGGCAGCTCGGTAATGATCCCGTTTCTCTCCTCACCGTTTGCAGTGTTGACCAAGTACACTCAGCTTCTTCATTTTACTATTCGGTTTGCATGCGGCTTTGGGGAAGCTCTGGCCAGGTATCGGGCACAGGGTATTATACTGAATTTCACCCTCACTGATAAAACGCTGATTATAATCTATTGTTACATATATATGCCAGGGAATCTAATTTAAAGCCCTTTACTAGCTAATGCAGGGCCATGGATATATAGGAAATTATTATTGTGCGCATGCACAGTTTTAAATATTAAGCATTAAACATTAAATATTCTGCAGAAACAGCTTTATTCGCCTCCCACTTGCGGAAAAGCGTTTGGTTTCAGCTCTGACCCGAGACTACGGGTAAATGAAACCATCCCAGGTTAAATGATTGATTTATAACGCATGAGTGCAATATTAAAACTGGACGAATACGTCGAACAGATTCTTTGGGCCATACAGCGAGTGTTGGGCAACATTAATGGCTGTGGTTCCCATTAAGAGCGTGTAGAGACAAGACCATCTGCGGCCATCTGCGTCTGTCTCTGTGTTTGTGTCAAGAAAAATACGCCTGCCAGCATGACGGAAAATGCATAAAACATGTGTTGCTATCAGGAGATCATGCCAACCAGGCTTGGTCAACCAGCCATTTTCAGTGACCGAGCCAAGCTGTGCCTCCAGGCCCTCATCGCTCAGCCGTGACCCGCTCCACTCAGCACAGCACAGTTTGGCCTGATATCCGTCTACTTTGAATGGTGCTCAGCAACGGAATCCCGACTGCCCCACCTGGTTTTACATGGTTCAGGTGGTGGTGGTGGGGGAGGAGGGGGGGGCAGGTGGTGTTTGGGACAGAGAAGAGCCTTGCTATGTAATTATCCCTCATGCATCACATGCTGTTATATTACAGGCGTGCAGTAATACAGCTGGATACATACTGAAGCAATGCAGGTTAAGCACCTTGCTCAAGGATGCAACGGCAGTGTCCTACCGGGGAATTGAACCTGTGACCTTTAGGTTACAAGACCGACTCCTTAGCCGTCATACTACACTGCTGTCCCAACACTGTTGACTGACGAAGAGAAGACGAGGCCCTTTGTAGAACATTCTAGAGATTCCAGATGAAACAAATAAAATGGTAATGAAACAATAACCCGAGGTCCTGGCCCCGCTGTGCTTGTTAAAAATCAAATCCGCTCGAGGTCAAGAGCAGGAGGTTCCCTGCAGCCCTGCAATAATTCACTGTCAGGTCAGGACATCCCACCCCCCCCCCCCCCCCACACTTTAATTGGATGAATAAAACTTTGCCTCAATCTGAGCATAAAGCACCCTGCGGGAACCTCTGCAGATAACCCACCCGAGTAATGAGAGAGTTCTGTACATGGGTGCAGATCGAGGCGAAACGCAACTTAATGCAAGTACTTTGATGTTTAGGAAAAGTGTACCATCAACAGAGGATCTAACAACTAGAAAGGAAACTTAAAACATGGGGGGGGGGGTTGTTAACATTTTGAGATTTTGAGAGATCGATCCGGATCTGAACTTCATTGAAAATCTTTATTCACCATTATGTGAATAGTATAACTGCTTAGAATAAGCATAGTTCAAATTATTCTAGAGCAAATAACTGCACATGCCTGTTCTCCCAATAATATGAAGAGATATAAGAAACTGTGGTTTTGTGTGTGTATTTGTTTGCATGTGTAACACATGCACTATGCCAGTAATATAAACATGCCTGGTGTCGGTACTGTGGCACATTTCATGTTTGGAGCTTTTGCCATGTGCTTTGGTTCCTGACCCCACATTGGGACAGGAATCTTCACCCCAAACGCAGATCTCTTTGAGGACCGAAACAGGTCCTCTTCCAGGACTTAGCCCTGCGTTTGGCTCCATCCATCCTGCCCTTGATGGTAACCAGCTCCCCAGACACATGCATTTTGCATGCATGCGTGTTACCCCTTTTTTATTCCCCCGTGAAACAGGAAGGTCACAAAATAGTTCCCTGACGCAAACATAAAAGGTAGCATGTGAAAAGCAGATGCATGTTCGTTGGACGTTATTTGAAGAAATCACTAGGGGTGTGAATAATTGTGAGATGCGTGTTTAAAAAAAAAGTCTTGTTAAAAAAGCAATTTAACTGCGCAGTTAGTATAAAATAATATTATTTTCCCCACTTTTGCTCGGCCTGCAATACATCTCAATGTCTACATTATTCATGCAATGTTTTATCATTTTTTATAAGCTCAGGTTGTGAATATTTTTTGATTAATATATATATATATATATATATATATATATATGTGTGTATATATATGCTTTTCTCCTGGTAGGAAGTGGTAAATATCAGTAGTCTAAAATAGACCTAAAGCGAGCTGCCAAATAAGAGTGAAATTAGCATTTCTCTCTCAGCTTTAATCAGGTTATTAGCTGCTCCAGTGTTCTGGGGAGATACCGGCTCCTTCCCCGCGCGCTGATGAGATTCACAAGCCTCCCCTGCAGTGGCTACCCTAATTTAAACCTTATTGCTACTTATTAACTTTTACCAACATCGATACTGGGACACAGGACCCTTCGTGTTACCTTGAAGACGGTTGTTTTGAGAAACAGCACGTTTCATCAGCATCTCTTTACACGGGGAGAGCTGCTAATAAGATACAACCACCAAAAAGCCAAAAGCCAATTTATAATTATTACAGAAGCGGGCCTCGTGCTTCATGAGGTAAAGACTCACTTTGGTGCAATGCAGTGGGAGTAAGACGAGGCCCGCCGCATTATGTACATTTGGTATCTTATTATGCGTGTCGTACGAGGTTCAGCCGTGCAGTCTGGAACATTCCTCTCCTGCACATTCGCTCTCGTCAGAAACCTGACGGCTCAGTCTGAGAGACGGGGGGGAATCGGGGTCAGCCTGTTTCCGTGGCTACTTTCTGCACCAACCACGTTCCAGCGCGAAGGGCCTTCATTTCCTCAGCCATCCAGGAAGATAATGTGACAAAAAAAAAGCGCTATTGCTATCCGTTCCCCGGTGAACTGCGCTATCTGCGGTTGTACCCCCAAAAGGAACGAGCAGGTCAGTCGGGCTATGCAGGCGTCTCTGAGCTGTTCCTTCCCCTGCAGCTGCACACGCTGGAAACACGGGCAAGAGGGCGGCCATTCAGGGAACGCCATCTTCACCTGGGGATGGAGAAACCTGCAGCTGTTCCATCTTTACCTGGGGATGGAGAAACCTGCAGCTGTTCCATCTTTACCTGGGGATGGAGAAACCTGCAGCTGTTAATTCTATTCTCATCATGTTTGGTGTGCAACTAAAATGTAGGGTAGGAATATTTATTTTATCCTTTCTAATAACCCTTCATGAGATAGCTAATGTATGTACTATGGAGAGGTGAGTTACAATAAAATAATTTAAACGACATGGGTAAGGAGCTGGTCTTGTAACATAAAGGTCACAGGTTCGATTCCCAGGTAGGACAGTGCTGTTGTACCCGAGCAAGGCACTTAACCTGCATTGCTTCAGTTTATATCCAGCTGAATAAAATGGATGCAATGTAAATTCTATGTAAAAGTTGTGTAAGTCGCTCTAGATAAGAACGTCTACTAAATGCCTGTAATGTAATGTCTTGTAAGGTCATGTAACATTTCGTAATGTTTTGAATTAACTTGACTTCTGAAAACTTTAACGAATGCCACATTTCTTGTGTAAATGTCTGTGCGAATGATTTTCAAAGAGATTTGTTCAAATCCAGCTAGTTGAATGAAGCCCAGCGTGCGTCTTAAGGTATACACAATCTACACAATCTCAGAAAACATGACTACTTTGTCACACTCTGATGCATCTACTCCGGTAATTACACATTGTAAGTACCACACGGTGTAATTACCAGGGGAGACGTAAGGCTTATTTTTCATTCAGCTACTCTCCGACCCCCTGGACTGGGAATTGCAGGCTACTGCACTCTGATGAGTTTTCTTCTGGATAATTATACATCTAAATAATTATATATTTGTTTTTGAAGTGCTTCTACTATGCAGCCCGTCTAGGTACTGCCCACTACTAACAAACTCTGTTTTCTGCTGTTTCACTTTTTCTTTTCTTTTAGAAGATTTTATATTTCATTACAGTGCACCCTGTTGAGACTTTCCCAAATCAAACAAATGTCAATTTTCCAAAATTGTGTTCTTTAACAACAGTGCTTATTAAAACACATAACTCATTGTCTAATTTTCTGTTTTGATGATTTTTTTGGATAGTTTTTTTTTTTGGCTTAATGCTTGCATCAGAGCTCGATACTGACGGGGCATACTCGGCTAAGCCGCTGATGGCCAAGTTTCCTCATAACTCCACAGAGTGTGTCTCTGAGACGCTAGCGTACCGTAAGTACGCACACGATGCCATGTATCCTAACAGTCACTGCAATCAAATGGAGCGGACGTCACGTCACAAAGCTGCCCTCTAAATGTGAATCCTGCCAACAGAACTGCAGTGGCAAAATTTCAGAGCATGTCCAGAGCGCCTGGTTAACGTTGGACAGATTTGCTTCAGATTCATCACAAGTGCGTCAAAAGAAACTCAGTGGACATGCTGAATGTGAATCTCGTTTCTTCCATAGCCTGGTGAACTCATAAAAAGTGGTACAAGTTTACATATTTAAAAAAAAGTTTTAGTAACACAACATTTAATAACAAAAAGGAACAGGAGGGTAATATTATAAGGCAGCACTGAAGGCACATTAGCTCAGATGAGAATAATGAAAATAAAATAAGCTGAAGTGCGCCGTGTCCAAACCCTCCTCCTCTGCTCTGCGGTCTGTCTGACATCATTTCCCTGAGCAAGCTTGCGTGAGGCGCAGTAAGCGGTCGTGAGGCTAACTCCGCACCGCGGCGCCGCCAGCTCGTTATTACATTAACTTCTCGGGTATCAAAGGCAAAAAAAAAAAAAAAAGAAAGCAGCTGATCTGATTGGCCCTAATGAAACCACTCACCACGCCCCACAGGTAAGCTATTATTCTGGATTTAACCTCTTTTGAAATAGAACATTGGGTACGCTGCCACCTCGGCTCACAGAATTACTGAAATTGAGAGTTGGATATGCTTTAAATTTCTGTCCCCTGTCCTGAATTAGCTCTAGCATAATACAGTCACACCTTGAATGCAGAAATAGGGCCTTGAGCAGTTAAGTCATTGAGCTAATCTGGGAGGGAGGGAACTGTGGGGGATGTTAGAGCCAGAGGCCCAGTTTGAACAAGCTGGACATATTAATTTACTGCTACAGTATCTTACTGTAATCCCTGACACACCTGAGTATGTGCTTATTCATGGCTTTGAATCTAAAAACACAGAAACATTTTTAGTTTATGACACACTTAAATATTGAATTAGCTTATTAGTAACGCATGTAATAGCAGCAGTGGTTGCATATTCATGCGGACAGCAGCAATAACATAAACATAATTGTACAATGTGCTTGTGCAAGGCATAAAGAGATTGGTGGTCTTTGGTATGTTTTAGCCATTTGCTTTAAACAGGTTTCTCCAAGTTTCAATACACTCCGCATATAAATTCTGAAAATGTAAAAAGAAAAAAAAGTCACAGTATCCATTTAATACATTTCTGAGATCTGTACTGATAAATGTTCATCTGAAGAATTAATGTGCAGTTTCACCTTGCATGAAGTCTAAAAGACTTGAAAAGGGATATTCCTTTCGTTTAACTCGCTCGATATTCAGAAATATTTGCGAATTTCTGGACGAATTAAGTACTGCAGGCCGAAAGAGGAAGCATTGAGCATTTAAATTACACCTCTAATTAATTAACATGGACAATGCTCTTTCCCCAGCTCTGAGGCACATTTTACAGCCAGATTACTCCTGTTCATTATGCCCGTGAGAGGGGCGATGAGGGGGGGGGGGGGGGGTGGGGGGGGGCTGATATATTAAACTCTAGAGTGCCAGCGGGGTCAAAGGTAAAGAAAGTGTGGAAGCTGGTTGTCCAGGGCGACGATGAAATTATAGGAGTTGAACAATGATCTCTCACCACACACTGGATAAATCAATCAGAAGAATCTCCTTTTCATGTAGCATAATGCTTGTAGCAGAGCGCTATGCTATCAGTATGCTTAAAAATGAATTTAATCAATTTCATAATCTAGTGTGAAGTGTGAAGACGTCGCCCTGGATTTAATCAATGCTGGTCCTTAACTGTGACTTACAAATATATATTTATTTTTTCATAAAAGATGCATTTAAGCAAGTTCATTTTAAACTAACCAATAGTTAGCTAGTTAGTTAGTTGAGGAAAAAAACTAAAAACAAACAATGCCATGTATTCAACAGAGTGTCAAAGTAGAGGACTGAATCAGGCCGTTGCTTGTTCATGGTCGCTCATAAGCAGCCTGTTGAGTAATAACAGCTCAGTATATGGTTTGGTGCCCCCAAACGTGGTGTAAATCACACTGACTGCAGAACCCCGCTCATTTGAAATAGCAGTACAGGAAAACTACTGTAAATAAACTATTTAAAGATTATGTAGCTGTGCATTCTCAAGATAATGGGAAGCAGTTTGTCATAACAGAATTCTGTCTCCCTCTGATTGTTCTTTACTGCAGCGGTAATGCGGGCAGGCGCTGTTAATGTAATTTCATCCAATTACACTCAATTATATCATTTGCATGAACAATTTAATCAGACCTCCAAGATTAGCTTTGGTCTCCTCAACACAATCTTCTATCCGTGGGGAGCCTGGGGTTTCATTTCTGGTGTTCGTAAATCAATAATTGAAACAGTGATGGAAAAAAGAAGGTAGATGCACAGTATTTATACAAATAAGGATAACTGTTTGATTAATATTACATATTTTGAGCCTTACCTTCTACTGTTCCCCCTGAACCTTACCTTCTATTTCTCACCCTGAGCCTTACTTTCTACTGCTCACCCTGAGCCTTACCTTCTACTGTTCACCCAGAGCCTTACCTTCTACTGTTCACCCTGAGCCTTACCTTCTACTGTTCCCCTGAGCCTTACCTTCTACTGCTCACCCTGAGCCTTACCTGCTACTGTTCACCCTGAGCCTTACCTTCTACTGTCCCCCCCTGAACCTTACCTTGTACTGTTCACCCTGAGCCTTACCTTCTACTGTTCACCCTGAGCCTTACCTTCTACTGTTCACCCTAGAGCCTTACCTTCTACTGTTGACCTTGAGCCTTACCTTCAACTGTTCACCCTGACAGGCCTTACCTGCTACTGTTCACTCTGAGCCTTACCTTCTACTGTCCCCCCCTGAACCTTACCTTGTACTGTTCACCCTGAGCCTTACCTTCTACTGTTCACCCTGAGCCTTACCTGCTACTGTTCACCCTGAGCCTTACCTTCTACTGTTGACCTGAGCCTTACCTGCTACTGTTCACTCTAAGCCTTACTTTCAACTGTTCACCCTGAGCCTTACCTGCTACTGTTCACCCTGAGCCTTACTTTCTACTATGTAAAAAATATTTTGTCTTGTTTTTTTGCAGGCTTCCTGCCGATGAGATTTTGCGCCAGGTTTTTACTGAGAGGGCCCATCACAGAGGGGTAAGTCCACCAGGCCTTGTTAGACTTTTATTTTTGTGATCTTTCTGTTAGCCTGTTAATTATACTGTATTGGCCTGGGACAGCCTCCTCCCCCGGAGTGCCCCAGGCTTTGTCTGACGGAAGAGCAGCTCATGACCTGGCTGGTGCTGGAATGGGGTGGAATGAGTCTGCATAAACCCTTAGAGACTGATAACTCAGATTCACACAACTTTAACAAGGCAGTCAATTAGGGCATACACCCAAGGCATAGAAGAGGACTTTTTTTGGTTAATTCAGAAGAGAATATACATATTCTATACGTGGTTGCAGCTCACACAACTGAGTTTTGAAACTAGTTAGCACAAAATCTAAAAACCGGTTAACAACAATTAATCAGTTAAGTGCTTCAAACCATGACCATTTTTCTGTCTGTCAATGTTACATCAGTGATAGTAAATAACTAGGAGAAAAAAACAAAACAAAATAGAATCTATAATAATTCATAACGAATGAAAAAAACAAATCAAACAAATGAAGACTATTGTGTCGATTTTGGGTCTCTGTTCACAAGAGAAAAGCCTCTTGGGATTCAAGGTGCTGCGTGAACTTGCGCACTGGCATTGTGGTGCTCCGACAGAGAGCGGCATGGATGCCACATTGTTTTCAGTGGATTATGGGGGATAAGTGGGATTTCTTCTGCTCAATTGTCCTCCTTTTCTTTCTCTTAAATGTCAGCAAACCGCTTGTTTTATAAATAAAATGTTCTATATTTGGACTTAGCAGCTGTTCATATTTGGACTGGCAAAAATCACTACAACTACTGTACGGCCTTACTAGCCAAATATTTAATAGTAAACAGCTATATATAGCTATATATATATATATATATATATATATATATAGTCTGGCTAATTTTAGTTATCAGTGCATTGAGAAGCTGCTATCTTACTTAGCTACATTTTTCATCTTGCTTGCATATACAGTAACTGGAAAGCAGTAAGAGTTTAGCAGCGCTATCGTTCCCTCTGCTTTGTTTGGTGAACGGGCACCACCACTGTGGCCAGCCCTGCCAGCCTCATTTCCGTTTATATGCGAGCTGAAGGAGGAAAAAACGACGAATGCAGTCAAGCGTGAAGTTTCTGTATTTTCTGCCTGAGAAAGGAAGGATCGATTAGCAGGAATCTGACACTGGGGTTATACAGGCAGTGTGCTGTGTGGAGCCACGTGGGCCTGTCTTCGGACGGAAGGCCGCTCTCCGAGCCTCGAAGTGCAAAGCATCATGGGGGCATCTACGCTTCCCGACGCTAGATCGATAGCGGCTTAAAAATAGCCTTTTTTTATTTTTTTTTTTTGGCTTGCAAATAACCTGTGAAACCACATCAAGCCATGTGCAGCGTTTTCAGATCCTTGGTGGGGGGGTGGGGGGGGGGGGGGGGGGGGGGCATGTGTGTGGGGGCGGTGTGAATGCAACATGTGACCTGCCCAGATCATTTAATGCATGAGCGAACATGCTGTGAACGTGAGGAGCTGGCTGTACATGGAAATGCTGTGGGCTCTAAAAGCAGTGGAGTTTGAGCCTGCGCTGTTTGCAGTGCCCCCCCCCCCCCCTCATAATTGATAAACCCCGACCACAGCACAAGTACCGCTTCCTTTTGTTTACATTAAAAATGTACCACATTTCAACCCACTCACCCAACGTGGAGGCACGTCTGCATTTTATCGCCTCACATTAATAATAAGCAAACTCACATCTATCCGTTTACCAGGTGTTTTATGTTGTGTGATCATCACGCTCCTCGCCGGCGGTGGAATCAATGTGAATGTTTAATTACTGGGACTGGGGGGGGCTGGGGGGCTGCGGCTCCAGCGGGAGGGGGGCCGGAGCAGGACGCTACACAAACAGTAGCCGCCCGCTCCCAGGGGGCGGTGTGCAGTGATTCAGCACGACAAGGCATGAATTATTGAGACGCGCCGGGCCGCCGCTCGCCGCGATGCTTCACCCGCACGCAGGAGCCAGCACCGCACGCGGAGGCACAAAGGGAGGCTTTCGCCGAAGCCCTCTAACGGTAATTTATATCAGCTGTGAGTTAGATAAGCAGAGGCTGAATTATATCTGCGTAAATACCGAGCGCTGCTCTGCACACAGGAGGAGCAGCGGTGGAAAAACACCGCGTTCCGTCCTCAAGGAGACAACCTCTCAAGGAGAAGGGCTTTCTGTCGTGCGTTCGACAGGCTCAGCCTCTCTTTCAACTGTCATTCAGAAATAATAATGTGTGTGTCTTGTGTGTGTGTGTGCATGAGCTTGTTCTTCTACAGGTGCGCGTGTGTGTGTGTGTGTGTGTGTGTGTGTGTGCATGTGAAACCTTTTTGCATCTGTTTGTTTTTGGGTTTAATATAAGGGCACAGAACAAGGGACCAAGGACTGGTAGAAAGTTTGACAGTCACCAGCGGTGGTTAAGGGAGGTATTACAACTCTTAGAAAGTCCAAGGGGGAAAAAAGCCAGATTTGGCATTAATCCCAGTACAAGGGTACACTGACTTGATAGTATTATTGTATTATTGATAAGATTAATATATAATTAATACGTATGATTAATAATATTATTTTAGACAATCATATTTTGTAGACTCAGTTTCTGCTGCACTATACATCCTCACACGACGACATAGCTCAGGAGGTAAGACCGTTTCTGCTCTGGCGAATGAGAGGCTGTACTTTGGATATACTCCATTTACCATTTACCATTCACACAATGAATGCACACCACATTGCAAATTACACCTGCCCATATCTTCTTCTTATGTACATGAATGTTTTTCAAAGTTTTCTCAATTCTCTTAGTTTTCAGCCATTTGTAGGACCTTAACAAAGAGAAACATCTCAGCCTGCCAACAGTGTCCATACCCTCGCGTTCAATAGAAGAAAGTGGCTAAAATTAGTTTACTCTCTGTCGCACAAGTCTGGAGGAAGCTGATTGATTTTCAGCAACCGCAGATAAATCCACGCGGCACATTTCATGTCACTGGGCTGCTGCCTTGTCTCCAGCTCCAGCGAAGCTCATCCATCACGCGCCGCCGTGCGGAAACGGCTCCCACAAACCCCTTCCCCCTTCCCGGCCCAGTCCCTCAGGATGAACTAACCCCTTTCAGCAGGAAGCACCGCAGACAGCATCGCGCTCTTAATCTGTAATCTTCCAGGCCAATGGCATCGCGCTCTTAATCTGTAATCTTCCAGGCCTACGGCTGGCTGATCCGCTCGTTTTTCCCGTCGGGATCTGAAGAAACGGCGCGTTCCTCCCAATTTATTTAGAGCGCCATGGCATGCTTTTTGGGGGGGGGGGGGGGGGGCTCGATCGGCCTGTAAACCGCACACCCCCACCCTCACCCCCCCGACTCAGGGGGCTGGTCCCGGAGGTGACGGACCAATGAAAAGGAGTTTGCTGCTCGTTGTTCAGCGCCCGCAGGTTGTGGCGGTCGCGTGCTCGTGTGAGAATGTGGCAGCGATAATTTTCCCTCAGCTGTTGGCTACGATCTCACCATAGAGTAAATGCACAGGAAGCTCCAAACACGCAATAGGTACCATAGAAAGAAAGCCAGACTTTATGTGGACTCTTATCTTGCAAACATAACAATGTTTTCCAGATCTTGCATTATTTATTGTGAACAGCAGTCGCTAACTTATTCATTTTTTTTATTTTTAAAGTCCTCTAAACAACTGAAGTGGGTTGCCCGAGATGCACAGACACCACGGGGCTGTATTTACTCAAAGTTCACTGCAATGCCTAACGACACAGTTTCTTCTCTTTTTTGCCATTTTAAATGCATCGACATCTTTTTTTAGATTATATAGGCTAAATTCTCTTCTATAAATCCTCAATTAACAATGCTTATGCAACGAATACCAAATAGCCAACAAGAAAATAAGAAGTTAGATGATTAATACCTTACATTTCACTTTCACAACGACGTGTCAAGTCAGATCTCTTTAGACAGTGTACCTCTAATACCAGGTCAGGTGTTCATTCTCTTCAGTTAAACGGTTAGGCGAAAGAAGGCGCTGTTACCTCTGAAAGCAAAAAGGACTATTTTGGAATTCAGGGGGCTACCAGCTTCAGAATAATGTACGCAGTGCGGGGGGGGGGGGGGGGGGGGGGGGGGCTGGAACAGAGAGCAGAGCCCGTTTAAATTCCTGCCGTGTATCTGGAATGAGAGATGAAGTGCGAGAGCACGCTGAACGTTCATCCTCGTGCAGCGCGGAGAGACAGAAGCCATCGCTTTGATCGAAGCTCGAGGGTCAAAGCTGAACAGCTGTTTAAGTGTTTAAGAGGAGAAAGAGATGGGCGGAGGTACATTACACAAATCTCATAAACCCCCGCTGTCTTTCACTGTTAGAGCTCCGGTCCTGGCTGACATTATGAAAGCACAGCCGATGCCAGCCTTGGCTTTATATTTATACGGCAAATTAAAAATTTTTTTTTTTTTTTTTTTTTTTTTACACAAAAAATATTTTTTTATAAGAATACACGTAATGAGGCAGGATACTTAATGGGGCCAGTTATCTCTGGTGTGTGATCTGGAGATTTTAATCTTCAGACTCCGGCATGATTTGCACACAGTTTTTCAGTTGTGTTGTTCTGTGACTTATGAGGGCTTGAAACGCTGGCACGGCATTTTTTTAAAACAAAAACCCTAGTGTGACTGGCTTCCCTGTGCAGTCAACACAGGCCATGGGCTCCCTCTGTAATAATGCTGTTATAATAAAGAATAGCGCTTTAGCAATGCTGTCATAAACATAAAATACAAGATGACAAACTGGAGAGTAAAGAATGGCAAAAATAAAACCACATAAACACCAGAAAGTAGAGTTCCAGGAACAACACTACAGACCATGCACAGAGACACCTCACAATCCAGTATTCTTTGACCGTGCATGTTATCTTCTTGCAACAGCTGAAGTTACCCAGGGAGGCTCATGTCCATCAGTAGTCCCTGGGCTGTACGTTTTGGCTGTGGGATAAAACCCCAGACCTCCATTGTCCGAACAATGCCAACCACTGCGCCACCATACCATTATGCCACCTGCCACCATGCCACTATGCCACCATGCCACCCGCCACCATGCCACCGTGCCACTATGCCACCCGCCACCATGCCACTGCGCCACCCGCCACCATGCCACCGCACCACCTGCCACTGCGCCACTATGCCACTGTGCCACCATGCCACCCGCCACCGTGCCACTATGCCACCATGCCACTATGTCCTAGCGCCACCGTGCCACCCACAGGCTGGCAGGCCAGTTCCACGCCCTCCCTGCCTCACCTTCTGCATTGACCACGCGCCCCTCATCTCCTTTATCACGCTTACAGCAGTATACCAGTCACGGCAAATATCAGGCTAAGAGCCACCGAAAAGGTCAACAATTTAAACATGTTTAATGTCTAAAATATTACACTGACATTTCCTAGATTAGATGAATGAAACACTCATTGCTTTCAGGTAACACTGAAAGGGAACATTAATAAGTAATATTAATATTCTCACAAAGAGCCTAGCGCAGGTACATGATTCTTTCAAATCAAATTCGGGTCTAAGTGTGAGGGGGTGCATAACAGAATACAAATGAATGCTCTCCACAGAAAAAAGAACGACTTAAGCATAGTAATGCATTTTACTCCATCACCAATTTAGTGAAAGAGTTTTTAGAACATCTAAGATGGGTATCAATCCAGTTTTAGTTGTACAATCACAAATGTGACCAGAATATTCTTAGAACTGAACATTCCCATGCTGATGTCACAATCGCTGCTGGTGACTGAAGGCAATGGAGTTCTAGAACACTGACTTAGAATTTTGAACAAAATCAGAAACCTCCTCTTCTAAGGGTTAATGTTGCGGCATGGTTTTTGTGATGCCTTCTTGTTAAAATAATGTAGTTTTTTTCAGGGATTTTGTACAGAGCAGAATCCAAAAGCTCATAATGAAAAAACAGCTCAGTGCCAGTGAGTCCGTGCCAAAAAAAATGAACAGTGTAAATGAGACTTTTTTTTTTAGAATGGTGATTCAACACATGGCCTTTCTCGTTTGTCATATTGAGTGTGCCTTCTTTCACTGCGCCGATATAATGTGAGTAATGAGCTGGGTAAGAACACGAGAGCCGCAATATTCAAACGCTTTTATCTGGGAATCATGCAGGACTTACTGCTCCTCAGCTCACACCCGAAAAAATGCACTTTTTTTGATTAATGTTTACCTTCCACATTTCCCCCCAACTACTGATCTGTTTAAAAGTTAGTTTTTGTAGTTTGCGGATATGGGTGCAAGTTGCTTGAAGTTATAAATAATAATACAGCATATAAAACAATGTCTGTTTTAATTTCTAATGCCATTTGAACTGAAATTAGTGGGCTTGGCTTACAGTACTGTATGTGATCTCACAGCATAATCTCATTTTATGGTTGTGATTCAGCAGCAGAGATGTTAGGGAAGGGCTAATGTTCTCGCATCAGCATTTGTACTGACTGTAACTGTGAAAACTGGGGTATCTTAAAAAGAGTACCAGCATGAGAATTTTATTTAATCATTAAAGACACAATAAACACATATAATACACTGAACTTTTCTGTCAGTCAAATAAAATACGAGCTGTGATAGGGCGAGAGAGAAGGGGGGGGGGAGTAACATCAGAATCTTCCCTTCACAAAAAGAAGAATCTCATGCAGCGGAATCCACCAAAGCAGTCACAGCTCGTGAACACCTGCCTGTCCCTGCTCTTGTCATTTGCACGCAGGTGTAGGTGAACGTCTTCACACACTCAAGTCACCTTGATTATTTTGCGCGGGCCGTCTCTTTAGATCTCATCCCGCATTCCCGCCGTGCCGCGCTCCGCTCGATTCCTCTCCCGGATTCCGGGCGCCGCATCTCACACGGGGGGGGGGGGGGGGAAAGAGCTCCCCAGAATCAGAGAGTCTGTGCGCAGTCATCCTGGAGGATAACGGAAACGCTATCGATATTATGATCAAGCGTGCGCTGAAAACATGTACTCACTGCCAGCGATCCTGATGACGATGGATCCCGTTTGATTTTTTTCAGTCATCTCTGGTCTTCCATATAACTCAGGGCTGCACAACTCCATTCCTGCAGGGAAAGTCCGCATGCTGGTTTTTGTTCCAACCAACTGTCTTAGTTTCAATGTTCTGACAGCTGTATAAACTACGCTGGTTCACTCCTGTACGTCAGCACAGTGGGGAGATTGGAGGTCGATCGTACTTCCTGATCGGCTTCTCGTGCAATGCATACTGGGAACGCACAAGACTGCGATGATAGATCCCTACTTTCCACACGGCAAACCTCCATCGGAGTTTCTGGATTTTTAGGGAGCTTCTTCTTCAGACATTACAGCACAGTCCTACGAGGCTGCAGGTGTATGATGTCATTATTTGTTCCGAGAAGCCCAAAAACAGTTACTTCCGCTGGCACGTGCAGGGAAAGAAGTCTTGGCCCACCTGTGATGTACCATGGAGTGTCCCAGCTCTCCAAGCTTTCATTTTCCACTTCTGAAGTTGACCAGAAAACTTCTTACCCAAAGTCCTTGCATCACATTGAGGTCATTTTGACGTCCGCAAAGAACGTTCCATCATCTACTGCCTCAGTGCTTCCCTGTATTCTCAGAAAATCTCCGATCTGTTTGGAAAATGCTCACTTTATTTGTGATGAAACCTGTTGCTTATCTTCAACCCTGCGAAGAGCAGATCTTTTGGAATGTCTCTTCAGAATTCTAATTCTAAGTCGAGTGTTCTAGAACTCCACCGCTTTCAGTTACCAGCAGTGATTGTGACATCAGCGTTAGAATGTTCACTTAAAAACACGTTTGGGATCTTACATTCATGTCACAGCATCATGTTACTATAGTCACTAATTATTTACCCCTTCCCCTCATTAGAAATAAGTTTTAAAAAAATAACCAAACAACCAAAAATAACCATTCTTCAATAAATTTAATCCCATATACTGTATCTTTAAAACGTTAAACAATAAAAATGGCTGAGTCTTAGCCCTGTGTTGATCTTCATGACAGAGTGCAGTGACTCATCCAGAGAATTTGATACTGTAGAGGCAAGACGCAGATGACACCCCGATTGAGCATCTGTCATATTATGAGTACATTTGGCTTGAAAAAGATCAGCATTTCATATGATCAGAAGTTCACATTCACAAAACTTTGGCTGAAGCTGATACTGTCTTTCTTTCTTTCTTTCTTTCTTTCTGCATAGGTCCTGTTAAAATTTGTTGCACGGAAAACTTCTCTTTCCTGCAAAATGATTTTAGTGACATAATTTAATATGCAAGCTGCGTCATCATCTTTGCAAGTCTCCATTATCATGGGCACCTTAAGAATCACAAGTTATAAACCCCTTGCTCAGCACTGCCTGGGTTGTGGTGATATCTTCTTTGGGAACCTGCAAAGTCTTTGTTTCCACTTACAAAGACTGCACTAGGCACTCTACCATTATATCTTTGTACATTAAAAACTTCAAGTCATACGTCTTTATAATTTATGCTCACAATCCTTGCTTAAATTCTCAAGTAAAACTGACTGGCTGGCAAAAACTGACTTGGGTAGGGAGGGTTTCAACTTCCTAACTCCTTGCCATAACCTTCAAAAAACACTCAACCAGCAAAATATAATTTCCTTTAATAAAGAAATTTTGGAAACGTTCATGTATTTCAGAAAATATGATTGACCTTGTGTTTCCTAAGTTAACTCATTAACTTTTTTTTCTAATTCACTGAGCATATGAATACATTTGAAGGTTACTCCGTACACGTGTTAGAGAGTAATGAGTTATTACATGAGTTTAAAACCAATGCATCAATTGAAAGACAACAAAAACCCAAGTTTTGCCATTAATAAAAGCTGCAAATTTCAGATAACAGGAAAACAGTACTTCATGATTACATGGTGATTTCTGCATTATAACATTTTAAGTTCTGACTGTTCATTTAAAACTCATTTTTTTTAAGAATGCTAAAATAACAGAAGTTTAATGTTGTACGGTAAACTCTAGCTTTCCCAGAAGCTTTTATAATAGCACCGACAAAACGGTCAAAAGAAAATTTATAAATAAATAAAATGAAAAATCTAAGCTTCCAGGGGGACATCAGGGGCCTGTCACACTAATAGAAACAAACCGTTTAATGTTTGGTGATTTTTATATTGTTCCAAAGGACCATACTCCGGGGACCAGTGTTTGGGGTCATATAACCGTCCCATTACAAATCTATTCACCACCTCATCTATTAGACTTTTCCTGTTCCTGCTTCTAAGGACTAAAACTTATTGTGAAACATAAATTGAGTATGAATTGAGTTGTAATATGAAAATTTGTTTAAGTCTAATTGTATTGCAGTGCCTAAATATCATCAGAGTACTATGCTACAGGTACATTTTTCATAATTTTTTTTTTTTTTTTTTTTTAAATAGTTTAAATATTTCACTAGGCAGCACAGGTGGAAAACCTGGACAAGGTGTCCGAACTGAATAAATAAGGTGTTTGTTTTGTTTTGGCTCCGTTTCTTGTCCAGATGGTGACCTCGTCTTAACAAGCCAGGAAAGGGGAGACTAATGACAGTGCACATGACACGCCACACAGTAACCCTCACCCTCAAAGCTTTTTCATCGCTTTTTACCATCACAATTTTAAGCCTTTTTTTAATATATATTTATTTTTTTGTTATCACCATAAGCAGCAGATTTGGGTCAACAAAAAAACGAAGTCAGTTTTTCTAATTTGTAAGTGCACGGCGACAACAACACGCGGACGCTGTAAAGCACTGAAGTACAGGACTGTCCCAAAACTAATTAACTAGCCCCTCACGGGTGACATCCGCAGCGAGGGGGCGGGTGGGGGGGGGGGGGGGGGGGGGGGGGTACGAAGCTACAGCAGGTGTCAGGGAAAAGTAATTAGCCAGAGAAGGCCCGTGACTGCAGTATGGAAATAACAGCTAAATAAAAAAAAAACATGGTGTTGAGAAAGGAACTGGAAAGGCGGACATTTTAAACCAACATCGTCAAACGCGTTATTAAGGGTATTAATAAGAACCGGAGAATGCCGTCATTCACCGGCAATTTTGCTTTTTAATATGAGAGCACCGTTGGCTTAATGCCCAATCACTGCAGCTGATTAGGTCATCCTCGTTGACAGGAGTGCGCAGGCATTTTCAAATAAGGTAAAGCACAGTTAAGCACACAGCACCAAACCCTGCAGTCTTGTATAATTGCCTGGGATTTTATTAGTTCATCCAAGTCAGATTAAAAAGGCTCTTTGAAAATCCAAGCGTTTGGTCTTATGTGTTGTTTAGTTTTTCTATTTTTTTTTTTGCACTCAGAAATTCAAAGCAGCCTCATACAGACTCTAAAGCTCGCTGCCCGTGGACCTTGAGGCTGAACCGAGGCCAAAGCCTTTTGTTGGTTCATTTTTTTTGCCGGTCTGCTTCCTGACAACCTCCCCATTGTCTCCGGGGGCTGTGATGTATCATCTCTTGTCAGATTTATTTATAGGGATCCCCACAGGGCCGCTACACCAAATCCTAACAGTCGTGTCAGTTTTAGGAATCTGCCACTTTTGTGTCAGCATCCATTTTGTAACAGTTAGCCGGAACGTTAAGCTGGGCTCCGAGTGACAAATCTCTTTCCCGCCTTTTTCATGGTCAGTAAGCCAGCGGAAATGTGTTTAGAGGAATCTCCACCTCCCCGTCCGAAACTTGTTGTTTATTCCCAAGACAAATAAGCTTGGTTGAGTAACTGAAATATATAGCAAGTTTGACTGCCTCTGTTTTTGTCCATTTACTTGGTGTTTATAGCTTCGATGAACGTGACAAACCTCATTATTACTCAACCAGAAGACGTATAAAAATGTACCAGATTGCCCAAAACTGCAAAAAAAAAACGATCGGATGGTCTTGCACACACATTTAAATACCTACAGAGAAGCTTGTCCGCTGATACTTCTGGTGTTTTCTGTGTCTTGGAATAGCAGAGGGACGTAAATACCCCCAGAGGGCAAACAGAGAAGAGCAACAATGTGCGCATGGGGTGTCTTTATATCAGGTGTCACATGGAGCCAAAGCAAATGTCATCATCTACTCCGAGTGGAATAATCGTAAGACTTTATTGATCTGGCAGAAGCATTCATGAGGCTACTCTGGAAACACACACACACACACACACACACACACACACACACACACACACACACACACACGCAAACAGGGAAAAGCAAAAAGAGCCTTAATCTCATGAAGAACTCCACGGCCTTTTCATGTGATTCCTGGCATGGGCTCACCAGCAGAAATGAAAATGTGAGGATTAGTGCATTGTTATCTGTCATGACTTGCACAGTCATGAGTGTGTTACCTGTCATGATTTACACAGTGATAAGTGTGTTATCCGTCATGATTTACACAGTGATAAGTGTGTTATCAGTCATGATTTACAGAGTGATAAGTGTGTCCTCATCTGCTCCAGCCTCCTGTGATTTCAGTCCAATCCACAGGACCAAGTTCAGTCTGCACTGGGCAGCAGCTCAAAGGAAAAGGTTTCACTGGCAATTTTTCATACTTGCTTTTTAAGTTTGTCAAGTAGCTGTTAAATACTGTTGTTTATGTATACTTCATGAAAGTTCTGCCAATGATGGCACTGTTTTTAAAGCTTAACATTAAAAGCAGCGCAGCTGAACAAAGTGGAAGCAGCTTAAAAGGTAAGGTTTATAGTTGTGAAATTTGAATGTCTCGCAAGGACTTGGGCTCTAAGAACTGGAATAATAAAAAAGTAGCCTGAAGAAGAACAGCAGGGTGGTTTGTACCTCAGGGAAGCACGCGGATGAGCTGTACAGGCTAACCTTGCCAAGTCAATTAAATGACAATTATTGGCCTGATGTTACGTAATGCTGATTTATTTCATAGTGAGCAAACATTGGCTAGCTAAAATATGCCCAACTCATAACACAACTGTAACTTCTATTTGCTTTGGTTTGCTCTTGCCTCTTGCCTTGCTACTCTGTTAAGTGTCTTTGTGACAAAAGGGCTGTACAAATAAAACTGAATTGAAACTGAATAACCATAACGATATGAAAAGCATTACCCTCACCTGTAGAGCTCAGGTTGAGTACTGTGCATGTCACACTAACAGTACATTGATGGTCAAACAAAGCTTAAAACATGCAAGAGTTTCACCTGCCTCAGAACCCTAGTGGAAATTCCAGCGTGGTTCCAGTCTGGTTTTCAGTTGGTTCGGAGATGGTGAAGCTGGCAACAAGATGGCTGAGACAGCAACCATGCTGGCAAAACCATGGCCAGCTGGCGGGCCAACTTGGTACAGACAACAGACCATCACCAAACTCCAGCCAGATTTCATCTTAGGCTGGCAGTCGGACTCTCCACCAGAGCAACAACCCGACTAGTTTTCTTTTGCTGTGATGGATTTGATTTCAAACAAAATAAAATTAATGCTGCGGCCAAAATAAAGCTACTTCTGGCAGAATACCTGGCAAGAGAAGAAAATAAGATTTTTTAAATGACCTCTAGTGTCGTTTCACACCCCAGCTCATAAACTGGCCACTGCTCACTTAAATTTACACATAATGTGTTGGGGCTCAGTATTGCAGTTTCACACTAGAGAATCCCAGCTGAAGAATAAACAACACTGACATAATATTATGCGCGCACACACACACACACACACACACACACACTCCGAGAGTAGGCTTTAAACTGTCTGCATGGCATCTGGTTTGGAGGCAGTGTCATCTATTGTGCATGAAGCTGATCCATATTCTGTACAAGTAGCCCACGGGTTCTTTCCATTTCTACCCCCAAACCACCAACAAAGTAAAGCTCGTTATACCCCCGCGGCCGGAACGAGAAAGGGAACTAATGGCGAGAAAAAGAGTTTCATATGCAGGTCGAATATTATTCATGCAGCATTTTGGATATAGCCCACATTCAAAAAAAAAAAAAGAGAAGACGCTATGTTTATCCTGGAAACGTTTTAGTAAAGGAGAGAATTGAATAGCTAGTTTTTAGAATATGAATGGTAAATGGACTGCATTTATATAGCACTTTTATTCAAAGCACTTTACAATTGATGCCGCTCATTCACCCATTCACACACACAATCACATACCAACGGTGAAAGGCTGCCATGCAAGGTACCAATCAACTCGTTGGGAGCAATTAGGGGTTAGGTGTCTTGCTCAGGGACACTTCGACACGCCCAGGGTGGGGGATCGAACTGGCAAACCCTCCGACTGCCAGACAAATGCTCTCACCTCCTGAGCTATGTCGCCCCCATATATGACATACGAGAGAGACGGTATCAGCTTGTGTCTGCATTTGTTTCCCTCTCTGTCCTCCTCAGGCGTCCAGGGAATTCCTCAGGCAATTATAAGACGTGGGAGCCCATAGCCAAAGCGCCCGAATACAGGGTGTTACAGCACCTCCTCTCCTGGAAGGTTTTATTACCTCTCTGAAGAAACAACAGAAGAGAAAAGCTACTCAGCATGAACATACCACACCACGGGGCCACTGCTGCCTCTTGGATGTAAACAGCCTGAGCTTTCAATAAGGAGAAAAGGAGCAATCTTTGACATTCAGTTGAAGAAATCAATTGAAAGCTGTAATTGCCACAATGCTGATGGCTGTTGAAGCTGCCCAGTGCAGTATTAACATTTTTCCGGCTGTACCAGATAAATGATGATCTTGCCATGCGGTACTGACACAGCCCGAGAATGCAGATTTCAATACCGAGTGTGCTTATTTATTAACAAACATCACCTCGATTGTTCAGCTACATTTCAGGGAAGAAGAAGCTGCCATTACAGCTTAGATAACACCACCACTCTTAACTTTGCCATCAGATAAATGTGATATTACTTCGTCGCAAACAGAGCGCGCAGTTGAGATGTTAAGATCAGCCTGAAACAGGCAGTTGAGATGTTAAGATCAGCCTGAAACAGGCAGTTGAGATGTTAAGATCAGCCTGAAACAGGCAGTTAAGATGCAGGGGAGGAACGATCAAGCCTCCCCACACCCAGGACTGCCTGGACTGGGGAAGAGCTCTTAATAAATCACCGATGTAGACTGGGCGAAGCCTTCTGATTGGCTGAGATCAGTTGGGCATTTAGAGCACGCTCCCCTATTAATGTCCGTACGAAGACCCGCTCTCCCCATCAACGTTCTCGCCAGTTCCCATGTTTACACCCCTTCTCATTTTCTTTGATAAATGACTTGAGTAAGTTCCCCCCACAGTGTCTTTGAAATGACTTTCCCCACTTCTGGTGCCCTGCAATATAATGCCCGCCCCCCCGCCCCCACCCCCCGAAAACAGTTCTTAAAGAAGGCCAGCTTTTATATTCAAAGTGATGAATTCTCACACTTATTTGGTGAAGACTCAGGGGCTATTTTTTCCCCATTGATTCCTCAGACCTCACACCATTGTTGCGAGCTGAAAGAGCAGGTGAAAAGCCAAGACTGTCTGCTGAGGTTTATAGCATTACATTTCTCCCAGACGGATTTTATTTGTACCGCATCTTTTATTTATACCCACCGTCTTTAAACAAATGTGCTAATTCTCCACTTTGCATATAAAGGAACTCTGCTGCATTCGCTAATGCGCTCATTTGCGTTTTTTTTTTTTTTTTGCCGGAACTGTACACACCGCCTATGCCAGTAATTTGCTTAGCAACCGTGCCGTGGTTGCCGTGTCCCGTACCGGTGTGGATTTGCCATTAGCGGCTGACCCCGGCACCGCCACACGCTCGTTCTCCGCGAGGCTCTGACACGGCGCTGATTCGGTGCGATGCGCCGCAATTTCAAGGACAGGCAAACATGACATCTTCATATTAATCAGGCCGCAGATGAGCACGTTATCATGGCCATATGTTTCGCGCATATGGTGGAAATCAATCACGTTCAGGAGCACTTTCTCCACACAGGCATCACTTTCTCTCCAATGTATATTTCTCTCCCCGAAACATGACTGAAGAGGAGATTTAGGGGCATAGCTTCCCCCCTCCCCCCCCCCCCCTTTGTGTATTTGTATGTGCCTAAAGCACAACATAAAACAGTACAACATTATACTTTTAAATATAATTTGTTTACAAGTACGATTCTGTACTAAGCATAAGGTATTTAAAACAAAATGATGTTTTAAATAAAACACTTGCACAGAGTACGCAGGGAAAGAGGGGATGTTAGCATTCTTTCGAGACCAAACACATTGTGCATTTAAAGATCGCGGGTGCTAATCTTTCGGAGTACAACACCGAACCCCGCCAATTTATTTATTGCCATTTTCCCTGCCATGAATCAAAGCAGGAAGTTCTCGGCGGGCGGGACCGTTTTATTAATGGGCTAACGGTCAGATAACAGGAAGTGGCCTGGATGCACAGAGCCATCGTTAATCCCCCCCGGGTCTTAATGAGGCAGACGCCTGAGTGATCTACAGCGCTGGGTTAAGAGATATGCACGCTGGGTTAAGAGATATGCGCGCTGGGTTAAGGGATATGAGTGCTGGGTTAAGAGATATGCGTGCTGGGTTAAGGGATATGAGTGCTGGGTTAAGAGATATGCACGCTGGGTTAAGAGATACCCACGCTGGGTTAAGAGATATGAGCGCTGGGTTAAGAGATATGCGCGCAGGGTTAAGAGATACCCACGCTGGGTTAAGAGATATGAGCGCTGGGTTAAGAGATATGCATGCGGGGTTAAGAGATATGCACGCTGGGTTAAACGCAGCGTCCATCCTCCCCCCCGTCCGTTAGCGGCTGACCAAGGCTCCGTTCAAGGCCTCGCAGGTGTCAATCACAGAGGCCGTGCTTATTGATTGGCTGTAACCAGGGTGCACACACAGGTCAGGCCCAAGAGCTCAATGACACTGGGAACCTTCCGGAATGTTCTACAGACCCTGGCATGTCAAGAAGAAATCCTTCAAAGCAGCCAGCGCGTGTTTTTGTGAGGGGCTATGACGAAGTTCCTCTCCTCTCTGCCCTCTGGGTAACCCGTGTGATTGGATGCCATGATGGCACCTGTTCAAGGCAATATAAAACATTCAGGTAGACAGCTATATATTGAAGGCATCAGTCAAAATAGTTTGACTGGACATGCTGTGTTTGAGAACTGGTCAGGTGGATCAAGCAGCCACGCAGATGATATACTCCTACTCTGCTTTATGTACGACCATGTTCATTTGCCCATGGCTAATCTCTGTTCCTGCCTGGTAATGTTACATTACAGGCATTTAGCATTTACATACACTGGACAGCTGGATATATACAGAAGCACTGTTAAGCACCTTGCAGGTTAAGTACCTTGCTCAAGTACAACGTACAGGGAATCGGAATCCTACTTGGGAATCGAATCTGTGACCTTTAGGTTACAAGACCAACTCCTTACCCATCATACTACACTGCCGCCCTGCCTGGTAATGATAAAGTGTGCCAGTTCATGTTCTAAACAGCACCGTCAGCAGCTGTATAACCAAACCAGCCTGTTTAACCCTTGTGCTGCTGGTCCATGCGTCAGAATGGCACGGCTAGTCAAAGGCAGACAGACAGACTGGGAGGGAGAGCCTGTGTGAGTCTGTTCAGCGTTTATGGGAGGAATATCACAACCGAGCCGTCTGTAGGCAACGTGGGCTCTGTTCAGCTCATTTTCAGTTATTTTTTTGGCTTAAAGTTTTCTTTTTTCAGTAATTTTTTTGGCTCAAAGTTCTCTTTTTGGCACTACATAGAAGAGGTGTGACAGGCCCTTGGCGAGCCCGGCCATTTTGTGCGAAAAATCACCTCCACACAAAACCCTCCCTGCCTCCTCAGACTGAAATTAAACAGACTGTGGTCCTGTGAGCATCTCTCTTATTTACAGTCTAACGGCAGGTTTTACTGTACAGAGGCAGCCAGCTTCAGATCTTATTTACAGTCTAACGGCAGGTTTTACTGTACGGAGGCAGCCAGCTTCAGATCTTATTTACAGTCTAACGGCAGGTTTTACTGTACGGAGGCAGCCAGCTTCAGATCTTATTTACAGTCTAACGGCAGGTTTTTACTGTACGGAGGCTGCCAGCTTCAGATCTTATTTACAGTCTAACGGCAGAGTTTTACTGTACGGAGGCAGCCAGCTTCAGATCTTATTTACAGTCTAACGGCAGGTTTTACTGTACGGAGGCAGCCAGCTTCAGATCTTATTTACAGTCTAACGGCAGGTTTTACTGTACGGAGGCAGCCAGCTTCAGATCTTATTTACAGTCTAACGGCAGGTTTTACTGTACGGAGGCAGCCAGCTTCAGATCTTATTTACAGTCTAACGGTGGTTTTACTGTACGGAGGCAGCCAGCTTCAGATCTTATTTACAGTCTAACGGCAGGTTTTACTGTACGGAGGCAGCCAGCTTCAGATCTTATTTACAGTCTAACGGCGAGTTTTACTGTACGGAGGCAGCCAGCTTCAGATCTTATTTACAGTCTAACGGTGGGTTTTACTGTATGGAGGCAGCCAGCTTCAGATCTTATTTACAGTCTAACGGCAGGTTTTACTGTACGGAGGCAGCCAGCTTCAGATCTTATTTACAGTCTAACGGCAGGTTTTATGTACGGAGGCAGCCAGCTTCAGATCTTATTTACAGTCTAACGGCAGGTTTTACTGTACGGAGGCAGCCAGCTTCAGATCTTATTTACAGTCTAACGGGGTTTTTACTGTACGGAGGGCAGCCAGCTCAGATCTTATTTACAGTCTAACGGCAGGGACTTTTACTGTAGCAGTAAAAGGCAGCCAGCTTCAGATCTTATTTACAGTCTAACGGCAGGTTTTACTGTACGGAGGCAGCCAGCTTCAGATCTTATTTACAGTCTAACGGCAGGTTTTAAATGTACGGAGGCAGCTTCAGATCTTATTTACAGTCTAACGGCAGGTTTTACTGTACGAGGCAGCCAGCTTCAGATCTTATTTACAGTCTAACGGCAGGTTTTACTGTACGGAGGCAGCCAGCTTCAGATCTTATTTACAGTCTAACGGCAGGTTTTACTGTACGGAGGCAGCCAGCTTCAGATCTTATTTACAGTCTAACGGTAGGTTTTACTGTACGGAGGCAGCCAGCTTCAGATCTTATTTACAGTCTAACGGCAGGTTTTACTGTACGGAGGCAGCCAGCTTCAGATCTTATTTACAGTCTAACGGCAGGTTTTACTGTACGGAGGCAGCCAGCTTCAGATCTTATTTACAGTCTAACGGCAGGTTTTACTGTACGGAGGCAGCCAGCTTCAAATCTTATTTACAGTCTAACGGGGTTTTTACTGTACGGAGGCAGCCAGCTTCAGATCTTATTTACAGTCTAACGGCAGGTTTTACTGTACGGAGGCAGCCAGCTTCAGACTTATTTACAGTCTAACGGCAGGTTTTATGTAAGAGGCTGCCAGCTCAGATCTTATTTACAGAGCTAACGGACAGTTTTACTGTAAGGGAGCCAGAGATCAGTACTTACAGTCTAACGGCAGGTTTTACTGTACGGAGGCTGTCGGCTTCAGAGCAGCTGCCTGGGCCACCTGCCGCAGCGTAATGAGGGCACTCGGATTGTAAAATGGGAAAGCCACTTCGGGGGAACCTTTCCTGAGAGCAGTAATAAGAGACTCAGATTGTAAGGGAACTTTCCGGAGAGCAGTAATAGAGACTCGATTGTAAGGGAACTTTCCGGAGAGCAGTAATAGAGACTCAGATTGTAAGGGAACTTTCCGGAGAGCAGTAATAAGAGACTCAGATTGTAAGGGAACTTTCTGGAAAGCAGTAATAGAGACTCAGACTGTAAGGGAACTTTGTGGAAAGCAGTAATAGAGACTCAGACTGTAAGGGAACTTTCTGGAAAGCAGTAATAGAGACTCAGATTGTAAGTCACTGCAGAGGAATCAGGCGAAAACGCTGACATTGTGCTCGCCTCTCCATGACTCTCTAACTCAATGGATCTTTCCTTCAGTCAGCGCACTTGCACATTTTAATTAAATATATACATATTAGGACTGCATTATGCTATAAACTACTGAGAGTGGGTTTGACTGCATAAGCACAACATAAAGCCATTCTTAAAGCGCTTTATATTATGGCCTTCATAGCATCCCCATCAACTTCATGAGGTTTCCTGGGCAACAGTTAATTACTGTGATTTATCATAATTGCCCGCGAGTAGCATTACGGGCTCGTGAAAAGAAACTGTTTACCGCTAGCCAAGTGTGAACTCCCGTCCGTGAGCACAGGAGTGCGGGGGATTAAACCTGCTTTGGCTTCATTAGGTTAAATCTACTGCAGACTGCATTCCGCAATGGCCTAGTTACGAAGGAGGGAACTTACCCACATCGTGCAGGATTCTGCTCTAAAAGTGATCCTTGTTTTGTGATCAATGAGTGACTCACTATGACGATATACAGTGTATATATATATATACATACATATATAAATATATCAGCGGATGAGAAATGGCAGGCAGCTGTAATGCATTCAGTGCATGCGGCGTCTGACCTTGCCAACTGCACTCTTCTGTGGCCCTTTAAAATTTCTACTGCGAGAAAAGCGCTCAGAACGATTTTCATCCATGTAAAAATAAAACGATACCTTCAAAGGAAAGAATGATAGGCAATAAATAAATACGTTAATAAAAATGATGCATTGGGAAGGCCTTACCCAAAATAAAATGACTCTGTGACTGTAATTGTTACTTCTCCACAATTATACCAGCATACATCATCTCTGTTGGTATTTGGCAAACAATGTCCTGCCAACCCAGTAGATTTGGGCATTGCCATCAGATTCACACTAAGAAGAGCTGTACTCACGGCTAAACCACGGCTACAGCAGAGACCAGTCAATGTTTTGCACCAAGGCCCGCTGTTGCTGTATTTTTGGTATTTTTTTAGGAAAAGCTTCTTTCATGTTTCAGGATTAATGTTCACATGCAGAATGTTTTTCTGAGAATAAAAAACACATAATTTTCAATGTCTTCACAGTGTATGATGGCTAGCCTAATATCGCAGTCTACACATGTACAGGCACAGAGGAAATGGCCAAGTAAAGCTATTTATGAAGCCAAAGAGTGGTCCCCTTTACCTGGTTTTTTATGGGCTGTTTCGACATCTCAATTTACAGACCAAATTGTTGACCCTCCTGGTAATCAAAGATAATAAATACATAAATCATAAAGCACATAAAGCAGGCTACAGTATTTGTATGAGAAAGGCTGATTCTTCCACCAATATTTTTTTGTATAGTATGAGATTTGAAATTATTCGTGGACCTTTTTTTCTTTTCTTTTTTTATCTGAAGAGGACCAGGTGGCATTGATCACTCACATTTTATTGCAAGGGGTCAATGAGAATGTAGTTGTTCTTGTTTCATTTTGGTGTCAACAGAACATGTCAAATTATGTTGGTGAAGAAGAAAAAAAAAACTCTTATTATCCAATTATGAAAGATTGCATAATTACAAAAGCCATGATTAACCAAACACTTATTTCTATGTTGCTTTAAGTTTTAAATAGTTAGATAGACCACAGAGAAGTCTTCGGAATCCTTCTGCTCTTGAGGTTTATTACGTTATTTAATTCTGTACAACTGCATTCATCTTTTTTGTTCGTTATTTTTAAGAGTAGTTTTAAGTGTTTTCTTTAAATCGTTAGTGGTAATTACTTGGGGATTTCAGTAGATACATTAGTCTATACTCCATGATGTAATCAGAAGCATCTGCCCCCGACCAAATCAATCCTAGATCTATTAATTATTTAACCAATGTTACATTGAACAATCGTCTCAATACTCACCTAACGTTATAAATAGTTTCTGAAAATAAGTCCTGTGTGAGACTGTCTTTCACGTAATAAATCATTTAGAGCCAATACCCTACATATACGCGTATGCAAGACAAGTCGCCCTGCCGCTCGCCATAAGAATTCGTGTGAAATCGCCTGGCGTTTATAAACGGGAGCTGAAGTTCGACCGACCCGGAACGGCCACGAGCTCAGAAACTCAGCGCGAACCCACGGAAAACGCGCCAGGAAGAAAAGCTGTCCATCAACGTTCGTCATCGATGAGCTCCTCCACCGGCAGCTCAAACCGTTCCCCGTTAATACGGATGGAAAATTAAATCCGTCACTGCAGCCGGCCGACCCACCTACCGAGCTTTACTCCGGGGCTCGTTCATCTGCCCTTCTCTTCCCCCGCCCCCGAAACCGCCATTAATCAAGCGCCGTCGCGACGGAGTCACGTACTTCACAAGCCCAGAGTGTCCCGCTATGACCGTGGGAGACCTGCTGTATTGAATTTAATTTGACGTCAATCACAGAGCCTTGGCATGACGTTGACAGGAGAAGTTAATGACAAACAAGATGTGTGGGAGAGCTTCAAGTCAACCTACTCTAGTCAACGCAGTAGAATAAGAGTAGCTACCATAATGAAAGAAGCAAAGTTTAATTCATGATAACTTTAGGTGTCAATGAGAAAGGCTGCTTGCAGTATAAATAAACACAGTACAGAAATAGACCCATGATGACAACATTAGATTGTTGAACGTTTCATTAGATTTGAATAACAACAGTGCTAATTTTTTATTTGCATGATCCATTACCCTGTGTTGAAACGTGTTAACTTGTTATTCCAGTACTGACCCTATCAATTTAAAGGCCCACCTTTCTTCTTTATATACTACACAAAGGTTGACTTCAGCAATTACTGTAATAATGCTTGGTAATAAGATATCACGGTAGATACATAAAGCTAGCAGAAGATTTCATCAGTATTGCATGTTAATGTTTGCGCACGTGACCATCATCAGATACTACAACATCGGGATCAAGCACATTTCATTTCCTTCAAATATGAGCCAGACACGTCTTTATCGGGAAATCTAAGAATGAAAAAGATCAATAAGGAAGCTGGAGAGGAAGAAAAGGGGGTGGGGGGGAAAAAGGGGGAAGGGGATGGTGGATGGGGTGGGGGGGGGGGGGTGTTCAGAGTAAACAACATTTTGGGATCTAAACCAAACCAAAAAATGTGCCTTCCAACGGCTGCTTCATTGGGAGTTTCCAAAATAAAACAGCCTTCACCACTCGCTCATCAATGGAAAAACACAAACATTTTTTCCTCCACAGCCAAACTATTCCGCACTTGTTTTATAAGTAACAGTAGGGAAATTTAATCCCCCCCCCCCTTTTTTTTTTTGATAGAGAGCAGTCAATTTCACAGCCGGGAGCAGACTGCGGACTAAGATTGGGGCCACGTGGCTTTGATATATGAGCCAATAACCCATAATGTAATGAAGTCACCTTCCGACCAAGACCCCTGTCATAGAAGCAATAATGAATTATAACTGGTATAATGGTATTTGGGTTCGACACGGCAGCCAGTAGAGGGGGAAAAAGGGGGGGGAATAAAAAGTGAACTGTGCCGTCTGTGAATGGAAATCTGTAAAACATGTAAGGGGGCCGTAGATCAGCCCTAACACTCGTGAAGTTCTGAAGTCCATCACGAGCGGCTTCAGCTCCAGAGGTCCGCATGGCGCAGTTTGAGCCCGGTCATGATGCGCAGTGACCCCGAGCTTCAGCAGAGCTTCGCTCATGTGAATTCGTTTAGGATCAGAATCGGGTTTTATTGGCCAAACACGCTTTAAACACATGTAAGGAGTTTGACTCCGGTTCACGGTAACTCACACTCAACAATGTCAACGACAACTACAATGACAAACAACAACAAGAGCAGGTTTTACCCACAGTAAACGGTAGTGACTTTAAGTCCGGAAGAATAAATGTGCCGTTTCATCTCTTCCAGAGGGATCGGCCCTCCATGGCCTCTCACCGTGCTGCTCTCTGGGACTCTAATCAGACTGTATTCTGTCCATCAGCTGACTGCTTTCAAGAAGACAAAAATAAATAATAATACTTTTTTATTTTTAATTTGATTGCACTCGTAGTTAAGATTTGATTTCTGTAATGAAAATTCCCTTTGACAGTTATCATGGTGCTGTGGTGGTTTGTGAGAGACACACACATACCTTTACTTCTCATACTGGTGTCTGTACAGGGAAGATACTCACAATTGTACTGTCACCCTAAAATGTTAAACTGGACTGGAAAGTTTGAGTAAAAAGGAAGCTCTTGAGTGAATGTGGCATCTTCCTGTTTTCAGAGAGGCCGTGCATAACAAATAAACACAGGCTACCTCCAGTCAGTGTGGCCAAACCCAAAATCCCTGACACCCTATTTTTGACAGTTTTTTTACCACTGCTGTCAAGACAATTTCATTCATTCATTCATTCAGTCATTCATTCAGTCAAGGCCATTCAGGCAACTAATTTTTTTTCCCCCCTCATAGATATATTTATTTATATATTTATTTGCTCTTCTATGCTTAAATATTTGAGCTTTTTTCCAGCTACAGTGGCCTGCTATTGCTAACAGAGATGCACAACCAAACAAACCATCAGGCTTGTACAGTTCTGAAGCTTTTTCTTCTTTGGCTGCTCCTACATGCACACTAGGCCCAGGATGTTAAATACAAACACACAAATGCACTTTCTCAGTATAATGAGATCATTTTCTCCCACTGATCTATGGCTCTGCAAATCTTTTCCAGGAAGACTTTTGTCTGCCGATTTATACTTAAGCTCAAATCCAAAATTACTTAGAAAGCCAATTTACTATGGGAAACTAGAGACTAGATATCGATTTAAAATGGAAAGTTTGCAAGTATATATGTATATATATGTATATATATATATATATATAACACACACACACACACACACACACACACAAAGACGGGTGACAAATTAAAGAAAAAACCTGAATAAATCATTGGAGAAAAAATGATGCTCGTACTGCATGATACAATTAAGTAATTAACATCCAATCATGCTCTGTGGCATGTATAAAAATGCTGAGAGGGCCCAGCTGACCTCGATTTTGGATCAAGAAAAGATCCAAGTGACACTGAAAGAGGGTCCATTATTGGGGCATGGATGGCAGGAGCTTCAGTCACAATGACTGCTCAACTGGCTAGTGTTTCAATAGCAACAGTGACAAAAGCCACATCTGCATTTAGTTATATGGGAAAGACATCAGTAAATAGGGTCTGAAATTGTGGTTGAGAGTGCACACTCAATGACCGCGATGCTTGTGCATCAGTGCAATACGTAAGGAAAAGCAGAACAACAACTCAGGTGACTGTGAATGTCAATGCAGGATGTGATCATACTGACTGTGTCAGCAAGAACTGTTGGTCGACAACTACATTCAGAGGTGTATCATAAGCTAAGTTCATTATTATAAGGTGAAAATTGCATACTTCAAGAAAAAACACAACCAGCGAACCTAAGTGAGCAGTTTTAGCAAATGCCAGTGTTAATACATATGTAAATAATGAACATCTTACGAATATCGCTCTCAGTAAACACAACCAGATTATCTTGAGTTCTTGATAAATAATGCAGGATGTTTATCTTTTTAATGGGTTATTAGTTTCCTAAGCTCTCACAATTAAAATAACCGTGACTACATTCAAATATAATGCATTATTAATTGTACATCTAATTGACTGACTCTATTATAAAAAAATCTGTTTTTTTTAAAAAATCTGTTGATGAATTAAACCCTCAAACATCTTGTGGTAAATGCACTTCCACGCCAAAGCACATAAACACACACACACACACACACACACACACACACACACACACACGCACACACACTCACACACTGTGTCATCAATACACATTCACATAGATGGAATTTCAGAAATCATGGATGCTGGAACAGTTTAGTTTCTTTGCCTTGCATATCATTAAAAACTGTTGCAAGAATTTTTTTGAAGCAGTATAACCTTTATAACCATTCCCCATTCCCCACGTGTGGATGGATTTGTTCAAACTGCTTGAACAAAGGAAGGCCGCCAGGGATAGGTGGAAATTTTGAGCAAGAGTAGCTGATTCTGGAAGGACAGAGAAAATTGGGGATTCGTAAAAAAAAAAAAAAAAATAGATGGGTTAGGAAAAAAATCACATCAGGTGTCCAGTGTCCTCTTAGATATCGGTCTTCTCCCCACATTTGTTGACAAATGAGCACACAGAATAATTAACTTGGGTTTCAGACAGCAGACTGCAGTCCCTTGCCGATCTGCATTGTGTCCTGAGCCGGTACATCACAGCACCTTGTTTGTAGCGGACCAGTCAATGAATAACAACACTCTCTGGAAACTCAGGAGAAATGCGTGTTTGGAATTTCCATTTTCCTTCCCCTCTCCCCCATTTTCGTCTTTGCCGTGAGGCCGGGGCTGGAAAAAAAAATATTTAGCGAAACGCGGTTTGAAGTAAATGAACTCGACTGGAAAGAATTTCCCCTGTCCTAAGCAAAATTCCCAAATCCAGGCGCGCGGACAGTGACGGGCTTTATTTCCGCTCTCTCGCCGGCTCGTCTGACAGCCGCGAACGTGCAATTTAAAATGGGAGCGAACTAAACGTCCAAACGCATTTCCAGAGTGTCAGCGCGAGGCACGTCCTCCCCCGCGCTGTTCGCTCTGCTCGAGCCCCGCAGCGCAAAACCAACATTATTGTAACTGCTCGAGATCTGTTATCACACGCGATGGCTGTCTCTTGCGGGATAAACGCAATTAGTGCACCCTCTCCATCCGAAATCGCTTAGAAATCTGAATTACGTTACACCGAATTCGCTACGGACCCTGGCCAATATGTTAGGAACAATGAATAAGGCAACAATTTATATGAGCTGAGGGAAAAAGGAATACTTAATGAATACGTAATCCAAACCAATCCCGGTCTAATAAATCTCGCTGACTGGAGAGAATGGTGATCATTAAGCCAGCACACGGTCTTAATACAACAGAACTAGCCCTATTCATGCTCTTTACATTCAAGATTTTATTGTCCCTGTTCGCTTTTTAATGCGTGATTTATCCGTCATAAACCAAATGTGACTCACTAACCAATGATGCGTGCAATCCACACTCATGTAACAAGACACGTTATTAAAAGCTCATCTTTCCTTTCACAATTCAATTAAGCGGAACAAGAATTATGGCCATGTTTATTATTTCCTATTTCATTCATGCAACATATAGGCCTGGTTTTTTTCTTTTTTTGGGGGGGGGGGGTTGTTTTGTTTTTACACTTCAAATTAAACGGCACAGAAAAAATAATATTGGTCATATTGGTGAAAATAAAAATGACAAATATGCGTACTGTTGTTATGCTGCGCTGGTGCAGCAGTTAAAGAGAAAAAAACAAACAATCACGACAGAGAAATGTAAAATAAACCGCCCGTACAACAGAACTCTCCAGAGCAAGCCCCCCTATGAGCGCTGGAAATAGATAAATCACAGTATTTTTTTCTCCTTTTTCATCGACAACAATGTCGGGATTCTGTACATTTGCCTCATACCGCTCGTAGAAACGAGTAGTGCGGATTCCTACGATGCTCCTCCATTAAAGAGATGACACAATTACGCACTTTTTACATGCTTGAACAAAGAATTCTATATTCTTCTAATCAAGAACATAGGCTATTTGCTTTTAATTGTCCCATGCAATTAACCGTGACTTCTTAGGGGAGAAGTGCTATTCTTAATTGTCTTGTTTCCTCGGGAGAACCGAGCAGGATATTAGGTTCCATACACTGTCATTACCATTCGAGCAAGAAAACAACTCATAAATTGTCAGAGAAGTTTCAGGAGTAATTACCAAGAGTTTAATGAACAATTGCCGCATTATTATTTCTCTTAAAACCCTTCATGAGTAAGATTATGTAAAAGCGTGTTAATTTCATATGTGAATAACAATAGCTTAACACTCAATTGGTTTTAACATACTATCACTATTCACATGAATGGGATGATTAAGCTTGTGGGCAAGGAAGAAACTCAGTTAACAAAACTACTATACTGAATGCTAAGCAAGAGCTAAATCTGTCCAAACACAGCTACGGTTTTATGCTTATAGTGTGGTCATCTCCCAAAACAAAACAAAATGGCAGTTGAGAAAGGACCACATCACACAACCGTAACAACTTTAAAAAAAAGATGAATAATACTCTCAGCTTCTGTAAAGAGACACAGGCAGCACAGGATGGCCCAGCAGCACAACCGCGCTCCAGGAATGAATTCATTTCTGCGTCCCGTACCAGAAACGGTTAAATAAAATGAAATCCTCGAGACGGTTTTTGTCCTGAACTAAACTAAATCACTGTGCCATTTCAACCGGCATCAATATTCAGCGCATGCAGTTTGCGGAGACTATACCAGGCCGTAAAAGGAGCCAGACCCGGCAAAATGCTGGGGGGAAAAAAGAAGATGATACTTTTTAAATGTCACTTTTTGTCATTTGAAACTTTTGAGGGATGCACTGGGAACTTCTGCGAGGAAGGCGTTCCGTGACTTCATTTCTCATCGCGGTGGCAGTTTAAAACCGTAGCATGATCAGCGCAGTCACGGTAATTATGAATAATGTGGCCACACTCTCATTATTCCCTCCTAAAGAGGAGTGCCTGGCTTTAATTTCTTATAAAATGTACCACTTCACTCCTGGCAACAGTCACCAGAAACAGCACTAAGATTTAATAAATAAATAAATAAATAAATAAATAAATAAATAAATAAATAAAAATTTAAAAATCAAATACCTGTCTAAACAAATGTAGCATGGAGATTACTTTTTTCACCATGGTTTTTGTAAAGCGTAAACCCCCGGCCTGCCGGACCCGCCACTCAAATAAATGTGGCAGAACCGCCCTCGTCCCGGACGCTCTGTCACTCAGCCTTCACACGCCCGCCCCTGAACCTGTCGTCCCGCCTGTCCAAACTCCCGTCATTAGCCCTCCGTCCCACACCTGCGGCTCAGACCCACCTGCCTGTTAGGAGACCCCCCCCCCCCCCCCCCCCAGCTACTCAGACTCACCTGCGTTAGGAGCCCCCACTCCTCCTCCCCCCCCCCCCCCAGCTACTCCCACCTGCCTGTTAGGAGCTGCTACTCAGGCCTGTTAGGAGCCCCCACTGCCTCCTCCCCCCCGCTACTCACTCACCTGCCTGCCTGTTAGGAGCCCCCCCCCCCCCCAGCTCAGACCCACCTGCCTGTTAGGGGCTCTCACTGCCCCCCCCAGCCACTACTCAGACTCACCTGCCTGTTAGGAGCCCCCCCCCCCCCCCAGCTACTCAGACCAGACTCACCTGCCTGTTAGGAGCCCCCTGCCCCCCCAGCTACTCAGACTCACCTGCCTGTTAGGAGCCCCCACTAATACCGTCATAACCCTAATTTTTATTTTTACACCATACTAATGTGTACTATTCCAGACCCCAGACTGGAATAAAAGTTTTCGTTCATTTTAACGCAGAACAATGAGTAATTTTTTGAAGAGATTTTGGCATTTTAACAGTGCTTAAAGCACACTGACCATGCACGGCACAGCTAGTCAGAGTTCTGAAGTGCAAGGATGAGAACATGGCAGCTGCAGTTAGGCTAGTTATTTCTCTAAACACCATCTTATTTTGCGCTCTCAAAGGCTAACTGCAAAATGTGCACAACATCCCATTACAATCACTTAGCAGAAGCTTTCATCTGGGGTGACACACGGAAGACAATCAGGGTCACTCTCAGGAATACAAAAATGTGACATCACCAAGAACGCCAAAAAGGCCTGTTTATAATCAGTAAGTGTACTCAAAACCTAACAAACCACAATTTGTATTGTACGGAAAGAAAGTATGACTAGACAAACAACTTGGCTTTACACAAGCTATATTTATAACTCATATCCAAATTGAAATCCACAGAAGAAAAAGGGAACAAAGAAAGGATATCTAAAAGGGGGCAGGGAGCCATGGTGCAATCTGAAGAGGTGAGTCTTCAGCCTGCGCTGAAAGATGACTCACTCTGACACTACTCCTCCGCAGGGTTACCCCCCCCCCAATCCCGTATCACTCCTGTAAAAAGCCTGCATCTTCACCTAGCACTTTCATGGTGCATCTTGATGTTCTTGCTATTTATCATACCTCTCGTAATCATGTCTCACTTCTAGTGTATGATTTGCCATAACTTTGCTGACTTCACCAAAGCTTGACTGCGTGAACTGGTTTTGGTGGGCTATGAGATTTGTAACTTAACTGACCTGTGTTGTGTAGTCGTTACAATGACCTTCGGTATGCACTTATTGTACATCGCTTTGGATAAAAGCGACTGCCAAATAAAATGTAATGTGATGTCATGTAAAAGATGGGCAGGGTTTCTGCTGTTCTGACTGAACACCACCCACCACCAATCTGACTGAACACATCCCACCACCAGGGGGCAGAACAGACAGGAGAAGTGACCTGGATGTGCGGGGTGGGGGGGGGGGGGTCAGATGCCCACAGGCAGTAGAACGGGGGGGGGGGGGGGGGGTGTCAGACAGGGGTTTGTAGGGTCTGATGACATCTTGAAGATATAATGGAGCTGTTCCTTCAATTGCTCGATAGGCTAGCACCAAGGTTCTGAATCTGACAGGAGCTGATATTGGCAGGCAGTGGAGAGGGGGTGAGAAAGGGAGTGACATGGCGGAGTCTCGGGGGGGGGGGGGGGGGGGGGGGGGGGGGGGATATAGAACTATAGATCCAGGACCCACAGGTAGTCAGAATGCTGCCTGTGCAGCTCAGCTGGAGTGAAATTGGATTTCTAACCAAAAGTTAATTGATTCCCTGACACGATTCATGCTATCTAAAGACAGCTGCTCATAAAACAGCCTCAATATATAGATGCCATTAAAACATACTCTCCTCCCTCATAATTATTATGTTCTCGGTCTATAATTGATTCAAACATCGATTCAATTTGAACACTGTTTCTCAATGGAAGGAACGTGAACAAGATAATACAAAGAAAGGCTTCAAAGAAAGAAGAAGAAAAAAGCCATTTCTTCACCCTCAACAGGCAATTTCAGGTCAGCAATCATTATAAATTGTTTAGAAGCACAATGTCAATTTATTGGTGAGAATACTTGTGCAGAGAAGCAACACTGTGCTCATCCAACACAATCCCCAGCCTCTTATTTCTCAAAAGCCTGCTGAAAGCCGACTGATTCACAAAGCCAGGCGTTAAAACTGAACCCAAGGACGTTTACGCCCGGTTACAGTCAAGCACCGCCCCCCGCCCCCCTCACCCCCGCCCCATTCCCTCCCACCCTCCCCCCCTCACCCCCGCCCCCATTCCCTCCCACCCTCACCCCCTCACCCCCGCCCCCATTCCCTCCCAACCCCCTCACCCCGCCCCCCAAATCCCTCCCACCCCCCCTCCTGCTTTGCATGGGGCCATGAGCGCAGACTTCCCTCCCCGCCCCTTTCTGGAACCCTTCCTGGATTTATGTCTCCCTGCTTCGGGAGCCCAAGGTTGTCATCGGCTGTTTCTGTATTTATCTTAGCGAGCGATAGCTGGTGGGACGGCGTTAGGCTGTGATTAAGTGCCCCCCCCCCGGCCCCCCCGGCCCCCCCCCCGGTACCCCCAGCCCCCCCGGCCCTCCCGACGGCCCCCCCCCCCCCCCTTTGTATTCATGCGGGGGTGCATAAAGGTCACATTCCGGGCGAGAAATCACATTTACAGCCCCCCCCCCACGAGAGGAAGCTGTTTGGGCTCTAAGTGAGTCACCTGCCCTGGGACCGGCTCACAGCCGTGGGGCCTTACGGTGGGAGATGGGTCTCGCTGATTCCTGCCCCATGGCGCTCGCTGATTCCTGCCCCATGGCTCTCCCTGATTCCTGCCCCATGGCTCTCCCTGATTCCTGCCCCATGGCGCTCGCTGATTCCTGCCCCATGGCTCTCGCTGATTCCTGCCCCATGGCTCTCGCTGATTCCTGCCCCATGGCTCTCGCTGATTCCTGCCCCATGGCTCTCGCTGATTCCTGCCCCATGGCTCTCGCTGATTCCTGCCCCATGGCTCTCGCTGATTCCTGCCCCATGGCTCTCGCTGATTCCTGCCCCATGGCTCTCGCTGATTCCCGCCCCATGGCTCTCCCTGATTTCTGCCCCATGGCTCTCGCTGATTCCTGCCCCATGGCTCTCGCTGATTCCCGCCCCATAGCTCTCGCTGATTCCTGCCCCATGGCTCTCGCTGATTCCTGATTCCTGCCCCATGGCTCTCCCTGATTTCTGCCCCATGGCTCTCGCTGATTCCCGCCCCATGGCTCTCCCTGATTCCTGCCCCATGGCTCTCCCTGATTCCTGCCCCATGGCTCTCGCTGATTCCTGCCCCATGGCTCTCGCTGATTCCCGCCCCATGGCTCTCGCTGATTCCCGCCCCATGGCTCTCCCTGATTCCTGCCCCATGGCTCTCGCTGATTCCCGCCCCATGGCTCTCGCTGATTCCTGCCCCATGGCTCTCGCTGATTCCTGCCCCATGGCTCTCGCTGATTCCTGATTCCTGCCCCATGGCTCTCGCTGATTCCCGCCCCATGGCTCTCGCTGATTCCCGCCCCATGGCTCTCCCTGATTCCTGCCCCATGGCTCTCACTGATTCCTGCCCCATGGCTCTCGCTGATTTCTGCCCCATGGCTCTCGCTGATTCCCGCCCCATGGCTCTCGCTGATTCCCGCCCCATGGCTCTCGCTGATTCCCGCCCCATGGCTCTCGCTGATTCCTGCCCCATGGCTCTCGCTGATTCCTGCCCCATGGCTCTCGCTGATTCCTGCCCCATGGCTCTCGCTGATTCCTGCCCCATGGCTCTCGCTGATTCCTGCCCCATGGCTCTCGCTGATTCCTGCCCCATGGCTCTCGCTGATTCCTGCCCCATGGCTCTCGCTGATTCCCGCCCCATGGCTCTAGCTCATTCCCGCCCCATCCACTTCACTGGAGATCCGGATTAGTTGATGATCTTCTTTTTTTTTTTTTATTGTTTATTTTTTTAAAGGTTACCAATCGTTAAAAAAAAAATGGTAGCCACCTCGGGTGGCTCACCTCCACAGCCTAGATTCTGAGAGATTCTAACGCAGGTACTGCAGGCCCTCCGCCCAGTTTAGAGCGGAGTGCAGAACTGATCAGGTCATTGAGCAAAACGCCAAAGCCAGGGAACTAATGACACTCTTGTTACGACTGTAATGTGGTTTGGTTTTTTATGTGCAATGCACATGACTCCTGCATGTCCTCCCATGTCATTTAGTCTGTTTAGCTCCATAATACTTTCCAGCTCCAGCAGTACTCTCTCAGCCGAGTCCACAAACCCGATTTCAAAGGCAGTGTGGGGTTAAGCGAGATAAAGACTCAGGAAAAGCTTGGCAGGAGACCAAAACCTGTCCATTTTGACGGTGCGCTACTGCCACTCCAAATCTCCAAAAATATTAGCTGGGCATAATTCGGGTTATTTGTGATATCCAGAGCAGTCCTGTCTGCAGAAGACCACATCCCATCACCCTTCAGTGAGATTCTGCTCTTCAGTAAATTACCTCTCTGCACTGCCTCACTCAACGTAAAGGATGTAGAGCACCTGGAGGCCTTGCTAGTCACTGTCTGCATAATGGAAGCAGGTTGCTGTGCAGGTTAGCTTACAGGCGTGGATTGGCAGCTCCAAGCAGACTTAAGAGTTTAACTGGTCTCTGAACCCGGACCACAGTGAGTCAGGAAGCTCAGTTTAATGTCTAATCCAAAGGACCTCCTGCCACCCAGTGTCCCCATCGCTATGCTGAGGCACTGGGTTCTCCTTTGCCCAGAGGAAAGTGTGCCCCCTACTGGTCCACTGAGACCTTCTCAAACAGCGCCTAGTTTGCCCAGGAGGCCACATAAATCAGCCCTGCTTAGCTTTAGATTCAGAGATTTTAATTAATGTATTCATTTTTTGGATAATACTGGACACCACTGCTAGAGATTATCCATATGAGGTAGCTGATTGGCTAAACTGGCAGCCTAGCACACACATGCTAGGCCTGCCAGCACTTATTTTACTCACCTGGAATGACAGCAACAAACTGCTATGGAACAAAGTTCATACCTCAAGGAGGAAACTGTTTATCAAGTTTCTTGGATACACCTTGGGTAATAACCTTGCTTTCAAAAATCATCGTTCTTGCACTGTCATTATTTAAAGGCGATGTTCATCTCCTGACAGAGCATTTTATGTAAAAATGGACTTTACAACAGTCTGTTCTGATATACACTGACACGTTTAATGTTCGTCCCGGACGAGGTTTATGAAGTTATAGCCATGTAAATCAATAGAGGATTATTGTGCTGTCCTGTGGAGCTGCCAGCGTCAGCCTGAACTGGCAGGGTTTGGACGCAATACCAGCCCGTGGGGAACGCCCACAGAACAGAACACCGTCTTAAACAGATGAGCCAAGCCGCAGCCAAACTTTCCGAGGCCTTATAAAAAAAAAACTGGGCCCGTTTCTGTGCCCAAACATGGACCAAAAAAAAAAACGGTTGATTGCTCAGTGTTTAATTACATGCAAAGATGGCATTTAAAAAGGCATTAAAAACAGGACAAAAATGTGTGATAAAAAAAAGTTGGGATTTATTAGCCGGTATTAAGGTTGCGAATTTGAAATAAACAGCCTAAGAACCTGAGAAATAATAAAGAGGCAGTGCTGTTGTTTTAACCCCCCGGGACTCTGTGATTAATTTTTGTCCCCCGTAGGGGACATGAGTCTCTGGTCTCTGTCTGAAGAACCGTATATTCTACTATGGCCGAAGCCCACGCTGCAAGGGATAAAATAAAAAATAAAAAATATAAAATACTTTTGCAAAATATTTTCACTTCAACATTTTTTTTCCCCATCTAAGACGCTTGTATTATGTCAATAAAAATTAAAAATATTTATTTTTTCTCTGTGGAATCTCAGGATTGCAGAATCCAGTCCTGGAGGGCTGCAGAGTCTGCGGCATTGTCTCCAGGACCAGCGGCTCATTGCACTAAAGAATGTGCACGCTCTGTTCTCAAGGTCCTAATCAGTTTCTGATTGAAAAGAAAGCGCAGGTACCTGCAGACAGAGCTTGTCTCCTGAGCAGCCTCGCTTTATGATTCGCCTCTCGCCAGACAGACCCCGTACTTTCCGCACAGAGGCCTTCATACATCTAATGGCCCAAAAGTGGGTCTTGATACGCAAGCAACATGGATCCACTTATACATTTTTAAGTCTGACAAAAGCCTAGCTTGAGAGGCGGCGGTGTAGTATAATGGGTAAGGAGCTGGTCTTCTAAAGATCTCAGGTTCGATTTTCCAGGTAGGACACTGCCGTTGGGCCCTTGAGCAAGTTACTTAACCTGCGTTGCCTCAGCATACATCCAGCTGTATAACTGGATGCTGTATAAATGTTGTGTAAGTCGCCCTGGATCAGAGCGTCTGCATTGCCTGTAATGTGATGTAATGGAGACCGAGGGGCAGAATAGCTTTAGATAAGATAGCTGGACATTCTGGGACAGGGGACAGGGATGGGAACACAGTGGGATCCCTTTAACAAGTGGTG
>CM045891.1:1840000-2000000 GCA_025169545.1 Anguilla japonica
GGGCAGTGATGCCCCCTTCAGAGTCCGCGCAGCAGCGGCGCTAATGAATAGCCTCCGCGTCCGCGTCTCCATCCCGCCCGGCTGCACGACGCTCTGATTTATGGAACGCCACCCCTAAACGGGACGGTAACCTTGAGCGCACGACGCAAAGTAAAAAATGCGTCCTCCCTTCCGGAGGCAGAACGGGAACCTCAGCGCCGCCCCCCCCCCCCCAGCGGTACCAGCCGCGCGTCGTTTATAAGCATTATCTGCTCCAGATCGCTTTCCGGAGAGCGCCGGTTTTATTTCAGGCAGATGACCCGGGACAGAGCGCTCGCACACACTCCTCCATGAGTGGAAACGAAGCGCATACAGAATGAAACGCTATCGGTAATAAATTCATTCCTCAGAATGAAATATTTTGAGCATGGAAAAAAAAAAAAAAAGCTTCAGAATGTCGACTGGCATAATTTAAACGTGCTGGAGTTTCAGGAATGCTGGGAAATCACGCGTGCAGCTCGTTAAGGGCGAGAGCCCGAGTCCTTGAGCGCCACTGGGCTTTGGGATACTGGCTCCAAATGATCTCTTAATTACAACATGGAGCAGATCACCAGCTTAATTGTGCAAGGCGAGAGCTGACTGCTTCCAGCCAATAAACTGAAGAGTTCAGACGATTTTTTTGTACAAAACCTTAGGGGGGCTGGGGTACAAGGCCCGGGCCTAAAGGAGCCCAGAGCACAGCTAAGAGAGGACATCCGGTCTTATTCTCCACCTGCATTTTCTCCAGCTCCATATTACTGATGAAGCCAGATAATGAGATTTGTTTTTGTACTTGCCAAACACCTCCATTTCGGGACTTTAGGGTATCAGGTGACCCGTAAGTTATTGCATAAATGTTATTGCCTGCAGTTACTTGGAATGCAGGGAAATGCATTCAAATGCACACGAAGCCAAAGCTTGGTACTGTATTAATCACAGGGTTTGATATACACTGCCCATCGGGGTGTGTGCGAGGCTGTGAGTGAGGGGGGTGGGGGGGTGCTCACTGACCGGGGGGCGGGGGTGATTGCTGAGCGGGGGGAGGGGGTGGTAGACTGCGTTCTGGGAAGCTCAGGTCTCTTTTGGGCAGGCACAGTTCCCCCGGCTCACCACAAATCCCAACACAGTTCTTTCAGCAATATTCATATTTAGTTGTGAATTTATCTTCACATCTTCTGTGTCTGATGCAGAAGAATCACAGCAGAGCAAACCTCACTGTTTGACCGATCATCCTTATTGTCATGTGACGTAATAAAGATGTGCCACCCAGTAGTCAGTGAAGTCGGAGTTAAATTTGGGGAATTTGCTTTTTTAAAAAATCAACCGTTTGCAGATGTAGAGCCGCTACACTGTCAGCTACATTTTGTGTTGCCGGGATATGTTTTCTATGGAGAGCCAATTTGTGACTTTTAGATGGGAAATTTCATTATCGTGGTCTGATCTACAACGGCGAATTACGCTTTGCCACCCCACAGGCACGCAACCCGGCTGTATTTTAAAGGCGATGCCGGCGCGGCGTCCGCGCTGCGACGAGTGGCTCTATCGACCCGCCGGCCGCCACACCGGGGGATTTAACAGAAAGAATCACACATTTCTGCTGCCGCGCGCCACTGTTTCAGAAAGTAGCCACAAGGACACAAGACCTTAAGGGGGGAAAAAAAAAAAACAAGAGGAGGAATATTTTCAGCTGCTTTTTTGAGTCTGTTTCCACAGTCTTGTTTTTGGTTGTTTTTTGACACCATCGCAGAGCCGGAGAGTACGGTGGGGGGTGGGGGGAGGGGGGGGGGGGGGCGCGTGTCGGAGCAGAACTCGGTGAAAGTGCAAACAGGAAGTGGCGGTGCTAATGGCGGTCCTGCAGCCGCCGTGCCGTCGCCCGTGTATCAGACAGTTTGAGACATGAAAACAAACACAACAGAAAAAAACCACCAGCGTAAAAGCCCTCCCCCTGATTCAATCACACTTACAGGCTATTCATTACCGTTTTTTAAAAACCAGCAAAGGGACCCGGAGCACATTTCTAGCGCTTTACAGCCCTGTGGTGTCCCGGAAAACCTCACGGATGGCGACGGCGCTTGGCAATAACAGCACAAAACGTCTACGCTGGTTCCAGGCTGCAGCAAAGACCAATATGGATCACATCGATTAAAATGGCTTTGGTTATGGACCAATAGGGATCACATCGATTAAAATGGGTTCTGGTTATGGACCAATAGGGATCACATCGATTAAAAATGGCTTTGGTTATGGACCAATAGGGATCACATCGATTAAAAATGGCTTTGGTTATGGACCAATAGGGATCACATCGATTAAAAAGGGTTCTGGTTATGGACCAATAGGGATCACATCGATTAAAATGGCTTTGGTTATGGACCAATAGGGATCACATCGATTAAAAATGGCTTTGGTTATGGACCAATAGGGATCACATCGATTAAAAATGGCTTTGGTTATGGACCAATAGGGATCACATCGATTAAAATGGCTTTGGTTATGGACCAATAGGGATCACATCGATTAAAAAGGGTTCTGGTTATGGTCCATGGACCAATCGATTAAAAAGGGTTCTGGTTATGGACCACATCGATTAATATGGCTTTGGTTATGGACCAATAGGGATCACATCGATTAAAAAGAGTTAAAAATGGCTGGTTATGGACCAATAGGAATCACATCGATTAAAAATGGCTTTGGTTATGGACCAATAGGGATCACATCGATTAAAATGGCTTTGGTTATGGACCAATAGGGATCACATCGATTAAAAAGAGTTCTGGTTATGGACCATTCTACAGTACATCACAAAAGGCTAACACGAAGAAATAAACAGAATTCAGCACTGAATACCTTCAGCTGGAAAAAAAAGAGTAACTGGATTTATCAGTGAACACGGATACCCATATTTCTTGGGTACTTGATTTTTTTCAGGCTGTTCACCCCATTTACAATAAGTGTGGAGAAGAATAATGAGAAATGCTCAAAGTTCTTAAGGTCAAACTTCTTAAAATCCTTTTACTTCCAGGCTGGCTGAAATGTAGCCAGCACTGAACCAACCTGGAAATAAAAACATCTTCTCAAATGTTGGAACTGCCAAATTTTCAATTCTGCCAGAAGCTACCCACAAAATACCAATGGCACATTATAACTTCAAATGGAATACAATGAATGTTTCAACATAAATGTTACCCCCCCCCCCCCCCCCCCCCCCCCCCCCACAATTTGGAAACTTTTATACTTTTATTTTTTTTAAATCAGTGTAACTTTTTTTGAGACACTTGAGTGTAGATGTGATGTGGGATAATCTGTCACTGAGCTAAAATTATGCCTGTTTTTTAAATTACCATATTTTGTTGACTGTATCTCAGATGAATCTCCATAACCTCTTTAGCAGAACACATGCGCTAATTCATTGTAATTAAGCGGTGATTATTTCATTAATGTGAAGAAACATAACAAGCTTGATGGAAAGAAATTAAGGGACACTCAGACCTACTCCGAAGTGTGATAAAATGAGAAATCTAAATCATAAGTTTTATCTTCTGCCACTCAGAAATACATCATTTACAAAGGAAAAAAAATGTGCATTGAAAATAATTACAGCTTTTAATAGACATCCACCCAGGAAGCCAGAACTGCCCTTTGAAAACAAGAAGAGGGACACTCTTAACCACTGGGTCTAGAACTTTTTTAATAGAGACCCAATTAAGAATACTTTTTTTAATATCAGGACTCAGATTAGAAATTTAGTACCCCATCAAATGCCCATACCAGCACAGCCTAGTGAACTGCAGACTCATTCTGTGACCCACCTCATACACTCCCGCGATCCATTCTGGGTCTCGACCCAAAGTTTAAAACACGCTGCTTCTTAATCGACCCCTTTACGCACCAGGCAGACCAGTGGAGGATGGGCACCCCCTCTGTTGCTGGGTTCCTCTCGAGATTTCTTCCCATTGGGGAGTTTTTTATGGCCACTGTTTGATGCTTCAGCCCCCACTGGGAGTTTGTACCCCATGTGCTTGCTATTTGGGGGTTCAGGCTGGTGTTTGCTCCGCCCCCCCCCCCCCCTTTTTTTCATGACACTTGTTACATGTTGCCCCATCTCAGCACTTTTTGGTAATTTGTATTTGTCCTAATACTGTAGCTTATTCTTCTGCCTAGTTGGCTTTGCAGAGGTTAGGTCTGAATAGTGTTCACTGTGTGAACTAAACTGTGTACTTGGCTAGAAATAGCTGCACACAATAAGTATTGTACCTTACTGAACCTGTGTTTAGCAGTTGTCATGACCATGAAATGGACTTTTTGTACGTCGCTTTGGATAAAAGCGTCTGCCAAATAAATGTAATGTAATGTAATGTAATGTAATGTCCCTTGCCTCGCTACTCTGTAAAGTGTCTTTGTGACAGCTATCTGTAAAGACCGCTGCATAAATCTAATTTAATTGAACTGAATTTAATTTTATTGCACAACGGATGCCTTTTTCATTTCTCCATCTTTATTTACAAGTGCATCATGTTTTTTATTCTATTGCCAAGATAAACATTCTAAAGTTTGAACTGTTACGAAACCTATAGCCTGTATTTTAATGATGTGTTTTCATGTGAAGCAATGCAATTTAACTCTGGTGATGCAGTGGCAATGTCAGTTATGATGACTGTTTATATAAACAGCCTGATTTTTTTAAAAAATCCTTTAACCCTTTCAACCAAGCTTCAAAAGCATTTATTTTCCTCAAGGTGATATGTTAGAGAAAAACAACTAACATAAACATGTTATTGACACATTATCATAAATTCTACAAGATGAAACAGATAAATGTTTTGTTTATAACTGCATGTATCACCTGTGTGAGTAAACATGCATTTGAATATAATTAGAGAGAATGAAGAACTAATTGATTTTATTCAGGTGCTGCAGCAGGATGCCTGTTAATGAATGGAAATCATGAGGCTTCCTGAGTACACTACTGCCCTCTTGCTGTCGGAGGATCTCATTACAGGCTATAAACCCTGACCGCTGAAAACAGAGGCCCCATGTAAGGAAGTCATAGCCGCCATTTTACACCCGTTTTAGGAGGCCTTACACAGAAAGCACTGATGCTAGCAAATTATCCGAAAGACGGGTTCATCACCGTACAGTTTAAGTGGAAATACACTCCTGCTGCGAAGATGTGAAAGAGAGCAGATCTCTCATTTCTGGGCTCTTCGTGACTAAGCGGTCAGAATCACTTGGTGGTTATCGCGTCACTGGAGAGATGGCTGTGTACGTATTCGCGCCGGGCGCTGCTCTTACCGCCACTGACATCACTGACCGTACGGTCATCCGCCGGCGGTTCGGCGGTTCAGCAGCTGCCGCGGGCGGCTCTCTCTCCAGGGAACAGCGGAGAGCCGCGTTTCCCCCCCCCACACAAACGCGCGGGTGCAGACTGCGTAACCTCCCCCCCCCCCCCCCCCCCCGGGACGATCGCGGCAGTCCGGCCCAGAGTAGACAGATCACCATTAAACACATGCACACAGGTCAAGCGTAGGGGGGGTCATGGATTAATTTTCAGAGGTAGGTTAAGGTGGGGAAGGTGGGGGGGGGGGGGGGGGGTACAGACTTCTAGGCCTGGTGCGTATGAATGATTGAGAGTGGAGAATAATGAGCGGTGGGGTGGGGGGGGGGTGAGATGTTCATCTTTTACATGAAAGGAAAGCCATCCAACTTAAACGGTGCTTCTCACTTCTCTCCAATCACTCGATTAGACGATTGGTGTTCTGAGGCATGGAGAACCACTGTACTGAGACCTACAGTATATAAGAGTACCTAAATGCCTCACTGTTAATTCAGTGAGACCTACATTGTGTAAGTGTCTAAATGCCTCACTGTTAATTCAGTGAGATCTACAGTATATAAGAGTGCCTAAATGCCTCACTGTTAATTCAATGTAAAGCAAATAATACCTTGCGTAAAAAATAAAACTGGGGGAAAAAAATATCTCCTTACAGAAGACTACAGCAGGAAAGCGCCCCCAGTCTCCCCTGGACATTGCCCTGCAGCCCATGTGCTGGACCCACAGTGTGAAAGAAATGGGTATTTTACAACAACAAATAAATAAGTAAATAAATAAATAATGCTGGCTTCTCGCCCTCGAGGTGCAGCTGTTTACAGAGAGCCTCGGCTCAGCAGACTTGTGTGCTGAACAACTCCAGAAGCAGAAGTTATTCAGCCAAAGTGTGTGCCCGCCGGTCTTCAGCTGGACATGCAGCTCGGTAAGACTGGACTTTTTTTGGGAATTCCTTTTCCAAATAACACACTCATCATCACAGCCAAATTATGACACCGTTACATTTTATGGTTATTCTTCTCTCATTATACGTCTCGTCTCGTTTTGACCCCAGGAACCGCAGAGCGGGGAAATCAATGGCAGCCATCTTGCATTTATGCTATGCTATGATGCCATTTCTGTTACAGCAACGATGGGCCAATCTTATCCGAAAAGGGACGGTATGGTGCAGGTTTCTGTTTTAGCCCAGCAGTAAGAAACCTAATTATTCTTATCAAGGTCTTGATTGAAGACCATGATGAGTAAATTTGTCAAATCAAAACAAAACAAAAACCTGTACCTATGTTGGCCCTTTAAGGGTAAGACTGGACACCCCTGCTGTATAGAACCCAAAATGGCTGACCCCTGTGGATCTTCCTCTTCCCTTACTTTCTCCTCCTAGGAGGCTGAGGTTCTGCTGCCACATTACAGAATTCCATCCACACCGCCCGTATTGTGCTTACTCATTCCTTCTCAGATGTCACGTGACAGGTAGAACTTGAATATTTCAGCTGCAAAGGAGGGAAGGCAAGATCACCGATATTAAGAATCCATGTTAAGTCTATGGAAATGGAGGCATCTCTTTTTAATTGGTCGCCTACATTACCCACAATTACAGTGTTCTTTACTGTAATCTGGACTGGAGCTAGAATGGGGGAAACAAACACTGCTTTCATCTGACAAGTGCATTTCCCTCTCGGTTATCTTTGGTATTAGTGGCACCCTCCATTTCCTTTGACTGTTATTGTTATTTTGTTAATGTATCCATTTCTGCAGTTCCAGCGTTGCTGACAAACTGCAGGAGAAATCCAGCCAAGCAGAATGTTTACAATATTATGAGATATGCTCAAAAAAACACCAATAATATTCAAGATACTTAAGTAATAATTGTGTGTGCTTAATTAACAATCGTTGGAAGATTGAATCTCCTAATTTGTGTAATGTTTCATTAACTGGCCCACGTGTACAGTATGTTTGCCAATTCCTATAACACTGTTGTCTGATTGCTCTAATAAACTGGGCCTCTGATCAAAACAACCTTCTGATGAAAACACCCTTAAACATAACACTGGGATGTTTAGAGTCATAGCACAACAGACTCATCCAGTTGTTGTGTCTCATTAAAGTGAGCCAAATATTTTAGCAAATTACAGGCAATCTGAGAGCATCCCAAAGCACACAACTCAACAATAACTCTCCTAGTTTCCACGGAGATAACCACTTGTGTTCTGTTGTGCAGCTTCCCTAGCTCTCTCTCTCTCAGAGATATCAGCCTGTTCTGTGTGGCACAAAGCTTAATTGAACTTTCATCTGTTTGTTTTAAATCAGGTTCATTTATCTTGCGAGCTATCTTCTTCACCCTAAACACTGCCTCAGAAAGTCCTCAATACCCACCCACACAACACAACACACACACACACACACACACACACACACACACACACACACACCTCCATCCCAAGCCTGTGCACAGTTGCTTCCAAATCAATTAAGGTTTTAATTAATGAAATGCAACACCTGTAACGTCAGAGGACGCGCTAGGAGACGGTGAGTAATGCGGCCATCAAATTAATTAAAACGGGCCGTCCAATTATTCACAAACAATGTGAAATGAAACATTACGCGTGGCGGGTTGATAGTTATCATTAAATTACTGGAGGGATTAGCGCCCGCGGCGCGGCTGGGGTTTTCTCTTCATTTTAGAGCCGCGCGAGCCGCGGGTGGCATAGAACGCGCGTTTCGTTAGCATGGCAGAAGCGACTTTAATTCCGCCAACGCCTCAGCACAGGCCTACGGGGCAGAGCAAAACTTAACGAATCGCCTGTGCGCGCGCGCGCGCTTCCGACCAATACGAACGCACGTTTACAGAGAGAAATGCCACATGCAGAACGTTGGACATGCGAAATGTGTCGGTGAAGGACAATACCTAAAACAGCTGCCAGAATGTGAGAATAAAAACTCATTCCAGCATTCAACGCTGATGCAACTAGCACAATTCTCATGGTTCTGGGAGCCAAGGATGTCCAAAGCTTCCCGCAGCTGTACCGATTCTCTCTAATGGTTCTCATATTGGGATGGCAGGTATGCCATCCCGCCAAGCTACGCCTTGGCGGGGCGGCATGCCCCATATTACATTTGTCACGCGGAGGATTACGGTGATGTGTGTCACTGAGGGGGAGGCCTAACCCACCCACCACATCATTATAAGCACAATCAAACACATAGCTGGAAAAAACTGAAGCGCTCAGATTATTGCGTCTTCAATATGGATGCGGTGGAAGTTTCACTTCTGCAAAGAAAGGTGACCGTATGTAGCTTCAGCATAGTTAATATCACACCTGTGAGAAGAACTGATAAATAAACTGCCCAGATATGGGTAAAATAGTCTAAAATTATTTTGAAGAATCAAAGATGACAAAGATTAACAAAACTCTTTTAAAAAGTTCCAAGGCTCACAATACATTCCCAAATCAATATTTCATCAACTGGATAGAAGGCACAATGTTCTTTATTGAATAAAACACATTCCCTTTATTTATTTATTTTTTTTTTATTTCGCTGAATTCATGATAAGCTGTCTCTTTTGAAAGATTTTAGCCTGGATTCAGTCAACATTTTATTAATAACTGTGACATACAAATAAATACATTTGTAAGTTTGTGTTACTTGTTTCCTTCTCACACACACACGGTTGGGAAGTGAATTTTTTTGATTGCAAAAAAAAACAAAAAAAAAACACTTGCTTCCATTTTAATGTAGGCTAAGTGTAAGTGTTAAACAAATTCAAGCCTTCGGCTGTAGTTTAGCGGAGACTCCTCTGTCGAATAGGGCCAGGTCTTCAGTTCCGGCTTGTGTAAAGACGGGAAAATCAAAGAGACAGGACGTGACAGGGACAGGTGGGGCACGGTCACGGGGGCGAACGCCGCGCGGTGAAATATAGCGGCTCCCGTATTAACTCATTTCTGATTAACGGAAGCTTGCCACCACGAACACAAGCATTAATCAGCGGCTGCAATGAGCTCGCGAGGATTTTTATGTTAGACGTTTAAAAAAGAAGAAAAAAAACTTGTGAATTGGAGAGCGGTTATTAAACGGCGATCAGGAAAGCCCCTTTGGCACGAGTCAGGAATACGGGTGGAACTGCCGGCGTTTAATATGGTTTGCAGTATAATTTACCAGTGTCAGACACGCAGCACCGATCAGCATTCTGTGCCTCTGTGTAATCGCATTCTGAATGCTTGTTATCTCACTACAAAGCAGAGCCCTGTCCTTTTACATTGTAGGGTTATGTTCAGCAAACTGAATGCATGGGAGTGTTCGCAAAATAATTTGATTTTGTTTATAATATTTAAAATGAATACGATGTGCACATAAATGTATTTTCAGTACCGTCTGCTGCAACGCGTGTAGCAAAAACATGTTCACTGTCAATCTCAATAAAACTGACAGATTCAATAACCTTTCCATGGATATTTAGGCAAAGTACTAATGTATAACATCGCAACACTGCCACCTTGTGTAAAGCAGGTAGAATTACAATTATATCACACAAAATCCACTGCGGTGTCTACACACCGGTGTATTCTGCTCAATGTTGCATGATGTGCAATGAATAGCATTAATTAGCAGGAAATTGTTAACGAAAATTAACTTTGTGCTCCTTAGAGAGAGAGAAATAAGGGTACAGTGGAGGTACATTTTTGTTCTTAAGGGAACAAATGTACCCTGAACGTACAATGGTCTGTTTTGGCACTAACAAGTACCTTTTACAAGCAAAGCAAAAAAAAGGTATGTATTGCTGGATAGGGGTCAAATTTTATGTTCCTATAGGGTGCCACTCCAGTGAGAAGCATTTGTACCTTCATAAGAATTTTACATACCTTTTTTACCTGAGAGTAAGAAACATTGCCTACTCATTTTGTTAGGGGTCCAGGGGTTTCATTTGGAAATAGGGGAGGTTGTTAGTTGCTGAAGAGGGTGTACATTCCTGATCTTTAAACAGACATGCCGCAGAGTGAACTACCGAATGATGAGCTGTACATAATGGAACAGCACGTCCCATTTTAAAATATGCCCGGACAGAGCCAGTACCATCTCAGAGTGAGGGGGAAAAAAATCATATATCAGTATATCAGCTGGTTTCACCACAGAAGTTGCTTATAAAAGCACACTTTTTAACAATTTAAAGAACATTTCATGCATTTGAACTTGGGCTTCAAGTCTGGGGTTGAAATTAGACCTGGACGTAAAGACAAGGTTGTTGACCCCCCCCCCACCCCACCCCCCCCCCCTAATAGCACATCAGTGACAAAATGGAAATGGGGGGGGGGGCACACAAATGCAGGAAAGAGCTACAAAAAGGGGGAAAATGTTTTGATTTTGTTATACCCTTTAAAAAAACATAAAAGTTTTGCAGGAATAGCATAAGGGTTTGTCTAAAAAGTTCTTTCTTTCACCTTCACTTGAAATGTTCATTTAAAACACTGGTGCGTGGGAGGGATGTTTTCACAGATTGTGAAAACGGCCAGGTCATTTATATCCAAAATTGGAGAGGCTGCATTTTTCCTCGGGCTGTAGACAGCACTCGCGCAGGTTTGGTGACATAGCGGCTGGTCGGGAAACTGACTTTGTGATCCCCGCACTGTGAGAGAGCAGGCTTATCTCACAGCGCAGATAAATATGGTCTTAAAACGCATTCCAGCAGAGCTCCAGTCCCAGGTGCAATAAAAGGATTGTTTGGGTTTGGCGCTCAGTTCCCCCCCCAGGGCAAATGTCTGCGGTTTCTGAGGGGGCTCCCAGCTGCCTGCGCGATGGATCTTATTTGTTAGCCAACATCATTCTGCGCCTGTCACTCTGATCGGAGACAATGAAATAACACCCCACAGCACCATCCAGGAGCTCAGATCTCCATCTGTAACTCAATGTGCTTCCCCAAGTCACCTGCACCTCTCTGCCCCCCCCACACACACACACAAACAGCGCATAGTCACTGATATAGCCTACTAATATATGCAGTGTACACACACACACATACAGACACACACAAATGCATAGCAGTTTGTTTACATTTTTTTTAAATATCCACCTGATGAGGTTCACAGAGTTCTCTGTCTTCTAGAAGCACCTCTACAGTTGAAGCTACAGTTTCTTAACGGTGAGCAATGTTGCGAAAACATCTCAAAAAAACAAAGTGAAATACTTTTTATACATGTAAAATCTCAAACAAGGCTACCCTCTATCGCAGACTAACACTTACCTGATACACCCAGCGCCAATTCGATATTCTGCTGGATGTTTTATAATGTTGTCCGCTGTCAGAAAAGTCCTATTGTAACACATCCAGCAAGCCTTTCTGACACTGCACAGACCATGTTTTTTTTTAGGTTACTAGCAGTGGCTGCTTATTGTAATAAAGGCTATTCTAATTGCCTATAATGAGCTGCAGTTATGTAGCAGAGCATGTGCTAGGGCAGCCTCAGCCCAAGGACCCTTTGGGAGTCTGGTTCTATAGATCAGTTTTTCTAAACCCTGGTCCTGGGGGCCCACTGTGTGTGCTGGTTTTTGCCACCGCCAATCTCTTAATCAATTAAGGTTGCTGAAAATGTGTTCTACCATAATTGTGTGGTTAAACTTACTTAAGGTCAATGCAGGTTTGGCTTATTGCCATTTGCTGTCAGTAAATTCCATTCGTTTAAAACAAATGGCTTCAGGTTTCCACACTCTGAGCAAACGGGAGCCAACTGATTTTACCTGTCAGTTTGAAACCGAATCAATACAAAATGGAACCGCTTTCAATTGGAAATGTTTGTTTAACCTAGCAAGCCAGGGTAAACTACCTCACTTCACCTATTTCACAGATAACGTTAGCAAACATTTCATTCTACCAACAACTAACTTAGCCGCCGAATTAAGCAACGTTATCAATAATAGGCACCTAGCTACTTCGGTGGCTAAATTCATTCAAGGTAACTTACTTAATTGGCTAGCAAGCATACAGTCCAGCAAATTGCAGAAATGTAGACCTACCGGTCCAGAAGAAGCAATGGGAGCTCAGCGTCCGGCTTCAACACTCGATTCCGCGGTCTTGCCACTTTTCGAATTGTGCTCTGGTGTTTATTTTAGTTTTATAGCGATCGCTAGTCCATTTTACTTGTATTTTCTTCTTTTTAACATTACATAGCGCCTGAGCCAGTACTTTGTTTGCCACAAACTTTCTTTCTCAACGCACCTCGCTCAAGGTCAATCTCACTGTTGATTGGCGTACGACGTGACTGGAATACCTGTTTGATTGGTTTACGTTATAAACCACCTGTTTTGAAAGCAAAAATCAGGCACACAGAATTTGAGGGTAGAATGCAGTTAATGGTGCTGGATTTTTCTTAAGCAGTTAATTCTGTGACTGCGACCGTTCCCCCAATACATTTCTTTGTAAAAAAAAAAAAAAAAAAAAGTTACCAACTCAAGCTTTAATGCACTGTTGTGGGTTATAAAGGACACTCCAAAAAATAAAGATATTCAAAAACCAAAGTCCTCAGAGCATATTTTACAAACATGCAGGTGGATCAGGAGCTAGTGAGCATGCTGTTCAAGCAATGCATTATTTAATCATTTTAAAATTCTTTCATTTTTAAAAACATCTGGGTCATAGAAGAGAGCCAACATAGGAAGTATTGCAGCTCTCATCTGAATAGCTAATGGCTATTTTTTTCCCCCCGCAGAAATACCCCTTATTGCTATACAATCACCTGTAAGAAATGTTGCGTTTATCAACCTCAACAAAGCACAGGGGAGTAATGGAAATAGCTGTCATTTGCAGGTCCCCACCGAACAAAGATGTCTCAAAGGCAGGCTTCACTGTGCTTGTGTACGCCCGACATCCATTTCCTCTGCAATTTCGCGTGTTTTTGTCTCCGTCAGAATCTCTAATGACTGATTATTTATTTATTTATTTGTCGAATGTCAGTGTAACTGGCTTAAGAGCTGCCATTTTAAAATCAATAGTACTCATTTTCAGAGTAGGAATATGATCACATAACCGTGCAAAGGCGACCACCCAGCCAGGTTTTACTGCAGTGACTGGTAGATTGATCAGAATGCTACATGAAGCCCGCATACTCAGCCAAAAAAAATGATAGGATGTTCTGAAGGACTCAGAACAAACGTAGTAGTTTTCAGCATCACAGTAATTTCCCCAAGTGCTGCAGTACCTCGTTCAGTCCTCCCAGGTTTGCTAAAAGTACATAGTGAAATTCATATACAAAATAGCATTTTCTAAAAGGGCCTGCAATCCATCTTGTGTCAGCCTCTTCAATCAATAGACCTGAGGCCAGCCTAACCTAAGTGGTGTGACAGAGAGGGATCCCAGAGTAAAACCTGTCATTTCTTTCCTTTGAGAGATGTGCTGATTTAATGAGTTTTTGGAAGTGCAAGGCAGCACTGCAAAGCAAAAAAAAACAAATGCAAACATCCTACACCGTCAGATTGATGGAATGGAGAAAAAAAATTTAATGGAATCTTAAAGCTTCCTTGCTACCAAAACTAGATCAACGGTCGAAAATAATTTACAAAATCATGATCTTGCCAACTCGTGGGGTACCATAATCGGTGTACCTTTTTGTTAGAGGCAACAAGACAGGTTACACACACCGTCTGGTATTAAAATCAGACCGTATAAAAGACCTGAGTGGTCAGAAAAGCTCTTATCTAACACACTTATCTCTTTTTGCCTAACTGCTTGAGGGACCATATGGTCTCCCTAACCCACAGCTGTGGAGGATAATGGTCTAAATAGAAGCCAAGGCCCTGGGGATGAGATTTTTCACTGCAGCTGTGAGGCACCTTTTCATTCTGAGCCTGGTGGTTAAAGTTAATCACTCGGGCTACAGCTTCCAGTTGGGAGCAGCATTTTCCACACTAATTTGCATGTACTGACAAGCTGAGCCCAACACACACACACACACACACACACACAGACACACACATGCACACGCACACACACGCATACGCACACACACACACACACACATACAGGCATGCACACACACACTGGCATGCATACACACACAGACACACAAACACACACATGCACACACATACACACACGCACACACACACACACAGTCTGATCAAGCAAACTCCTGAAGCTCCAGAAGTCCTGCGGCATTCTCATATTTCATACCTCATGTATGAAAAATGGATGTAGTGATCTGACAGGATTCTGAGCTCTTTACACAAGGGTGGGTCCTGTGGAAGAGAGGCACAAGTCTCTCCCAAGTGGCCGAAACTGGGCTTTTTTGAAGCTCGCTTCCTGATCTTGTTGAGAGACGTTTCCCACTAGCGCCACTGCGCCTGGCTCCAGTATAGGTGTTTCAGCCACCCGTTTCATTGTAAGTGAATGGTAACAGTACAGCCAAAACACAAGGTCAGTTATTTTTCCCCCACAAAGAAATGTAGTCGCAATAGGTGGTTTTTTTTTTCTATATCTAATGTCTCTCCATGTACCGATTTATTAAGTTATTGTGCTATTGGGACAAGACTGTAATATTTTGTGGATGAATTAGGGACAGTTTGCATCACTGCAGAGTCACTGTATCTCACATGCTTAGTGGACAACCAGACTCCATGCTCATATAAGGGCCCCCCTTTTCCCTACTGCAGTCTATGGCTCCAATTTGGACAACATGGCAGCACCCAAAAACTGCATCTCCTGGGCTTCAAAACACTGCAGAGATAGGGACCAGGAAATGACCAGTGCCCTCTGCTGGACGGGAGGGCACTGGCTGCCGATATAGAGACCAGGAAGTGCAATTTTATACTGGCAGGATTTAAAGGAAGAAAAGGCACCAGGGCACATCACAGTGACCAAGGAGAGAAACCAGAAACAGGCCTACAGTGGGTATAAAGTCCTAATAAATTTTATTTTAATGATAAAGCGCATGGGCGTTGTTTTGTACACTGAGAATCATATTAGGAAGCGAGAATGGCTTCAGGCTACATAAACACATCCTTTTGATTCCACTCAACAGATTATGTATGAATGGCTACTGTTGAAACCTGACCTCATGAATGGCTACGGTTGAAACCTGACCTCATGATGGCAGGAAATGCATTCCCCCCCCCCAGTGTTAAACATCCACACAGAATCAGTGCAAGATCATTTCAACACCAGCGCAAATTTACAAAGCATTCCTTTAAAGTCCTCCTGATGTCCTCCAGAATAGAACACCGGGGGGGGGGGGGGGGGGGGGGGTCGAGGGAGGGGGGTAGAGTCATTCCAATAAAAAACAAAAAACGACACAGCTTTTTACAGAGACGCTCTGGTACAGGGTCCGCGGCTGGCTCTACAGCGAGTGTATGATGGTGCGGCTCTTCAGCTGCTCCACGTACTCCTTGGCCTGGTCGAACCCAGTCGTCTGCTCCACGGGGGGCGGCAACCCCTCCACCAGCTTCACAAAGTAGTGGCAGTGCACCTTATCCATGATCCCGAACATGCCCCGGCCGTGGATCCGGATCCGCTTCAGGTACTTCCCCTTGCCGGAGAAGGACTCGGCTGAAGAAACGCAAAAACACACAAATAAATAATAATAATAATGATCAGCGGTGATGCTACAGAACTTTCCTCAAAGACCCATTAAAGAGCAACTTTATAATTGCACAATCGTACAGTACACGTGTACATTTTTTATTTTGTTTTTAATTCACAGAATCATACGGACTTCTTTAAGTTAGGATTTTTTTTATGCCTTACAAAGCAGGCCAAATCTGACCAGAGGAAAATTATTTCTCAGCAGCTCAGTTCCAAAATAAATGGGAATCCACACTTTCTTTTGGGTGGGACTTTGCAGTGTGATATTTAGAGACACTGTAAAATAAATAAATAAAATAATAAAAAAACGGTCCCTTAAAACAAGTCTAAAGACTATTTTGTGGCCATACGGTCAGAGTGCAGGAAGTCACATTTCTCATTAGGAAATGGTTTGAACCAGCTTAGGACTCAGCATTCTGTAAAGGGGGAGGTTTATACCCTTCGGCCGCAAACACTTACCAACGTACAAATTTGATTTGTACTCGACATTGTGATTTCTAACTGCCATATCCTGGGCCTCCAACAAAACCTTCAGACAGAGAGAAACAAAACCGACACATTAAAAAAAACACTTTAAAATTCAGCAGCAGACCAGAGTAAAACATGGTTAAGCTGCAGATGCAGGAAGAGTAACTCGGCCCTGTGCCCACCTCCTTCATTATCTGCGCTCCCTTCTTGTCGTTGAACTCCAGCTGTGCGACGGCCTGGTCGATCGTCATGCCTCGGATCTGTGGGGAAAACAATCCATATCAACGCGCCATTTTCAACCAACAGGGCACACGGTTACGAGATCAACAGAAAAGAATACTTGATAAAATATTAAAAAGAAGTGTTGGATGATTTCCCCATTTATATTTTGTCAATTGTTATTTTCTGTGGTGTCAATTATTATTTGCACAGTTAAACACAAAACAGGTGTTTCTGTACAATGGTAAACGCATATGAATGTAAATACCACAAACTAAAGGTGCTTAAAAGTACTTTTGTCTCACATTCATCTTTTTGATCTCAAATTCAGATTCCTTAAGTATATAGCAAGAATAACAAAATTCACTCCACTGCTACCATGCTTTTGGAAGGCACTGTATATTCCACAATCAACAATAAGGCATGACTTAATGGCTTAATATTAAGTACGACTACTCGTTAGATTTATTTTAAGAATGAGAGTAATTCAACCATTTATTTACCAGTTTTGCCAGATACCACATCTTGTCCTTGCTGTACTTTATTTGCCGTCTGCAGTGAAAGATTTCCTGGAAAGAAAGACTCCTCCAAGATTAGGATTCATTTAAAAATATTAACAACCATCACTGATCATGAAATCGGCTGCATTGCAAGCTAGCCAACTACAGCCATGCAACAAATGCTAAAACTAATAATATGACAACAAAATGCTACTAGATATAAATCAAGACTCACAGCTGGTCTCCGCGGCTCGTCCCGAGTTTGCGGTGGATAAACAATTAGATTCTTCTTCTCCCATTTTCTAGTCAACTCTAACGTCGGACTCGTGTGAAAGGAGGAGTGATGAACGGCACAGACTGAGGCGAGCATTCTGAAAGACAGTGAAAACAAATGTTCAGTATAACTCCTCGTGGCTAACATTTGCCGGGATGGATACCTCGCTGGGTAGCGGAAGAACAGGATACTCGATGGGAGATCAGTGCGAATGGAATCTACCTGCTAGTGCAAATAAGTTGTAGCATAGCTACTACAGTATGCAAATTTTATTTTATTTTACCTTCAGCTCAGGTCATATCCAGTTAGCCAACCGCATAACTAGCTAGTCTACCCAAATCTTTACCTGGAATGCATCTGTCCTGCAATACTTCTCAGGAGTGTGACACCTGGAATAAGCGTGAAAAAAGCAAAGTAAATAAACGAACTGCACTACAACTTAAATCTGAGGAGCTGTTAGATGTACACTTATAAAGACAATAAACCAAAATGCGCTCTTACCCACTCCTGCCACAGAGGAGACCGCCATATTGCACCTTCTGACACGATTTGCTTTACGTTAGCAAGACCAATGAACGCGTTTCTATAAAAAAAAGAGTAGAAGTTTAGTTATTTGCCTAAATTTCATATCAGTCATATCGAGAATACTGGCACTACAGTTGCATACGATGTATATAGCTAAGCTCTTTCGCGTATCTCATTAATTTCAGTTTGTTAATTTAGATAAAGTCATAACTTCATATATTGCCAGGCAGTTCGGTTTATCCTGCGTTGCTTTCCGTCGTGTTTGCGCGACGTTTCAAAAAGCTTCACGACTGTCGTTTCTGTTTACGATTCGGCATATGCACGGCATGGGAAGTGCAGAGGAATATATTGCTGTGAATTGATAGCATGTCCATCAGCTCGCATGTTATGACTTTTGTATAGTAAAAATAACACCGTAAACTGTCACAGAATGCACGAGAGACTTCTTCCAGCCTCTCCTAACTGGTACTGCTCGCGGTCCAGCGACACGAATAGAAATGGTATATTTGGGTTCGGTGCTAAAAACACAGTATATTTGATCGACGTCACCGGCTCATCGCCTGCGGTTGTGGGTAAGTTCCAATTTTCTGATACTTTTATCACACTGGCAACTTTAATGACCGATTAATTTAATTAGCAGCTACTTAACTAACTAATCGCAAGATGGAACCCGTTGTCAACAGAGGGTACAGTTGCCCAGACTGTGTGTAGCTTGGTTTCCTGTCCGGCTTCTTGATGGATTTATTTCCGTTTGGTTTCAGGCGAGCTTAATGGTCACAGAGAAAGAGTGTCCGGGTTCGCCTTCTGCCCCCATCCCGGACAGGACAATCTATGCGCGACCACCTCTGATGACGGGACGGTGAGAATCTGGGACATCAATGAAAAGGTCATCCTGAAAGAGCACAGATCTCACCAGGTGAGTTAATAAATTATCACTAAACACCCCCCCCCCCTCCAATTCTGCAACACTCAATGTACCGTTATTTAATCAATTTCTATTCTTCATCAGAGCACTCTGCACCAGAGCATAGCAGTGGTGCATCTTTGATTACGTCTTTAAGTCACGACGTGATAAATACAGTTGTTTTTTTTTGTACAGGGCACGATCTCAGCCCTGCACTGGTCTCCGGTGGAGAAAGACCTGGTGGTATCGGGCGATGAGAAGGGAATCGTGGCTTGCTACTGGTACAACCGGGACGACACGCAGACCTTCTTTCCTGAGCCAAGAAACATCTTCTGCCTGTCCTGCTCCCCTCATAATGGAAACCACATCGCTGTAGGGTAAGCACACCTGTCAATACCCACAATGCCAATTGTCACTCTGAAATCCCACTGTGGAATATGTGTAAATGAGTTCATACAGAATGCCACTTGCTCAAGCCAAAGGAAAAGCTTATTTTGTTTCCTTAAGGTACAAAGACGGGATGATCGTGGTGATCGACATCAGCAGGAAGAACGAGGTGATCCATCGTCTGCGGGGGCATGACGATGAGATCCACGCCCTGGCATGGTGCCCGCAGCCCAAAGAGGAGCCCCTGTTCTGCCGAACAGAGGAGACCCCAGGTGACGGACAGCTGGGCCCCGCTGGAACTTACTAGAACAAGAACAACATCAGTCAACATTCTCTGAAAAAGACAGCAAGAAAAAATCTTAGCGACGTGTTTGTAGGTTTCTCACGCTAGCTGATGCTTTATAGTTTTCTTTTTCTCTCCCGTCTCAGAGGTGACCAATGGAGTGACAGAGGAACAGGATAAAGGCTGTTACCTCGCCTCGGGAAGCAAGGACCAGACGGTGCGAATATGGAGCACAGCCAGAGGCAAAGGTCTGTCTGTCTGTCTGTCTGTCTGTCTGTCTGTCTGTCTGAGCATTGGCCTGTCTTCCTCAGCATCTCGTCTGAGGGGAGACACCTCGTTTTTGCGTTCTGGTGTGCTGTGTGAGTTAGCGGTTAGCAGGGCCGGTGTGCGTGTGAGTTAGCGGTTAGCGGGGCCGGTGTGCGTGTGAGTTAGCGGTTAGCAGGGCCGGTGTGTGTGTGAGTTAGCGGTTAGCGGGGCTGGTGTGCTGTGTGAGTTAGCAGTTAGCGGGGCTGGTGTGTGTGTGAGTTAGCGGTTAGCAGGGCCGGTGTGTGTGTGCGCTCAGGATGCAGGTGAGCTCCTTTCAGAACCTACCTGTTCTCCCCGTCAGGTGTGATGACCCTGAAGCTGCCCTTCCTGAAGAGAAGAGGGATGGGGGTGGACCCCAGCGTGAAGGAGAGGCTCTGGCTCACGGTGCACTGGCCCCGGGGGCGGCCTACGCAGGTCCTGTCCAGCTGCTTCGGGTTCGTAGTGACCACTTCAGACATTGTCACTCCGTGTGGAGTTATTCCAGGATGTGTTCATGGCCACGAATAACTGTACATAATGAGTATTGTGCCTTATTGGAGCTGTGTTTTGTAGTTGTTCTAATGACCTTCAGTAATCACTTATTGTATGTCGCTTTGGATAAAAGCGTTGGCCAAGTAAAAGTAAAGTAATGATTATATCATGATTAAATATAATTCTCTTTATTCATGCTGTTGATAACTTCTTGGGGAGCGGGGCTGTCTGTGAAATGTTCTCGCTTTGTGTATGCCTCACCCCTCGCTCTGTGGCGCTGTGAACTTTAGGGGCGAGCTGGTTCTGTGGGACCTCACCAAAGCGGGGAAGCCGAAGTGGAGCCTGCTGGGCTCCTCCTCGGACGGGCAGAACCACAGCCGGATCGTCTTCAACATGAGCTCGGTGTGCCTGGGCGAGAACCGCGAGCTGCTCGTCAGCACGTCCATGGACCGGGAGGTAGGCGCGCGCGCCGGGAACATTCCAGAAGGCCGCGGGCGACCTGGCGACAAGAAAGCGCCTGACTAAGAAAAGTGGGATCTCTTGTTTAGTATCGACCTTAGTGTTTGTGTGTTTCAGATTAAGTGCTGGGACCTGTCCTCCTTGGAGTGCTGCTGGACCCTGCCCACCCTGGGGGGGTTTGTGTACACCCTGTCCTTCTCCCCCGTGGGGACGGGGTGCCTGGCCCTGGGGGTCGGGGACAGCATGATCCGAGTCTGGAGCACCCTGTCCGTCCAAAACCGATACGAGACCAGAACCTTCTGGCAGGGCATCAAGTCCAAAGTCACTGCGGTGAGTCATCACTGGGCGACTGCAAGCCATCGCTGTAGTGCTTTGCCTTACTCAACGACAAGCCATCGCTGTAGTGCTTTGCCTTACTCAACGACAAGCCATCGCTGTAGTGCTTTGCCTCGACAAGCCATGTGTAGTGCTTTGCCTTACTCAACGACAAGCCATCGCTGTAGTGCTTTGCCTTACTCAACGACAAGCCATCGCTGTAGTGCTTTGCCTTACTCAACGACAAGCCATCGCTGTAGTGCTTTGCCTTACTGAACGACAAACCATCACTGTAGTGCTTCATGGTGTTTAGACATGAAACGTCCAGTTGTTTTTAGGTCGTTTAGCCGATGCATTTTAGCCAAAGCCACTTACAGTAGTGCGTTTTGCGTGGTTTTGTTTTTATTACAGTTGTCCTGGCACCCAACAAAAGAAGGGTCCTTGGCGTTCGGGACAGACGACGGCAAAGTTGGGATCTACGAAGCCTACTCCAATAAGTAAGCGGGGCTTTGTGTTTGGTCTCTGTCACGGCTCGGTCGTGTCGAAGGTTCTGTATTCTGAAACGTGCTTAAGTACGAATGTAGTATGCAAAAGTGTACGCGTGTAGTTTTGTCTATATGTGTTGCTAGACTAAAATATTGCATTGATATGCATTCATGTACATGTGAATATATATATTTAAGTCATAATTTTTTCTACCAGGCCTCCTCAGATATCAAGCACTTATCACCGAAAGACGGTCTACACCTTGGCCTGGGGCCCCCCTGGTCCCCCCCATGTCTTTTGGTAGGTTAAAGCTGTGCAGTGACCGTGAACTGTACCTTCTGACTGACTTGGTAAATGATAACATTTTAGTTTGCCACGCAGAACCCATCAGTAGATGAAGGTTTAAATGTGTATGCAATGAGCCCTTCTGAAATACGCCCTTGAGCTGGAGATGGTTTGGAAAAGGCCCTCCTTCCATAAGAGGGAGATTCACTGGATGAAGATGGCCGCTGATTTGACCTGTTGCAGTGGACGACCCTTTTAGTGCCATATCTGTCATGCGTCTTGGAGACTGTAAAGACAATCACCTCAGTTTTTCTCAGACGAGACCTGACATTTTGAAGTTTTGAAGCCAAATGTGTTGTTTACGCTGATGGATGCCATGTATTGATACTGTCGGTGGTGGGTGGTGGGTGAGGGGGTGTGAGCTGTTCTGTGATTGGCTGCTTTCTTTCTGTAAGGGGGAGGAGACAAGCCCTCATTAAGCCTGTACAGCTGTGCTGGGGAGGGGGTCATTTTTCAGCATGACCCCTGGAAGCTGGCGGGGGAGGCCACAGACATCGACAAGGTCATCCGAGACACCAACAACATTAAGGTGAGCTACCAGCTGCCTCACCTCGCTGATCAATTCTCGTTCTTTTGCTCAAGCTGGCAAGGTGGACACATTTTATTTAAAACCAGTTTAGTCCTTCCATTTAATGTTCACCTCTTGGAACACGTCTGTTTTACTTGGTGGGTTTGTGCTTAAGATGTATTTCTTGTAGTCTTCTAGCATTTATTATTATGCTGCCGTGTGTTTAGCTGTTGTGCTTACATATATATGCGGTGTGTTCTTGCAGCACAAGCTGTCACCTCACACAGACTTCTGCTGGAAACCAGATGGTAAAGTGCTAGCCATCGGGAATGAAGATGGGTATGTAACTTATCAGTCCTGCACACACACACAACTGCAAAGCCTCTTTAAGTACGTCGCTTGCTACTTCTGGCTTTTCCTATGGATATGTACTAAATACAACAGGGTTTCTCCTCTGGTCATAGAATCCGGTTCCAGACCAAGCCAAAATGTTTGCTAGCTTGTCTCCTGGCTGGCTATAGAAAAATGTGACTGAGCCTAGTTTACAAGTGGTCAGAGGATTCTGTAGTTTTGGTTGTGTGTTTGAATGAATGAGAGTTCTAATTACTCTTTACAAGTTCACGTTTGAAATGCTGCCTAACCTCCTAGGTCTGCTTCAATGTGACCCCTCAGTTGGGGGGCCTGGTCCCACCCCTAATATGGGGGGCCCGGTCCCACCCCTAATATGGGGGGCCCGGTCCCACCCCTAATATGAGGGGCCCGGTCCCCGGTCCCACCCCTAATACGGGGGGCCCTGTCACTCTGAGGGGTAAGTGTCTCTCGCGGGTCGTGGCGAAGGTCTAGAACCCTGAAACAGGAAGCTGTCATAACGAGCACTGTGTCCCGTAGGTCTATAGAGGTGTACCAGGCCCCAGACCTGCGGCTGCTCTGCACCATCCAGCAGCACCACAAGATCATCAACGTCCTGCGCTGGCACCACCCGCACGCCAGCCAGCCCGAGCTCGGCCACCTGCTGGCCTCCGGGTCCAGCAACGCCGTCGTCTACGTGCACGACCTCAGGAGCGTCGTAGGTGAGAGGGGGCCGCTGGGAATTCTGAAAAACGTTTTAAAAAATCAGAGGGGATGCTGGGGTTATCAGAAGGAGCCATCGTCTTTAACTTCTCATTTAACACGCAATTAATCCTTTTTGGTGGGAGGTTACAAATGTGTGATTAGAATGTTCTTAACTGAACATTCTAATGGTGATGTCACAATCGCTGCTGGTGACTGAAAGCAGTGGAGTTCTAGAACACTGAGTTAGAATTTTGAAAAAATCCTGCTCTTCAAAGGCCCAGTGGCTCTTTAATGATTCAACCTCACCGGCTGCAGTACCGTATGTCTCTCTGGATAAGATCGTCCGGGGTTAGGGTGATTTTGATGTTTGTGTTTTCCCTGTCCGCGCACAGAGTCCCCACCGGAGAGTCCCGTTCAGATCACCGAAGCGTTCCGGAGCCTGGTGGGGCACACCGCCAAAATCACCTGCCTGGCCTGGAGCCCGCACCATGATGGACGTCTGGTCACCGTTGGCTACGACGGAACCGCCCAGGTGAGTCTGCCGCGACCGTGTCCTTTAGAGTTCCGCCTGAGCGAGCCGCTTACCGCCAACTCTGCAGAGCACAGCGCGGAGGCGGCAGGGTTGGGAAGGGAACTGGGGGGGGCTGTGGGGTTGGGAAGGGAACTGGGGGGGGGGGGGGTGTGGGGTTGGGAGGGGGGGGGGGGGGGGCTGTGGGGTTGGGAAGGGAACTGGGGGGGGGGGCTGTGGGGTTGGGAAGGGAACTGGGGGGGGGGGCTGTGGGGTTGGGAAGGGAACTGGGGGGGCTGTGGGGTTGGGAAGGGAACTGGGGGGGGGGGGGGCTGCGGAGTTGGGAAGGGGACTGGGGGGGGGGCTGTGGGGTTGGGAAGGGAACTGTGGGGGGCTGTGGGGTTGGGAAGGGGACTGGGGGGGTGCGGGGCTGCGTATCTCTCACTGACAACTGTGTCTCCAGGTGTGGGACGTCCTGTCGGAGGAGGCGCTGTGTAACTACAGGGGGCACAGGGGGCGCCTGCTCAGTGTGCAGTGGTCTCCGGTCGACCCCGACGTGGTCTGGACGGGGGGGGACGACTTCACCGTGCAGGAGTGGTCCGTGCCCAAACAGGAGGAGCACACCAAACCCCCCCGGGGTGAGTGTTCGGGATGGGGGGGGGGGGGTCTGCTGGTTTCATCCTCTCTGCCACTACGCTTCCAGTTCATACATGCAGTACCTCAGTACCTTAGAGCATGTGCCTTTTCTGGCCATATCAAACAGTTACACTCCGAAGGGTAGTCTGCGTTTAAATTCTGTCACCATTTTCTTTGAAGCTTCAATCTAAACCAGTTGACCGTTTTTTTTTTTTTTTTTCACTCAAAAAGGTCGCTTTTAAACGTTTGAATGTTTGTTTTTTTTCCAGGAAAGAAGGGAGTGGAGCTGGAGAAGAAAAGAGCGCAGCAGCAGAAAGCGTACGCCAAGAAGAAGAAGAAGGAGAAGGAGAAGGCCGCCGTGAGAGGCGGGGCCAGGGGAGCGGAGGACAAGCCCCTGAACGGAGAGGAGGAGAGGGGTGGAGAGAGGGAGGGGAACCACGCCAGGCCTGGAGAGGGCGTGTCCGACGAGGATGAGGAGGAGAGAGTCGGCACTCCTTCGCCCACAGGTATCACAGCACGTTCTCCACCTGTCACCATGACATCATGTCCTGCAGTTTCAGACTGAAGGTCTGCCATTGTGTTTCAGTCACTTACGCAAGTTACAAAGTATTATGAAGTCTTAACGGAGCTGGTCAGTGCACTGGGGAAGGATTTGACCGTTTCCTCTCGCTGTCGTTTCAGTTTGGTCAAGAGAAGCAAGTCGGCCGACGGACAGGACCGTGGCAGATAAAGTGCAAAATGGCGGGAAGCCCTTTGGAAATGAAGGAAAGAAGAGACGAGAGAAGAGAAAAGGAGAGAGAAACCAGGTCAGTTTGAGAATCACGCTCAATACGAGTCATTTCTAAATGGTACATTTTCCTCAGGGATCATTGCAAAGAGTGTTTTATATGTTTCTTACTCCATATTTTATAAACCTCATTTAATTCAGCAGGTCTGTTTTCCAATAAAAACAATTTCATATTTTATCCCCATATTATTTGTTATATATAATAGCAGCTCTGTGTACATTGTCCAATTAGGCCGTTACTGTCAGGCTATCGTATGCATTGCTAACAGTGCAAGGCTAACAGTGAATGGCCTTGCTTTGTCATGTTCATTGAGTTTTGATGAGCTCTTTTCAGAGCTGTTGTTTAAGTGTTATATCTAATGTGAGCGCACTGAGGGTCTTCCTGAGTGAATGATGGAGAGAACGGTTTTGGCAGAAATCCCCGGGAAGAAGAAGAAAGCTCGATCCATCCTTCCTCTCAGTACCACCATGGATCATCGATCCAAGGAGGACCAGCAGCAGGACTGCCTTACCCTGGCTGCAGTCAGGTACTCTGAGGGTGAGTCCAGCCCAGTAGGGTTAGGAAATCCTATTTTAACCCCAGATATGTAGGACCACGGATATGTGATTAGAACGTTCTTAGAACTGAAGGTTCTAATGCTGATGTCACAATCACCGCTGGTGACTGAAAGCAGTGGAGTTCTAGAGCCCTGACTTAGAATTTTGGAGGGAAAAAAAACCTACTCTTCTGAAGGGTTAAGGGCTTTTGTCCATCTACAGCTGTTTATGGAACAAAGCCACAAGACACACAGTTTATTAAAACGAAGTGGTGAATTGATGGCACTTTTTGTGAAAATCATTCTCACACAGCAGTTAAAGCACACATGAGAGAAACTCTGAATGTCTGAATGGATATTATAATTACAGGCTGTTTTGTACCCCCAAATGCCCAACCCAATTAAAAGTTGCATGATAAATGAAACCAGTCATCTCCACACAAACCTAAAAATGTCTACATTTGTCAGGAAAAAGTACACATGGTGTTTGTGAGGGCTATCAGGGAGATTGTACGACTAACAGTGAAGCCAATCCCAGCATGCATTGCAGAGTGGTGCCATTAACATGGCGGTGGCTGATGTCTGTGTGCAGGACCGAGTCAGTGTGTACCTGGGGTCGGAGACCACATCCAGCTGGGGCTGTTCACGGACAGGGAAGCGCTCTACAGGATGTTCCAGGAAGAGGGTAAGGAGAACCAACAGAGCCGTCTGCCGTGCCTTAACATTCATGGCATACTCAAACAGAAGACTTCTCCTATTGGTTGTGAATGTATTTGCTCATCTGCTTGCGCGATTTGATTGGCTGCGCAGGACAGAGCCACATGGATGGAGGGCACTATGACTCGGCTGTGTACCTGTTGCTTTGGAGAGGTGACATCACAGGCGCTCTGAAAATGGCCACTGAGAAAGGGGAGCTGAGCGACCACCTGGTCTCTATTGCACCAATGGGTAGGGAGCGGTCATTAATATTAATAATAAAATCATAATGATGATGATAACTGTGAACCCAGAGCCTGAGCCGGCCAAAGAATGGTTTGGTTGTTTATCTAAGCCCCAGAAGTCTGAATCCCAGGAGAGGGGTACTCCTATTGTATAAAGGAGTTGTGTAATAATAATAATAACAATAATGCTATGGAGTTAATACAGTATGTCATTACTGCTGTCTCTGGGCTGTGTTTTTAGTTTCACCCTTTTTCCCTTCATTCATAAATGAGCTCAGATTGCGTTTCCACCGGGGAAATGTGCTCATCAGAAGCGCAGCTCTGTCGTCTGGTCTTTTAGCCCCTGACCGCGTGTCTCCCTCCTCAGCGGGGTACAGCGTGTGGCTGAGCACGGTGGAGGCCTTCGTCAAACAGCTCTGCTTTCAGGAGCAGTTCCTCAAAGCCGCGTCCCACCTGCTGTCCGTCCACAAAGTCTACGAGGCCGTCGAGCTTCTCAAGTCCCAGCAGCTCTACAGGTTACTGACCCCGTAAAACACTCACACACACACACACACACTCACACACACACACACACACTCCAGCCCTGACACACACACACAAACACTTACACACACACACACACACACACACACACACACACTCCAGACCCAGTCCCAGCAGCCCTACAGGTTACTGACACTCTAAACACTGACATACATACTCCAGTCCAAGGTCTTCTGTTTTCCCCCTTTAAGACTGTCTGGTTACTGTATCGTTATTATGGAATTAAGTCTTACATTATTCATACGGCAGAAATGATCAAATACTGTGCATCTCTCAGGAGACTAGAATGATGGAAGGTTGTCATCCATTAGCCGTGTCCTGACAGGTATATTACGCTACATCAGAATTCACTTTAGGGCCAGAAAACGTTACTGCACGAGTGACTGTAGGGTTCAGTTATCAGACGTTCAGGGAAGCAGGCCGTGGGGGTGACTGATGTGTCCGTCCTTCAGGGAGGCCATAGCGCTGGCCAAAGCCAGACTCCAGCCAGAAGACCCTGCCCTGAAGGACCTGTACACCACCTGGGCGGCCGTGCTGGAGAAGGACGGGCATTACTCCACCGCTGCCAAATGGTACGTTTAGAAAGACCGACGAGCTCAGTTTGTGGTCCTCACGGAAAATCTGTGAAATCTAACAGTGCAGTGCACTTCGCAGCCCTAGAACACCCATGGCCCCCCACCCCCCCTTTACCCCCCCCCCCCCCCACCTTTCCTGCTCAGTGACATGGCTGCCCAGCTTTCCCCAACAGCGTGTGGACGTTGGACATTATCAGCTTGAGATACGTGATGTTATGTTTCGTGTTTTTTTTCGATCTTTCAGTTACCTGGCTGCAGACTCTGCCTTCGACGCCGCCAAGGTGATCGCCAAGAAGGGCGACGTGATTTCGCTGAAGACCGCCGCCAAGCTGGCCGCCGTGGCGGGAGAGAGCGAGCTCTCGCACTCGCTGGCGCTGAGGTGCGCCAGGGAGCTGACGGCCGCCGAGGACTGGCTGGGGGCTCAGGAGGTGCTGCGGACGCAGGAGAGCCTACTGGTGAGTCGGCCGCACGACTGCGCGTGTAACTGGCTGCTAATGACGTCATCGTTAAAAGCACTGACTTGAGTTGAGTTTCTGACTTCTGTATTTTGAGTTTCTGACTGTGTTGGAGTTTCTGACTGTGTTTGAGTTGTTGACTGTGTTGGAGTTTCTGACTGTGTTCGAGTTTCTGACTGTGTTGGAGTTGACTGTGTTTGAGTTTCTGACTGTGTTGGAGTTGACTGTTTGAGTTTCTGACTGTGTTTGAGTTGGCTGTGTTTGAGTTTCTGACTGTGTTGGAGTTGACTGTGTTTGAGTTTCTCACTGTGTTGGAGTTGACTGAGTTATTTGACTGTGTTGGAGTTGACTGTGTTTGAGTTGACTGTGTTTGAGTTTCTGACTGTGTTTGAGTTGACTGTGTTTGAGTTTCCGACTGTGTTTGAGTTTCTCACTGTGTTGGAGTTGACTGTTTGAGTTTCTGACTGTGTTGGAGTTGACTGTGTTTGAGTTTCTCACTGTGTTGGAGTTGACTGTTTGAGTTATTTGACTGTGTTGGAGTTGACTGTGTTTGAGTTGACTGTGTTTGAGTTTCTGACTGTGTTTGAGTTGACTGTGTTTGAGTTTCCGACTGTGTTTGAGTTTCTCACTGTGTTGGAGTTGACTGTTTGAGTTTCTGACTGTGTTGGAGTTGACTGTGTTTTAGTTTCTGACTGTGTTTGAGTTGACTGTGTTTGAGTTTCTGACTGTGTTGGAGTTGACTGTGTTTTAGTTTCTGACTGTGTTTGAGTTGACTGTGTTTGAGTTTCTCACTGTGTTGGAGTTGACTGTGTTTGAGTTGACTCTTCGTACCTTGCAGGGCCATCGAGTGATGCTCTGCACTAACGAGCTGCTCGTCATGAGGCTGCCGGAGTCCTGCATAACCAAGCGCAGCTGCTCGTCCAATCACAGCTGGTCTGAGCCGCGCGGGGAGGACTTCCTGTCCGCGGTGAAGAGCGTGTGGCAGACTGAGACGGGCGTGTCCGCTGACGACCTGGACAGAGTCCGTTCGATTCGCCAGCAGCTGAAAGCGATGGACACGCCCCCTGCGGCTCCCAACATCTCCACCAATCAGGTGCCCTGCTGCTCCCAACATCCCCACCAATCAGGTGCCCTGTAGCTCCCAACATCCCCACCAATCAGGTGCCCTGTAGCTCCCAACATCCCCACCAGTCAGGTGCCCTGTGGCCAGGGGTTCGACCTCTGGGACAAAAGCACCATGACAACCGTGCTGCTGCAAGCAATGATAGAGAAATGAAAGCCAGACATTTGTGATTTAGAAGAATGAATCTAGTCTTAAATCACTGTGTTTTTAAATGTCCTGCTCGCTGACTAATTCTGACCGCGTGTCTCCCTTTAGCTGCTGTACCAGGTGTCGCTGGACATTACGATGGGCCTGTTGAGCTGCATTCTGGGAGAATGGGGGGCGGGGCTAGAGGAGCTGCTAGGGGGCGTGGCTCGCTGCAGTGGGGTGGGGCACTTTCGCCTGCTCTCTGAGATCTGCAGTCTGCTGTTTCCTGAAGGTGAGGGGGGTGACCTGCTCGGGGCCCGATTTCCCAAAATGGAGGTGCGCTCATTTTGGCTCTGACTTATCACAGAGAGAGGGGCGTTGAACTGGCATTGTGCTTTCATATGACAATCCAGATGTGATTTATTTAGCATAAGTAAACCCTCTTGTGTGTGCGTGAGGCGGACGTGCTTGTTTGGGTACATTAAGCGAGCGGTTCCTCCTGCAGGAGCTGACTCCATCGCGTGGTACAGGGAGAGGCTGGAGCCCCTGGATGAGGCCGGCCTGGCCGCTGCCAGAAGCCTGGAGGCCTGGGTGTCCTACGTGCGGCTGTACCAGCTGTGGTGGAGCGGCGCTGCCGATGGCGGAGGTGGCGGTCAGGCAGTGGGAAGCGGTGCCGGCGACGCGCTCCAGTCAGACGACGTCACGGAGACCCAGAATCCCTCAGCCGGCCGTGAGCCGGATGCGCAGGATGTCATGGAGACCCAGAATCCTCAGACTCGCAGGTCGCCGCGGAGACCCAGAATCCCTCAGCTGGCCGCGAGCCGGATGCGCAGGTCGTCACAGAGACCCAGAATCCTTCAGACTCGCAGGTCGCCGCGGAGACCCAGAATCCCTCGGACCGCAAGCCGGACACACAGTCGCCGCGGAGACCCAGAATCCCTCGGACTCGCTGGTCGCCGTGGAGACGGCGGCGGCTTCTGGGCGGGTTCTGCGGGGCCCTGCTGTCCGACGCGCACGCTGCCCTCCAGGCCACACAGAGCGCTGTGGCGCAGATCCAGCAGCAGATAGCCAGCCTGGTGCAGCTGCACAGACTGACACAGACCTCCACAGGCCCAGCGGAGGGACAGACGGACACAGACAGCACCACGGATCCTGACCACAGGTACGAGTTCATCCCTCCACTCTCTCAGTTCCTGTTTTTAGGAACAATTCCTGGGTTTGTTTGTTGGACCATTTTTATATAGTCTTTCTCCTCGTTGGGAAAGACCCTGTGGTTAAAGGTTGGCCCCGTCCTTCAATACCTAATTGGCTGTACACACCAACATTAATCCAATCTAGGAGCGAGCCAAAGTAAAACGTTTCATTAGGGACGCAAGAACAGTCTTTGGCTGTCATTCATACGCTCATCAAGAAATGTAGGTAAAATGTTAGGACCAATTAAGGCCAGAAGTTGGCATGAAAACCAAACAGATACGCCCCTTGTTGCCCAACCCTGACGTATGTGGACTGTGTAGCTGCCCATCTTTGAAACATCTTTATAGAATCCGCACGTCAAGTGAAATTTGTCTAAAATGTGCAACTCCTTCCCCAGGGACGCAAACGGCTCTCTGCCCTCCCTGATTGCCTGGTGTCTGAACGCCACAAGGAACTGGCCGAAATTCCTGAACACATAAAGGTAAGGAAACTTTTAATCCAATTACAATGCATTTAAGATTACTTTGGGAATACTATTTGTCATTCAAATGATAAGAAAACACCCTTTGCTTTAGTGATGATCTACCTCCTTTTCAGAAATACTCTTTCCCGGACGTCATCGAGTGTTGCCTCGTCCTCCTGCACATGGACAGGAACTGTACTCACGTTCCGAAGCACCTGAAGGAGGAAGCCTTGCGTCTGCTGCAGAAACACGGACCCACGAGCGTCCATCGCAAAGCCTGTCAGAGATTCTTAAATTAACGAGGACAGACTTTCACATCAAACTATGAAATCAGACTGGACTTTTTTTTTTTTTTTTTTTTAAACACTACTGCTCTGACAGCAAGTGTGTATATGTAATAAAACCTTTTCATTCATTAAGTTTGTTTCCCATTCTGTTCATGAATAGATTGATTTTACTACCACTTTTTTAGCATCAGGGTCAAGACCAATAAAAACTAGAGCTGCTGGAGAGTTTCTTCAAAATGGCAATCAAAAATCTAATATTTCACTTGGCTAGCAGGCTTGGTGTCACCCATTGGGATTTCACATAGTGAAAACATTTAGCGCTTCTAGAATGTTCCCATTAATATATCAACATTTATTCCAGCATGTTTTAAGGCAAGCTTCTCCTTTTAATATTACCTGCTAAAATGACTTAGCTTTGTGGTAATAACCAATAAGGTGCAGAAATTAATTTTCCCAGTAACAAAAGCAAGACTGTTGGAGTTGTGCTACTACTTGTACTATTTGGATGTATTTGGAATTTTTTTTTTCTGCTGCAAGACATTTGCAAATAATCTACACCGTGGCAATGTTGCAAGCACTTCATAAAAACCTTTAAATACTTTGAAGTGCTCCAATTTACCTGAACCTCAATGTGCTTGTTGCTTAAGTGATTTCATCATGGCTTTAAAGTTACACACAAAGTGCAAGGCATTTAAAGTGAATGGATACCTTTCAATCAGTCTATCATATTACATACTCAGCATAAAACTAACATAGGGCAAGAACTCTGTATGATGTGATGCACGAGGGATTTTGATTTGGAAACTGAAAACTTAAATCTGACATCAGGCCACTTCTTGCAAACATGGCTGGTAAAATCATTTATTCAATCAGTGAGCAAAGCATTCACTGAACATGGAAGAGTGCTCTGAATATGGCAAAATACTTTGTTTCTCAATCGTACCAACATGTCTCAAACTTTGGAGAACATAAATACTAAAATGTCACATTCAGCAGATAGAAAACATTTTAATATACAATTGTTAAAAACAATGTAGGATTAAAAAAAATAGAAATCGCAAACATCTATTAAACGTAGCTGCGAATAACTTAAGTACAACTTACAAAGACCTTGGATGTATCCCTATCCCTACCACAAGACGAGCAAGGTTTGAGTCTAAAATTTCATTCCACTAGAGGAAAAATGGTAAAACGTATCAGGCTCTTTGAAATTTTACATTTTAATATACATACCTTTCCAGCATAATTTAAAATATCACAATTCCTACAAACATGTATCCAACAGTGATCTGATTCTTCAAACATCTGCAAGAGATCTTGAAACACAAATTGGTCAAAAGAACTCCTTAAGCAATGTAGGAATTCTGGGAAACAGTTGCCGTTTGATCCCAGTGAAATGCTAGGTGTCAATAGCAGTGTGTAACACACAAGTGCTGGTCCCATGCTTTAAAAGACTGGATTTCAAAACTGCAATGCTGTAAAACAAAAAAAAAAGATAAAACTGATCCAAACGTCATCATAATGCAAGCTAGAAAGGTTCAGCAGGGAATTGTGGGGGAAAACGGCGAAATATCAATCAGCTGTGACTAAACCGAACAGGTCTGGGAATGTTTTTAAGTCTGTGAAGACCAACGTCCTTTTATAGCTGTGGAAATCTTACAGAAATTCATTACTGCCATCAGGTGGGGTGGGATGGAGGGGATCAATACAACTACTGGATGGGATAAAACAAGCCAATGGTCTGCCTGGCGCCGCTGGCCTCTTCGGGTCAGTGTTTGTTGTTGGTTTCCTCTTGGGAGGAAGAGGAAATGCCGTTCTGGTTTTGGGAGGAGCCAGACCCCAGGCCGTACAATCGCCCGCAGTACTTCGCATCATCAATGTTGTCTTCGAAAAACAACTGCGTAGGGGAGAAAAAAAAAACGATTTTACATCCTACAGCGGTAGCTCAGTGTGAACATCGGTTATGGAGGTTAATGTAAAATGTAAAAAAGGCACATTTATCACAGGGAAATAAGAGCTCACCTAAAAAACAATAAGAACAAAAGGCAAAGAACAGCCTGAGATATGCTTTATGACATTAAGCTTCAAAAGGGTGTAAAAATATAAGCATATAAGGGAAATATTCATATTAGAGCTGAGCCACTGTGAGGCTTTTCACACGTCCAATAAAAAGCACTGGAGATAAGAAGACCATCTTATACACTACACAACCCTCAACACAGATTACTGAACAAAGCCAAATTAAAAACGCTTAATTCCAAATGGCCTCTCACAGCTGAAGCAGTGGCACAAGCCTCTGGGGAAAAGCAGAGGCAGCTCCCTAACGCCAGCACACGTACCTCCTTCATCCTGAAGAAGGCCATCCCCGTGAGCAGGGAGTCCGAGCCGGCCTGGTGCTGCCTCCCAATCCTCTTCAGCTCCAGCTGGTCAGCGACTTCCTGGAGACCCCCCTGACAAAAGGGACAGAGACACAAGTAAATACCGCAGGGCAGTGGCCCTCAATCCTGGCCCTGGAGCGCCGCAGGGTCCTCAATCCTGACCCTGGAGCGCCGCAGGGTCCTCAATCCTGGCCCTGGAGCGCCGCAGGGTCCTCAATCCTGACCCTGGAGATCCACAGCGTCCTCAATCCTGACCCTGGAGCCACAGGGTCCTCAATCCTGGCCCTGGAGACCCACAGGGTCCTCAATCCTGACCCTGGAGAGCCGCAGGGTCCTCAATCCTGACCCTGGAGAGCCGCAGGGTCCTCAATCCTGACCCTGGAGAGCCGCAGGGTCCTCAATCCTGACCCTGGAGCGCCACAGGGTCCTCAATCCTGACCCTGGAGCCACAGGGTCTTCAATCCTGACCCTGGAGCCGCAGGGTCCTCAATCCTGACCCTGGAGCCGCAGGGTCCTCAATCCTGACCCTGGAGCCACAGGGTCTGCTGGCTTTTGTTACTTTGTTATTCGAGTAGCACAGCAACTGATCAGTTAAAGCAGCTGATTACAGGGCTAATTCAGGTGACCAGGTTTCTTGAGTGTGAATTATTTGCACGATGTTACGGGGAGAGAAAAACAAGCAGACTCTGTGGCTCTCCAGGACAGGACAGAGGATGACTGCTGTAGCCTATTCAGGCTTTAGTTGCACTAATGTACAAGCAATGTACCTGAAATGATAGAGGCACCAGTGTGCAACAACAGTGACTCCATCAGCACCGCTGCAACCAGATACACCATATTTTGTGTGCGCTTCGTACTCATATCAATCAGTTTCCCAGGTAATCATATGCTCAGAATATTACAAATGTACAACAGGTTTTGCAAATCAACTCAAAATTGAAATGAACGATACACCTGTATCGTCAATACTGCTTTTTTTTTTTTTTTTTTTTTTAAACCGATTTTCTCTTCGACTGCTCTTACCTTCAGGTTCTTGCAGCTCTTCATGAGATACTTCACGTCGTAAATGGCGGGAAAGAAGAGGTTGAGGATCTGAAAGAACTCGTGCTCCTCCTCGGGCAGCCGGGCGTCTGTGAGAAGCTTCACCAGGTATCCAAAATCATAGCCGCTGCGCAGAGCAGAGAACAGGGTCAGAAGGCACTTCAGTCAGATCCAAATGGCAGTAAAGTATAGGGGTGCGCGACGCGGGCCAATTCAGGATTTCGTTTCAACGTCTGCTCTTAAATATTTCACTAGCCCGATCTCTTCGTAAAAGCACCAGCTACAGCTGCAGACTGCAGGTGTGCCCTAAAGATTTTACTGTGCTCAAAGTACAGGAGTGAACCAGCGTAGCTTATAGAGCTGTCAGAAAAATAAGCTAAACCAATTAGGTTGGAACAAAAACCCAGCAGCGCATACTGGCACTCTGGGACCGGAGTTGTGCACCCCTGTGTCATTACCTGTGGTAGTAGAGCCACCACGTGCCCTACTTATCCCCTACATATCCCCTACGTATCCCCCGTCATTACCTGTGGAAGGAGAGCCACCACGTGCCCTACTTATCCCCAGTCATTACCTGTGGAAGGACAGCCACTTGACATTTTCACACAGCACCAGACCAGACGTCATCAGGAGCTCTGCAAAGTACAGGGTATCGATTCCTTCTTCTTCGTGCTTTTTGAACTGCAACCCAGAGTTCTGGAGCAGATCTATTGAGTCTTGGGAGTACATGTCCTCTCTAGAAAAAGGGGGGGGGGGAAAAAAGATATTGAAATCTTTTAATAAAATAAAATGAGAAGATCAGGGCAGCATCTATTAGAGGAAAAAGCTATACATGTTAATGTATTCTCTTGCAGGCACTCCATCATTAATCTTACTGACAGTCCTCATCAGAATTCATGAGGTTGCTTGTGGGCTTGATATAATGTGGTCCAACTTTGCTAGCTCTTGCCAAAATTAATGCCAGATAATACCTTATGGATTGCTGCTGTCCAGAATAAGAACTGAATCATCTTTCTCGACAGGATACATTTGGATTAAATGCAAGCAATTATTAAGTCGAAGGAATATTAAATCCTTTTTGTTTTTTTGTTTCTTGCCGTACTTAAAACAGACTGAAGACTGATGTGCACATACGTGAGATTAAATTTGAAGTTGAACTGCCAGGTGGTTGTTCCTGGGGGGTAGTCACCCTCCTCGTTCATGAACGTGAGTCCTAGTTGTATAATTTTCAGCAGGTCCACATTGCAGCGCAATAGCTGATACTGGTAGTCAACCGTGCTGCGGAACTCCCCGATGGGCCGAACCACCACTCCCGGGAATTCGGTGTCCTGCAACCACAGAAGACCACGGGAAATATCATTACATGCGGTCACAATTTACAAGCAGCCATAGTAAAATGTATTTTACACTTGCATTTATTTTGCATCAAAGAATCGCTCTTATATGCAATGCAGTTTGCCGCTACATAAAGCAAACGTTGCATCAGCTGAGCTGTCCACCTAACATCAACTGCACGTTGACAGGAATGGAACGGTTACCATGGCGATGTAATTATAACTCTGGATAATTTGTCGGATTTTCCTCATTTCCTCCTCCACGTTGCTGGCCCAGACTTCGCAGATAATCTGACTAGTATCCGCGAGTGCGGCTGGCATTTTGCACGGTTTTCGGAAACGACTGAAAACTCCTCGGAAATTTGAGCAGCACCTCGAGGAAGCAGCGCAGAGACCGCGACGAAAACACTGGGGGAAAAAAAGAAGCAATTTAGAAAACATTAGCAGTTAGGGTCATCATTTTGCGGAACTGTTCAGTGTTAGCCTGATTAGTCAACTTAATCAAAGTGTACAACCCACTAGCAGGCTGGCAGGAATATTAGCACATTGCAACACCATTCAAATTATATAGCTTGCACGCTACTAGCTGGCTAACCACCAGACAGGTTTAATGGCTAAATGATGTTAATATACTCTAGTCAGTTACTGCGCTCGTAACCAGTTAATAACATAAATAATATAACTGAACATGACTTCACCTACCTAGCATTTGCCAGGGGTAATCTAATGAGTGAGCAAGCTATGTTAACTAGCGAACCTTAAATACACTTCAGAGTTACAGCACCTAACGTTAGCTGCAAACTGGATAGACAACAGCGATGAATGAAAATAACAGATACCAGGGCTAGCAAACAATCCTGAATTGTATGTGAAATTATTGTTAGTTTGCCAAGTACGTCTAACGTATACAGATCGCTACCAAACTAGCAGTTACTGCTTAGCAATTTAGCTCGCGAACATTAACGTCCATATACATTTTCAAAGTATCCCTTCTCTAGCCGTCTAACGCAACGGATATTTCAGTGGTTAGCAAATCAAAAAACGTCTGCCATACCTGGCCTGTGTTTTTAACGATTTCCGTCCGTTTTGTGTTGAATTAAGCAGCTTTATTCTAACCTAGCTAATGTTCGATAGCCAGCTAGCCATCCGATATCGCAGAAACATAAGGAGGCGCAAGCGCATTTGGTAGCTTGCAACCTTATTCACCTTTGACCCCACTACGTTACGTTTCTGCGTTACGTCCCCTCGGTCACAGCCACAACCCTCTCAATTTCCCGCCTCATTTGGGCTGTAGCCAGAAGTGTGGCGATGGTAACAATAGCCTCGGATGAAAAATGTTACCCTCTGTTGTGTCCAGGATCAAAAATACAAAATCATGCAAACGTACGGTAGTTTTGTCATGACGTTCTGTAAGGAAAACCCAATTACCTCTTTAGGGAAATGGCAATGCAGTAGCCAAGACATCTTCAGTCAGGCTTCAGTACATCATGATGACTGCTGGTGTGTTTCTGGCGCAGTTATTTCTACAGTTAGCAACACACAAATCTTTCTGTAGCTGTACAATATATTTAGAGACAAACATCAACAAAACACTGCGGTGTATTCATTTCGTGGTGTCTGCTATGGCCAATGAAATCATTTTAAAATCATATATATTCAATAATGGTCTGATTATAACTTTCTGGTTAAACTGCATGTAACGGCACTGGAAAATACATAAGCAGCAACGTGACTTAAGTCAGACAAGCACATAACTCTTAAATAGAACACAATAGAAATTAGAACACTATAATCTAACATCATAATTCTAAGTAAGATATTTAGAATACTGCCGTTTTCAGTGGTTCACTACTCAAATCTAATGTAACTAGGAAGCTTTGTTTTCGTTGGTACACACACTGCTTATGTAGAGGGAGATAAACTCTGCAGTGTAATAAAGTGTAAACCTCAGTCACTGCTTGCCATGTAAATCAGGCAGACACCTGGACACGTTCGGTCCTGGTTTAAGTGTTGCCATGGGGTTTGCCAGGAATGAGAATAGGAGACTTCAGTTCTCCTCTTGAGGAAGGGTATCACTCGTCCCCCAGCAAGTAGATATAATTGCAAGGAGTTGGTTCTTCTCCTTTATTAAAAGTAGCTGGCAATTTCTGCTAAAAGCCAATCTTTGCACAACACTGTGTCTCGTGTAAAATGGTATTTTAACAGATTACAATTTCAGGGTCATATTCACAGTGGACAGGAACACCAAGAGCTAAGCATATAGGCTGGTAGTCACAGGAACCAAAGTACTGAAAAACATTATTACAAAAACAAGTTTAATTCAGAAACACAAACACTTGCCAGTTACATAATTGAAAGGGCCCACAAAAAGCTAATACTGTAGGACATAAAAATAGCTGATTTAATCCCTCTCTCCAGTATGGCTATAATTTCATGTTGTGATAATTTAGTCACTACATGAGAAATCAAAAAATATTTTCTTTGCATTGTTTTGGATAAATATAAAATATAACCCTTTTATAAGGACTTACAAGCCATTTTAAACCAGTAATAACTGCATCATGACAACCAGATTCAACAATAACAACGGAATACGTAATATAATGATATACGCATTAAAATGCCAAATATAAGTATACTTATTATAAGACAACTTACAATACGACTACACGTTGTAGGGAACTGCAAGGCTTCCAGTCCAAATAGCCTGTGACTATGAGGTGTTCTCAACAGTACATCGAAGCAATGTGTGAGAAATTAATAAAGCATTCACCAAAGGACTGAACACCACTGAAACTTACATGACAATGCCCAATTGTAAGAAGTAGCACTCATCAAAATATGTATGGCCAGGGACCTACAGCTAAGACCAGCATTTTGCACACGTCTATAATCAATGACTGATAAATGCACCATGACCAGCGTGGTCAGTACTGTTAGAAGTTAGTTGTATGCGGGCGAAAAATGCAACTGGTAACCACACCTGAAGCATTACACACACCTCCAGGCAATACAAGGGCTAAGGGCTGAATCTCAACCCAAACAAGCAATGTTATTTAAAAATATGAATCTGGACTTGGTCTAATTTGACGTGACAGGGGTGTGACACAGGACCAGGAGCTAATTTGCAGATCTTTCTAATATTCCACGAAAGTACACTCTATGAGGTAAGTGAATGTTATCAGAAGGTTTTGACCAGCATCAAAAGATTGTGTTACTATTTAGTCACAATGCACATCATGACCTCAGCCTAAGGTGATAAAAAGTTTGGGTTTTTTTTAAACCTGAAATAGCATGTGACCTGCAGAACGTGTCCTTGTCAACAGTTACAAAATTAATGAAAGAAATCTATGAAAATAATTTTAGAAAAAGTTCTCTAAAAAGCTCCACCATAGAAAGTACAGGTATTTTCAAGATTAGGATTTGTATTAAGAGGGGAGTAATAAACCTGAAATGATGTACACAATCATGTAGTGTGGAAGCAATTAATTTGGAAGAGTCTTTTTTTCCGCCATTTTAAAACACTTTCGCTACGAACTGTACAAAAAAACACGAGTCATATTTATCAGCACTTCACTTGTCTACATGAAAGTAAATAAGTCAGCTGAAAGAAAGTGTAAAGATGTCGCTGACATCACACATGGCGTTCCTCTTTCATGAAGTTCCTTGTTGGCACACACGAGCGTTGTCATTGGTCAGTGGAGTCTGCACGCCTCTGAATGTGTGAGACTTCTAATACTGGCAGCAGCAGCTGGTACGCATCCTGAATGTAGGACGCACTGTTGGAAGCCTAAAGACCAGGGACAAAGTATACACAAGTTAAATACTGCCAAATTATGCTAGGAGTGATTTGTCCAATTTGGAATCGATCAATATGAAATATATTCACAACAATACTAACCTCCAAAAACACGCCTGTTATTAATGGGTTAAGGACATCTCCCTTTTCAGTCGACTGAAAAATAAAACATTCATGTTATTTTTCCCGCTCTTTTTGTTTATATTTTTAAACTCTGATGAAAAAAAGATGAAAACAATCTTACCCCTACAGTGGTTAAACAAGAAGTGAACCTCTTGGACAGGAGTGACATCTCTCTGCACAAAACAATAGTGATCCTGAAAGAAGAGAAGAGAAGCTATATGTTAAACGGTGTCCTGAGACATAAGATAATCTTCAAGATTATCCACCGATAACACGGGATTCACTGATGGCAATTTGACATGGAAACCAATGCAAGGAACCATGTAGATTCCAACAGGAAGGCCAATGATGATTCAGGCGAGTCACGCAGCCGATGGTGGTTAAAAGGCTGCGAAGGGGGATTACTGTGACAGGGTTTGGGGCGCAGTGTGACAGGGTTTGGGGCTGTACTGTGACAGGGTTTGGGGTGTACTGTGACAGGGTTTGGGGTGTACTGTGACAGGGTTTGGGGTGTACTGTGGCAGGGTTTGGTGCTTACTGTGACAGGGTTTGGGGATTACTGTGACAGGGTTTGGGGATTACTGTGACAGGGTTTGGGGATTACTGTGACAGGGTTTGGGGATTACTGTGACAGGGTTTGGGGCGCAGTGTGACAGGGTTTTGGGGATTACTGTGGCAGGGTTTGGTGCTTACTGTGGCAGGGTTTGGTGCTTACTGTGACAGGGTTTGGGGCTTACTGTGACAGGGTTTGGGGCTCACTGTGACAGGTTTTTGGGGCGCAGTGTGACAGGTTTTTGGGGCTTACTGTGACAGGGTTTGGGGCGTACTGTGACAGGGTTTGGGGCGCAGTGTGACAGGGTTTGGGGGGTACTGTGACAGGGTTTGGGGCGCAGTGTGACAGGGTTTGGGGCTTACTGTAGCAGGGTTTGGGGCATACTGTGACAGGGTTTTGGGGCGCAGTGTGACAGGGTTTTGGGGCTTACTGTGCCAGGGTTTTGGGGCGCAGTGTGACAGGGTTTTGGGGCTTACTGTGACAGGGTTTTGGGGCGCAGTGTGACAGGGTTTTGGGGCTTACTGTGCCAGGGTTTTGGCCTGTTCCAGAGCGCTCGTCTCTTGGCGCTCGCAGTGAAGGATAAGTTCTGCCACTTTGTGAAACTGCTCTATCGATCTGGCCGTCAGCTCAGCCAGACTCCTGATTGCTGAGGAGTGGATGTCCTGTGGATGGAGGGAGATACACAGATCAGAACGGACAGGGTGCAAAAACCGACAAAAGCACTGGCCTACTCTGCTCGTTTTCTCCCTGTAATAAACAAACACTTAATAATAATAATAATGCACCTAATAATGTATATAATTTAGATCCAGTAGCATTGCAATGCCAGGGAACATGCCACTTGTGCAAATGCCCAAGAAAGAGGTCAGCGTTCTTTTCATACCTCAACAGTGCACGGTTTCACCTCTTCCACTTTGTCCTGGACTTCTTCTTCTGGCTCCTCCCCTTCCTGTTTCGAGCCTTCTGCTGGTCTGCTCATTTCGCCAATGCTGTCGTAAGCCTTCTTTATGGACTGAACAACAGTTTGCCCATTTTACCCAAAACAGGAGATGTCAGACTACCCTCAAGCAAAGTGGTTTTATGAATCGTGAATTTTACTGTCCATTCTGAGATTTTAATTCCATTACGATTATGACATCACATTATCATGTTAACCTTTCTTATAGTGAGCGCTAAAAATCATGGATCCTCCGTAAACAGGTTTGTGTTACCAAGGTGAAAGGCGTCACAAACCTAGGGCATTCATGCAGCCAGGTAAAATTAAGCTAATTACATTTTACACGACTGTCTTCTATTCAGGGATATTCAGGTTGTTCATCTATAGAAAACTGTTATTCATCAGTGTTCAACACAACACTATTGGCAGTCATTTTGAAATTCATGTATTCTCCACAAGATGGCGACGTACCACAATGCATCACACTAAGGCTTTGCAAAGCGTTGAATGGTTAAAGTCAACAGCACGACAGATGTTGGGTGAAGTATTTATGTCCTTTGCTGTACGTTCCTCCAATCCTTATCCTTTTCACTATATATGTCAGTCTAAACACTGATTTTATCTCTCGTGTTTTATATGAAAACTTTAAAATATTGTTCAGACAACGAGGAGTGAAGAGCCACATACCCGGCCAAGTTTGTCCGCGTTTGTGGATAAGTGCAGGTCTGCCAGCATGTCGGACAGTTCCTTCACAAACTCTGTCCCGCCATCATCTTAAGAGACAAAAATCAATAAAAATCACTGATTTATTATTCTGCTCTTACCTAAATTCAGTTTTGCTAAAAGCGGCGTCACATTGTTTTGATGTGTTCGCCATGGACTTGCTTTCAACTTTCTTCTTAATAGAGATAATACCCTGGGAGCCACTCGCAGACCGAGGTGCTATAAAAAATACAGCACAAGCAGCACTGTGCTCCCTCAGTCACCACTGCACTACCGCACAGAGCAGTGTACTACCACACGCACTACTATACTACCTCAATCCTCACTGTACTACTGCAATCAGAACTACTTCCATCACTGTACTACCTCAATCCTCACTGTACTACTGCAATCAGTACTACTTCCATCACTGTACTATCTCAATCCTCACTGAACTACTGCAATCAGTACTACTTCCATCACTGTACTACCTCAATCCTCACTGTACTAGTGCAATCAGTACTACTTCCATCACTGTACTACCTCAATCCTCACTGTACTAGTGCAATTAGTACTACTTCCATCACTGTACTACCTCAATCCTCACTGTACTAGTGCAATCAGTACTACCTCCATCACTGTACTACTACAATCTCCACTGTAATACTGCAATCATTACTATACTACCACAATCAGTACTACCTCAATCACTGTATTACTGCAATCAGTACAACCCTCAATCACCAATGTAATACTGCAGTCATTACTGTGCTACTGCAATGTCCACTGTACTACCCGTAATTAGTACAACCTCCATCCTTGTACTACTGCAAAAAAAAAAAAAAAACTGTACATTCCCCTTTCAGTGTAGGAACAGGCAGTACTCCTGCAGCAGTGCCTCAGGGGCCAGGTGTACAATCTGAGGCCACACCTTTCTTCTCCTCCAGCTCTCCTCGTCGAACTCCACCAGGGAGAAGGGCGCCTTGATCTGCTCCAGCTCCTCCTTCAGCCGGGCCAGCTCCTCCCCGGACATGGTGGTCAGAACGGACTTCACCTGGTACCGCAAAACAGCAAGACGTGACACAACCACAACTCCCTACACAAAAACATACAATAAATCAATCAACAGCACAGGCCTACACGGTCGCCTCAGGCGGTCATGTGACCAGTGTTCTGCACAGCTCCGCTGATGAGTTCACCTTCGCCTCGCTCTCTCTGGACAGGATCTCCAGGGCCTCCAGGTGAGATAAGCCCTGGTACTCGTCAAACAGCATTCCGTAATGGGCCTTCTTCTCCGCGTCCGAGGAGACCTCCCCCGCCGTCTGCTTCTCCTCCCGTTCTTTAGCTTCCCGCAAAACCTGCCAGAGACACAGACACAGACACAGACACAGACCTCGGGCGTTACCTGCCAGAGACACAGACACAGACCTCGGGCTGTGAGCAAACAAACCTCCACCTTCTGTGAGTCACAGCTGAAAGTGCTTCTGAGAAGGGCCGACTGTGAGGAGCAGGCCTATCACAGACTTTGTTGAAAACGAGCGTTTGAGCACGGCCTGTATTGCCACTCTGCATTAACGGGCAGAAGTCCGTATGACATAATCAAGGTACACACCACATTCAACATGGGGCCTCCCCCTTCCCTCAGACCTGACCTACCTGTGACAGAGTGGATGTTCTGATCATCAGTCCCTTCGTTTTTTTAAACCCCGGATCTCCTTCCGCAATGACATCCATGGTCTTTTTCCCATGAACTCCAGAGCATCCAAGCCACCGGTAATAACCGTTTTGCCCTAGGAAAGTGCAGGTTCAGCGAATGCACACGATAGAACAGTGACAAACTGAAAAAACGCCCGAAACGCAGAACAAGAAAGAGACGTCTCTGTCGCTTACGGTGCTCTGGACGACACTGGAGAGCGATGACAACATTCCCATCGCCCCCCCCAGGGACGGTGGGCCATCGGTTTCGCCTTCTTTCTCACTTTTGGGGCTGCCGTCCTCGCCTCCTCTTCTCTGACCTGCGTGGACAGATCCACGGGGCTGGGGATCCCAAGCGAGGTCTCTGCTTTCTCAATCGCCTGGGATATGCCCTGACCTGAAGCACAAAGCACACGCTGTCAGATCAACACAGCCAGCAAACATGTCAGATACCAAGTTCTGTAAACGGTCTAAAGAACTCCGGCTGCCCCCCCCCCCCCCCAACTAAAGCTGAAGTTTCATGGTGTCTGTTGTCTTTATATTGAGAGTGGGCAGCAGTGTAGTTTGTCTTGTAACTTAAAGGTCACAGGTTCGATTCCCTGGTAGAACACTGCCATTGTACCCTTGCGTAAAGTACTTAACCCTATAGATCCTTAACCTTCAGTATCCAATGTACTTACTATGTAAAAAGAGCATCTGCTAAATGCCTGTAAAAATATATGATATGATGAACAGCCACTTTAGCTCCACGCAGAGCTAACAGAATGATGGAGTTGCGGTTCCCCTCCTCACCTACAGAGGCCACTGTGGCAGTGGCAGTGGACATGATGGACTTGCCCCAGCTCCCCCAGTAGCCCCACCCACTCTGAGCAACCGCCGGCTCACTGGACTTCTGAAAGAAAGGGAAAAACATCACTGCCAGCAGTCTGTAGCCTTCATGTATGGAATCACATAAGAGAAGAGGGTGCAGACTTTAGCATTTGCTCCTGATGGATGTTGGTCAGCCACTAGGGGGACAGTTTTCCTACTGGACCAGATGGAAGCCCAGCTCACAGACAGGAATGTTATGGCCTTTCACGTTGAACCTTGAACCGAGGTTGTCGCTCACCGTCATCATTATAGATCCCCTGAGAGCTACCGTAAACCATTATGGTTTCCTGCTGTGTTCTGGCCGAGTATCCCAATTTATCAACAAATCAGATTCCATTTTCTCCATCTCTCTGCTTAAACTGACGTGGAGTGAAAGTTTGGCACAGCTGCCATGCCACACACTGGTGGGGTGCTACACGCTTGTGCTGCTTGAGGCCAGTTACTTTGCAGAGATGTCAGATCCATGACAGGAGAATAACAGCAAATAATGCTGAAAGTAACCTATTGTCATCTTTAAAAATGTGTCCTTTCCCCCCCACTCACAGGGCTGCTCAAAATTCGAAGCACCTGCACACTGAAAGCATGACCTACCTTTGTAGAATTATCCTCAGTTTTCCTGACCTCTGGGGCCTCCTCCTTAGGTTCAGGAACAGGCTTGTTCTCTGGTCTTTTTCGGGTCTTCCGGACCGGCGCCACGTCGGTGTCATTTCCGGGCGTCCCTGGGGGGCTGTCAGTCACCGGAGATGGTGTCCGCTGGGGTTCCATCTCCTGCCCTTCCGACTGCTCCTCCAATTCCGTCTGTGCTTCGCTGTCCGACATCTTAAAACATCCCTACGTTCATATATAATACCAGAAAGACAAAAAACATTCTGCGGTTGAGGCGAGCTGCTGCTATGCTGATCTCATCCAGAGAAAATGTAGCTCATCAGAAGAGAAGCTTTTACCACAGGCTGAATTCCCAAATTAGCCTTCTTAGAAATTCACATCGAATAATATTCAGGTTTTTATGTTATTATATTCTGGTTTTTTCACGAGTTCAGAAAACAAAGTGTGTGACTTACATAACTATTGTTTACTGCTTGTGACGTACTAATCGCCTGAAGATCACAGGAGGTTGAAAACGTTTGGGTATCAAACCATGGTTTAAAATATTTACACACACTAAACATTTTTAAAAGGCGTAAACACTTGGCAAGCAAGCTTAGCTATAATAAATTAGCAGTAAGTACACTTGACTTTCAGAATCACGCCAGGCACTACAAGAAACACCTTGTGTCCTAACCAGCTAGCTGTTGATGCAACGTTAACACTGGATTCTGCTTGGATTAAGATTCAAAGGATCAAATTCAAAATTACACAGGAAAATTAAGTATGATTTCTGCTACGCCACTGACATGGTATTTTTTCCATCAAAATACCTGCTTAATGTTCATGTTAGATAACGTCATTTCGTTAACACAAAGCTAGCTTTCTTGGCTATTTGCTAGTTGATGTTAGCTACGTGGCCAGCAGCATTCTGGCAACAACGAACTAGTTTACTGTCCATTCCTTGGTCAGATAAAAAATTTAAATAACATAAAACAAAAAGAGAACCAAAAAACGATCACAAACCTGTCTCGTGCGTAGAAATGTTCCACACCTCTAGCAGATGGATTTTGCCCTGCTAGCCACGTCACTGCGTGAAGTGCGGTTTGTTTTGCTAAAACAGGAAATTGTCATGGGAATTTCTTCCGGTTCCGGTCAGATTCTTCACTTGATGATTTTTCTGTATGAATTATGGGTGGAACACACAAGAGACCCATATTTATATAATAGTAACTTATATTCTTATCATTTAAAAGCTCATTCTGTGTACGGCTGAACAGCGATTCATGAAAACTATAACGTCGGAACTTGTCAAGTCTTGAGAAACTTTAAAAGCTACAAGTAGTGAGCGAACCAGGAAATAACGCAGTGTAGTCATAATGGTGTAGTCCAGACTATGGACTCCAGACATGGTGCTGAAATAAAACACGGATGATCACGACGGTAAACATTACTTCTCATTGCAGTATAAGCTGCTTTCTCCATCGACCTGTTTTTATTAGCTTTTGGTGCTGCTTGTCATTATCTCATGTTCCAAACGTATGCAACATTTGTATCTAGGTAACTTAAATATGTTGTTCAGAAAGGTCGGTCGGTAGCTAGGCAATATATAACTTGCATTACTAGCAAGCTAGCGAATGTTAGCCGGATAAAGGTCCAGAATATCTGCCATTTTCGACAAGCTCATTTAACGTCGATGGACAAACTGTAAAGTTTACCATATCCTACTGTCTTTTAACAGGTTACGAGGACATCGCACTTGAAACAAATTAAATCCGGAACCATTTGAGCGTTTCTGTAGCTGACCTCTAAACTAGGCTACCTAATTTCACGAAGATTTTTCGAAAACAAGCAGAAGATGGATACATTTTTGAAAGTGGTTGGTTACCATATGATCATAATGAGCGTCGTAGCTCGGGCAGAGTACCTTGTAGATCAACCGCAGAATAGGTCACGGCTTCACCAACGCCACCTCGCAAGTTTGCCCTCTGTTCGAGATATCGTGGTGAAGGAGGGTTCCAGTGCGCTCATTGAATGCAACGTGACTGGAAGCAGTGAAGATATTATGTGGTACAACTCCAAGGGGCACGTATTGGATAACGAGAAAGGAGGTAAATTCACCTTCAACAACATGTTTACATTCTAGCACGTAAGGTTTCGTTTTGTGATACGATTGTGCTATACGTGAGAGCCATAGGCCTACAGTACCTTCAGTCCTATTTAGTATACAGATATTTTTTATTAATAGTAGGCTATCGATCCAAGTAATTTAGTTTGCTTCCACAAATGTGTTTAGTTTAAAAAAATGAATGGAAAGGAAAATAGTTTACACACACAGGAGGGTGAAATATTTTTGCTGTTTCGATCCTTTCATCCAGGGGGGAGATGGGTGATTATGGGCGAAGGCATTTTGAATATCACTGCGGTCACGTTTGAAGACAGAGGCAGGTACACGTGTGTAGCATCAGGCCCCTCTGGGACTGCGAACTACACCGTCACGTTGCGGGTGGCCTACACGCACAGCGGGCTGGGCCTGTACTACGTGATAGTGTGCCTGATCGCGTTCACCATCACCATGATCCTCAACGTCACCCGCCTGTGCATGGTGAGCAGCCACCTGCGCAAGACGGAGAAGGCCATCAACGAGTTCTTCCGCTCGGAGGGCGCCGAGAAGCTGCAGAAGGCCTTCGAGATCGCCAAGCGCATCCCCATCATCACCTCGGCCAAGACGCTGGAGCTGGCCAAGGTCACGCAGTTCAAGACCATGGAGTTCGCCCGGCACATCGAGGAGCTGGCCCGCAGCGTGCCGCTCCCGCCCCTCATCTTCAACTGCCGGGCCTTCGTGGAGGAGATCTTCGAGACCGTGCACCTGGCTGGCGACCCCGCCCAGCCCCGCCGCGGGGTCCGGCAGCAGCTCGCCATCGGCGCCGGGACCGGCGGTGCCAACGCTGACGAGGCATCGCCATCGGCGCCGCCGCAGGGAGGAGGAGGAGGAGGAGGAGGAGAGGAGGAGGTCCTGAACAAGAGCAGCCTGGACGTAGAGGTCTCTATGCACCCCCAGACAGAGTGCCCGGATGGGGGTACTGAACCCGCCCAGGAGGAGGGGAGCGTGTGTGTCCCCATGTTGGCTCCAGATGCCCAGGAGGAGGGGAGCGTGTGTGTCCCCATGTTGGCTCCAGATGCCCAGGAGGAGGGGAGCGTGTGTGTCCCCATGTTGGCTGCAGATGCCCAGGAGGAGGGGAGCGTGTGTGTCCCCATGTTGGCATCAGATGCCCAGGAGAAGGGGAGCGTGTGTGTCCCCATGTTGGCACCAGATGCCCAGGAGGAGGGGAGCGTGTGTGTCCCCATGTTGGCTCCAGATGCCCAGGAGGAGGGGAGCGTGTGTGTCCCCATGTTGGCTCCAGATGCCCAGGAGGAGGGGAGCGTGTGTGTCCCCATGTTGGCTCCAGATGCCCAGGAGGAGGGGAGCGTGTGTGTCCCCATGTTGGCTCCAGATGCCCATGAGGTTATATGAGCTATAATTTAGTGTTATAATGCGCTGTTCACAGCTCTGAGACTGAAGCCAAGGTGGCTGGAGAAAGAAAAACCAAGTCGTTCCATTTTCTTACCATGATCAGTAAAGTGTTTTTTTTTTTTTTTGTTTTTTTTTTTTTTTTTTTTTTTTATCACAGGTTGTAAAGTTCCGGGTTTATGTAACAAGCAAATTGGATTGTTCAGCTGTGCAGTGGCCAGGATCTTATTTGGCCCGAGTGATCCTTTATTTTCTGTTGGCGGTAAAAACAAAAAGGATTGCGGTTTGGCTTGTTAAATCTTATATTATTTGCATTGGGGTTTTTTTTCCCCCCTTCACCATAAAATGGCAGTTTAGACAGTTTTAATTTAGTGTGATTGGTGCTGTAACGAGGAGGGTATTTTGGTGAGTGTTTGTGTTCAACATTGTGAGTGGCTGTACATTGCCACTGTCAAGGGTGGGCTTGGTTTTCTCACGATGTGTGGAGACTTTAATAGTGACAGTGGCATGCTAAATGACTCAGTGCTTGAATATGATGCCAAATTGACCCATTAGAATGCATTACCCTCGGTTTGTAGGCTACAATCATTTAGGGGTAACTTGCAACCATTGGCTGAATTTTAAGAAGCAGGAGTTATGAGTACGATTTGTCTTCAGCAATCATAATGTGTAATTATGTATTCTTAATACAACTCGAAAAACGAGAATTGTAGCCTACATACCATAACAGTTTTTTTTGCAGTGTATTCCACATTGCCTCTCATTTACTGATCTGAGGCGCTTAGGGTTTTTTTTTTCAGTGTAGTGATGTTATTTTTTTACAGTGACATTTGTGGCGTTAAATTTTTTTTTTTTTTTTTTTATTTTTTAAAGTAAACGTCTCTGGGGTGATTAAGTTGTGAATGAAGAACTTGAATGCAATGAGGCCATTTCGCCAAGCGGGGGCGCTGTGACACAAAAAATGAACACACGGCTCATGCCATCTGTTGAGCTCTGCTGAATGGGTGGAAGTATGTAAAAATAGACTGCGTTATATAAGGGATGCAGCAGCAGTACAAACCTTCACTCTTTCCCTTCTAGTTTCCCTCTAATGACACCAAGCAGCAGCAAAGCTGACTGTGTGTACACCACACGTTGCTCTGTTACCCCTCAAAACTGGAATAACTCAATGGGGAAGAGGCGCTTACACTCAATATTTACTTCCGTTTCATGTGAGGTCATTAGCACCTTGAAATGACTCATACGTTTTTACCTCTGTGTAGTGGCGATGGCATCATATTGGGCCTTTCACAATGCACGGGACTATCACTAGGGTATTAGATTTCATGACAAACAAAATGTAATACCTTTAATACCTGCTTGTTGTTCCAGTGGGCCAAGTGTTTCCAGTTAAACTCGCATTTGGGATCAGTTTAATTTTCAAGTGAATGTTTGTCAGTGAGATGAGCCTTGGGACCTCATTTTGTCTTCAGAATCACATGTGATTTTAGCTGCTCGGTTCCTTTGGTACAGAAGGCTGTTGGGATTATTATTGTTTTTTTTTGTGGACTTCGGTTGGCCGGCTGGCAGTGCGCTCAGCCAGAGCTCTAATCCCCAGATCAGCTCCAGATCTGCAGTCGAGCCCTGACTGTGCCAGTGCCCACTGCGGCCAAGAGTGCCGGGACGGGCAGAGCTTGCCAATCGGCACAGTATCCCCCCCCCCGCCATGCACCCCCCCTCGCCATGCAACGATGACTCTGGTCGATTGGGGGGGGGGGGGTGGGGGGTGGGAGGGACTATCTCCCTTCCCCAGGCTCCCCTACAGCGCAGGGACAGCCATGCTGGTGGACTGCAGTGAACTGATGCATTATGGGATTGGTTGAGTTATTCTAAAGGGGAATATGGGGAAATGGAGATAAGGTGTTTTGTTTTTTTTTTACTTCATGAATGATGTCTGATTTTACCCCAGCAGTTTATTTTAAGTAATCTAGTAGAGCAGGTTGTTCAAAGGTTGGTTTGCACAAGTGCATGTATTTATTAAGAAAATGACGCAGGTCGGGTAATTGTGTGCCAAAAAAAAATGGTGTTGGACATGTGAGTTCTGAAAGCTTACGCCCACTCAGCCCTTCCCAGATTGAGATGGGACGACCACGCGATATCCGAATCATTCACTGAGGTCATTAAGGTTATTAATGTATCCATTGCCTAAGGAGGTGGCTTCAGAAAACCCCAGTATCTCTTGGTGTCGGAGAGTGAAACTAGTGTATAGAAAAAAGAAATAAGTCTGGAAGAAACTCACAGCTCTGTTTATGCAGCAGGTCTGAGTAATGCGGGAAAGCTGTGCCACCACGCTGTTTCAGCGCTGTGTGCGTGTGCGGTTCATTACGATTCGATCTCTCCTCCCAGGTACTGCTGGGATGAGTCACAGGTGGCCTGTGAAGTAGACCGAGCGTTGAGATCATCGCTGAGAGAGCAAAGCTCTTAAACTGCAGGCGGGGGCTGTGGAGAGCCTGGCGGTTCTGCCGGTCTGATCCTACATCTGCTAAAGAGAAAACACTAAAAAAGAATGCTGCTCTGTTGCTAAAGGAGGGAGGTGACCTTTATACACTTTTCTTTACATTTTGTTTTTATTGCTTTACTGTTGTGAATTTGTACTGAGGAATAATCTGGAGAACATTCATCTGGTTGCAGCAGATATTTCAGAATAACGGCTTCATATCACTGCCTTATGCTGTCGGAATGTGAAATGAATATGTGTGAACATATGGTGAATTTAGGGAGGAGGAGCACTCATCTGCCTCTCCTCATTACTGAAGGACGATGAAGAGATGCAGCGAAGGAGCGGGCTAGCGGATTTAACACTCCATGAATGGGACCGCTGTGTGCCTGTGTGCGTGGGTGTGTTTCTGTTTGTGTGTCTGTGTGTGTGTGCGTTTGTGTGTGTATATGTGTCTGTGCGCATGTGTTTTTATGTTTTTTCTGGTGTATGGGTGCGTGTGTGTGCACTGAGTCATAATATTTAGAGTGGTATGTTGAAGATGCAGCTGTTTTAAAGGGATATTCTTATTCCAGAGCGTTGCAGGGAGGTGTAAGGGTGTCTGTGTTTACTGTTTAGGCTGGTTTCTTCATGAGTCTTTTAGTGCTAGTCCAGGACTAGTGGAAGGACGACAGGGTCGGCCATTTGGACTTGTGCGAACTCACTGCCCCATGGTATTTTCCCCCTTTAAACTGTGAGATCGCAAATGTGATTAGAGTTTTCTTAACCAAACATTCCAATGCTGATGTCACAAACACTACTGGAGTTTGAAAGCAACTGGGGGTTCTAGAACACTGACTTGGAATTTTAAAAAGAACATTCCGAAAAAGCTTACCCTTCAAAGGGTTAACAGGTTTCAGGGGTTTGAAGATTCTGTCCTGGGACAGGTTGGTCTCGGTGCAGAAGCTGTCCATTGCCGCACTTTCAAACTCACTACAAACTGAAATGCTGCCTTGATGCACCAAGCAAACACTAAAATACCAAAGCCCTGCCCATTGCATCCTCAAAATGGATGCCCTTGGTGGCCTAGCTTCGATTCCCTCGTCCGTATGTCCGTATGTGTTCTGAAGGGAGCGTGTGCCCCATGGTGGACAGAGATTCTCCTCAGATGACCAAGTTCATATTCACATTCCTCATTTCACCAGCAAAGAAATGTAAAATATCCAAAGGACGCTGCATCGATTAATCCCGTATCTCAGGGGGGTCTTACGAGAATCTGTGTGTGTCTGCATATATTTTCAAGAAATGTAATATTAGAACATCTAGACTGGAAGTACGATGTCACTGTCGCTAATTTCCAAAGTAAACGTAAGAAGGAAGACACGTTTTAATATATGCTGAAAGAATTTCACTGAAAAGTCAAAGCTTAGAAGTTCAAAAGTTCAGAAAGTCAGACGTTGGAAGGGTTATAAATGAGTAAAGACATGGGCTGCTTTCTGGCAGCTGGAGAAATTCAGCTCAGAATGAAGCCAGGGGTAGACTGGCATGTCAGTGCCCTGGTGAACATGCTCCATTTTTACACACCTCCATGGAAAGTGTCAGAGGAGATGGTGTTAACTCGGACTTCGAAATCTACTGTGCATACGAGAACTGTACCTTTAAATTTCAGAAATAGAAGTTTACTTGTAAAAAAAAAAAAAAAAAAAGTGTGAAGACTCTAAATAGACGAGCCATTTAAAATGGAAGTGTAAATGAAACTATTAAAGCTAACGTCGATGGAAGAATGTACACTTGGAAACACAATTTAGGCCAGTGTTGCTTTTACGTAACATGGCCTCTTTTTTCCCCCATTGTAACCCCTTATAGAAACTCCTCCGAGATGTGTGTGAATTGTGTTTTATAAAAGCGCTCGTTGATTAATTCGCTCGGTGCCATGATTTCTGGAGCCATTGCTTGGTTGATTAAAAAAAAAAAAAGCAGAACAGGGTGTGATATTCATGTTTTTGCAGAAATGCAGTCATATTTACATAATCTGTGTAATCAGTCTTGCCATCTCTGCTGTTGGGCTTAGGAGGGTCTCTCTTTTAAACGCAAATGAAGGTTCCAACACCGCAATGTTTACGCTGTGAATCTGTGAATGTGTTGACTTTCTTCCTGTAGATTCGGTGGTTATGGAAATGCTTGTGTTTGTGTGCTCTGTTTTCACTGTGAATGTCATGGGTGTGGATTTATTTTTATCTTTAAGTGAAGTAACTCGCAAGTGAAGCGTTGAAAATGTTTAATAAAAATGTGATTTTCCGTTTCCTGGATGTCTGTAACTGCATATTTTTCATTCACAGCACGACTCACTTAAGGTATAAAATATCAGTCTGCGGTGTCGTTTCAGTAGCAACACCAATGTACTTGTATTATTTTTATTTAACCAGGTAGGTCAACTGAGAACTCTGTTGTCTTTGAGGAGTGAAAACCTGTGGAGTCAAAGTGGATAAGAATGGAAGGGATTGTGTTTCCACTCAGATGTGGGGGTGATTAGGGGGCCAGATGTGGAAGATTTATGAGAATTTGACCAGGTCATCGGGCTTAAGCGCTCTACTTTTTAAAAAAAGGGCTGTGGGATCTTTAATGACTGCAGTGAGGGAGGACCTTGGTTTAACGTCTCTTTTGAAGGTCAGCACCTCATACAGCACAGTGTTCCCATCACTGTGCCGAGGCATTGGAATTCTGTTTCATCCTGATGGATGACTGGCCAACCAACTCTTACTTACTGGCCGACCAACTCTACCAACATTCCTAGTATTCCCATGTGTCCCGTCCAAGTACAGAGTACCTCCTCAGCTTCAGCAGTTAGCCATGAGAAGGGTACAGGGTGGCACGGCTGCTTAGCTTCAGCAGTTAGCCATGAGAAGTGTAAAGGATGGCATGGCTGCTTAGCTTCAGCAGTTTAACATGAGAAGGGTACAGGGTGGTATGGCTGCTTAGCTTCAGCAGTTAGCCACGAGAAGTTACAGGGTGGCATGGCTGCTTGCTATAAATACTGACCACAGTACTGCATTCTGTTATTGTTTTAAAACTGTATTTTCTATTTTTCTATTGGAAAAGCATTGGAAAAACCAGGCATACAATGATTATATTGTCATTGTCTTCATCATCATCACAATCATCATCAAAATTGATAAAACTTAGTCATTCCTTCATGTTTTATGAAGTAAGGTATTGCTAAGATTGTAACAGAATTCTACAAATGAAAGTTACAAAGTACTGGTATGAATCTGCGGACACCATTTTGAATTTTGCACTTTACATTGGCATTCTGCTGTTATCACAAGGGACCGTGCTGTAACATCTAATTAAATAGACTGGCACAGTTTATGTCTTACAGTCTCTATTTGTAACCATTAGACAGGAGAAAAAGTCATTTGGGGACTTTTTTTTTTCAACTCCTTTGTTTACAGAATAAATGTCAGTATTGCCCGTGCAATGTAATAACCAAATTAATTTTGTGACCTTTGATGAATACTGGGAACAATCGGAGCTGATGGGAGCTGAGTCAGAGAAGCCATTTACTTAATTAAAAATAGCTCAGCGGAACGTTTTACTGTAACCAGGACAACCTACAGATTGAGGTTATGGTATGTCAGGATCTCCGTGCATCACTCAAAAACACAAAATGGCACATTTTGAAAAATAACCTTGGGTGAAGAACGTTCCAAACTGTTCCTTTATTTGCCAGACTGAGTTCAGCATGGAAGGCCTCGAGTTTTCGAGGTCACGTCACGAAAATTTATTCTTTCATTACGTGATCAGTTAATGACTTGCTCTGTTTGCGATACTTGATTCGGTGATGCGTGGCAGTGTACACATTTGCTCTTGTTTATCGCCAGCACAAAGATCCACAGGCTTTTAAGGTGTGAAAAAATGAACATGTGCTTCAGTAGAAGCTCAGAGCTGGACCTCTGATTTACAGACTACATGGGTAACCAAACCGGGATGAAGCCAGAAGTGGCAGTTAAGCGTTATCAGTATCAAGCTCTTTATCATCGCTGACATAAAAAGCCAAACATTAAACAGGCCGCTTCCATTTTGTAGCTATAAATCATTGTTTAAATTAAGCAAATGAGCCTCTGACTTGAAGCAATTATAGGCTCATTTCCAAGCTACCTTTTATCTTTGAGGTCCTTGAAAATGTTATTTTAAGTAACTAATCCCATTCTTAAGTAAACCCTTTCAAAAGTTGTATCTGGTTTCCATCCATGTTATAGTAAAGAGACTGTTCTTGTGCGAGTCACAGACAACAATCTAAATGCAGACATATTTACAGTTCTCATTTAATTAGATTTTACCTTAGAGCCACATTTGACTCCCTTGAACACTTTAGTTTATCTTCTAAGATTTTGCACAGGTCTCACTGGAACTGCACACTGGTTTAGTTCCTAGCTCACAAACAGAGAGCACTGTTAAAATCAGCTTGTATATCACCTCCCGTTGTCTCCTGTGGAGTTCTGTCAAGATCACTTTTTGCTGCAATTTTGTTTTCTATTATTTTGATAGAAACCCAGAAACCTTGGAGCTGAAGGGGAGTTCGAAAATGGGCCTATAATTACATCGGGCAGAGGCGTACATATTCGTATTTTTATTTTGGGAAAGGTGAAACCACAGGCAATTTAAAATATAAAATGGCTCCTCCTGAGAGTGCAGAGGATAATTTCAAGGACATAAAGATGCCGGGGAACCGAGCTCAAAGCAACCTCAGGCGTAGATCTGAGTTTCATTACATTTGTCTTTTGAATTATTTGCTGTTAAGCAAACTTATTGAGGAATTGGTCAATCAATGTACAAGCAGGAGGGCTAAATTAATACCGAACAACAGCTCTTGTGATGAAGGGATTTTTAGGGATTGCTGGCACCTGCAGTTTTGCACTTTTATTTTCCCGTTGATTGTAAAATGTGCTCGTGCTTATATGGTCCAGTGTGGGTTCTGTTATTATGGGTCCTTACGCACAATACTTACAGCAGGCCAGGGCCGGCCCTAGGATTTTGGCAGCCCTAAACAATTCTGTGAGATGCGTTCGAGCTGGGGGGGGGATAAAACCCTTCTTACATTACATTGTTCTGAAATGTTCTGTTGCCATTCCATTTTAAATTTATACCACTAGTTCCGCAATAGGGGATGAATACCATAATTACGAAAATAACGTTATTTACCTTAGATAAACATTGGATCATGTGCCCCAAACTCCCCCCCCCCTCGTGGTCGTGTGGTCCCCCTAGCGGTTGTGGCCCTAAACAACCGCGTAGAGCGTTTATGCCACGGGCCGGCCCTGCAGCAGGCGTGCCCAGTCTTATCTGAAAAATAAAAAACCATACATCTGGCAGCCCTAGCTGCACAGATAGAGATAAGCTTACTTACAGGTCCAACACGCCAGCTCCATGTTGCTTTTCATCCCCTTGGCAAACTTCAGCTCATGCCACCAAGGAAAAGTACCCCCACATAGAAAACAGTGCCACACCCAGAAATGTCCCAAACACATTTTAGAATAATAAATACAGGTAAAGATGTGACTAGACAGAGATTGCCAGTGCATCATAAATATGCCTTAGCGTGATTACTTTGTAATAATTTCTAGTAAAAAATCCTGCATAGTGTACCTTAAATGTTAATAGTATTTCTTTAATTACAAGGTTACAATGCAAGGGCTTCCTCCATGCACTGGAAAATAAAGGCAGTTCTTTGCTGCAGATGTATTTTTTCTCCTATGGTATCCTGTCACACTTCCCACAGAGATACCAAGCTGTGTTAAGTGCCTGAATAAATAAATAAATAAATAAATAAATAAATGGATGGATGGACGGATGGAACATTACTAGCCGACTATGGACCCAGCTGTGCAGAACCCTAAACACCCTGAATGTGCAAACAGGACCAAAAAAATAGTGTCAATGTATCACAGCTTTTATTGCTCTCAGCCTTTCTTTGGCTAAATGCATTGTTTTATTGTGTGTACCATTTAACTGAGAGCTATTGTGTTGTTGCGATGCACTTTAAATGTATGGACTGAAAAGCACTCTACTGGTCTGCTATCAGTAAATACTGTAGGAGTTTGGCAGTCCAGCACTGTTGCATCTCATTATCCTTATAGGACAAACTACTGTAAATATATGTGCATTCTATATGACACATTTATTGCACATTTGCGATAAAACAATGATGGAGTTGTGCAAGCATCTGGGCTTAATAGATCTGCAAAGCAAAGTGTTCCTGTAGCCCCTCCATCAAACTGCTGGCTGGTCTCTGATTAGTACCCCGCAGTGAGTCAGACAGGCTGCACTTAATTGCTGATTCCTGATCTGGTACAAATCTTTGGTTTGTGTAAAATTTAATCTTGTATTTCCTTCACCTGAACGGACATTTTCAAACAGACGGTACGTATCAGTAAAAAAAAAAAAAAAAAAAAAAAAAAGTCTTTATCTGTGAATTTCATTTCTGGGAAAACATCACACGTCCTTTATCTTGTTACCGCAGATTTCCTTATGAGGCCCTGACACCGTAATGAAAATGGGCGACTTCGCCTTCGTTCAGTCATCTCACGGAGGCCTGAACTGAGGTGCCACGAAAAAAATTGGAAAAACACACACAGAAGTGCCAACACGGGCTTTTGTGCGATGCATAATTCAGCAGCGCACAATGATTGTCAGCTGACACTTGAGGTAGTTTGTCCCTGAATGCATTCTCCCTGCGAGCCAGGACACTCAGTAATAAGTCGTCTCAGAGCACTAAGTGGGTCTATTCAGTCCCACTGAAGGGCCAAATTATCTTTGCCTTCGCCACCTTTAAAAGTGCATAAGCGGAAATCAGGCTGGGAGGGCAGCGTGCGCCTCGGTGAAAAGGAAAGGGGCCTTGGTGCTGCCTCACAAAATCCTTTTGGAAAATGTGTTTTCTGGGAAGCCGCGTCTTGTGCATTGTTGCGATTCGCACACGTGCGTCAATGCCATAACTCTCAGTATGATAGAAAAAATATGAACCGCCCCTGTGGGGGAAAAAACAATAATCTACATTGTAATGCACATGCAGTACATACCATTCAGACAGGGAAAAAAAAAAAAAACACTATCTACCCTAGTATGTCATATTTATAGCCCTATATCGACTCTGAGTTTGCCATACACACCCCAAATCAACTCTAACATACAACTACTAGTATGACAAACAAGCACACTCAGAACAAGCTCACATACACACAAACAATAAACCACAGAGTCAAGAAATGTACAATTGAATTTTTAAGCTATGTAAGAATTTTCTGATGCAATAAAAAACAGGAATTGTATTTCTGCATGTCACAGTGGGAGAAAGTCACATTGGCAATAAACAGACTATAAACAGACAGCTCATGCCTCCTGAATAGTCTTCAGACAAGGATGCTGAGTTCATAAACTGGGCACCCATTCCCCTACTAAATCAAATCAATTTTATTTTGTATAGCACTGTTCACAAAAAACTCACGAAGGCACTTTACAGAGAAGCATAAAAAGAGCAAAAACCGGACCTGAACCCCCAAATCGCAAGCACATGAGGTAATTCTCCCCAATGGGGAGAAAAATCTACAAATGCTAGTGATAAAAAAAAATCCTTGATGGGAAGAAATCTGGGGAGGGGAGGGACCTGGCTATAGAGGAGGAGCCCATCCTCTGCTCGCTGGCCTGGTGTAAATTCTATCACAGCAAAATATAATGAGTGGAGCAGGTTACAGCTGAGGTAAGAAATTAGCTGAAAGTTTGGAAGGTGAGGGACAGGGCAGCCACAGAGCGAGGGACGGGGCTAGAGCGGTCTGCAACCACAGAGCGAGGGACAGGGGCTAGGGAGCGGGCTAGAGCAGACTGCAACCACAGAGCGAGGGACGGGGCTAGAGCGGTCTGCAACCACAGAGCGAGGGACGGGGCTAGAGCGGTCTGCGACCACAGAGCGAGGGACAGGGCTAGAGCGGCTGCGACCACAGAGCGAGGGACAGGGCTAGAGCGGTCTGCAACCACAGAGCGAGGGACAGGGCTAGAGCGGTCTGCAACCACAGAGCGAGGGACAGGGCTGCAGCAGTCCACAACCTCACAGAGACCTCACAGGGGAAAAGAAACAGAGAAGAGGTTAAGTAGGAGATCATCAGTAAATGTAGTCTCTGTGCCCAAAAATAGAGACTAAACTTACTTACTTAGAAGCTAAGAGCTAAGATCATTCATTCAACCACTCTCTCCTTAACAAGGAGGACAAGTTCCACAAGACCATCACCTCCATTTCTCCCAAACATGACTGCGTGTGAACAGCATAGGGCTTTTCAATATGTACAATACTAATAACTGTAAAAAATAAAGAAATAAATAAATAAATAAAGCACTTTCTTTTTTTTTGGTTTTTGTCTGTTCCATCAGACATTAGATTTTCCAGTTTTTATTTATTTACTAATTTATTTTGTCAAGGACCTCATTTGTCTTTTTTTGGGGAGAGAACTCCACAGCTGTCATGTTGCTCCATTTGAAAACAATTTTCATCACAATGGCTTTCATTACTGCGATGACATTTTTTTCTCTCCTCGTGTTGGTTTTGAACTTCACACCATTTCACTGAAATGAGTGCTCAAGGAAACAGCCCTGAAAATGTCAAACCCGCGCGGAGATTCGGCTTTTAAAATATGCTGGAAAGGTAACATGCAGCATGAATTTGAAGCCTGGAAAAAGCTCATGAAAAAGCTCCAGCATCCAGTACCTCCTAATTTAACCCCCAGGAGGGAGCATACTAGTTACCAGAGATGTCTGATGTTTTTTGGGTTTTTTTTTTTTTTTTTTAGCTGCCTTTTGTTTTTATTTTTCCTGTTAAGCACTTTGAGCTGCAGTCTGTATGAAAGGTGCTATACAAATAACGTTATTATTATTATTATTATTATTATTATTATTATTATTATTATTATTATTATTATTATTATTATTATTATTATTATTATGACCATCTTTAAGAAATCAAGTCAGGAGCCATTATCAGGAGACTTACCACTACATTTAAGGTTTTAGTCATATAAGCTTGATAATATTATAATTTTGCTCTCAAAACCAGAGGAATAGGCATCCTTGCGCTTTGATATGTTTTCTGTTGGGGTTAGTTGGTTTTAGTTCTCTGAAGCTCATCTTCAGTCATCTCAGAAGATTTATAGCACAGCATGTGTTCTCCTGAAATGACATTAAAAAATTCCAATATTGGAACATTTTTTTACATAATAGATGTCTTGATAACAAAATCATGATGCAGTGAAAATATTTTTTAAAATATGATTTATTTTATTTTATTGAATGTCTCTTGTCTCTTGTGTTTCATTTCACAATCGTAGAATATATGGTTCTTGAGATTAAGACCAGAGACAGTTTTGTCCCCTACAGGGGACAAAACTGAGTTGCCAGATCTTAGGAGGGTAAGACAGAAAGGTGATCTGTGAGGTCACAGAGCTGGAGAGAAGAGGCCGTGATGGGGAAGGAATGTCTAATGGTCATGCTCACTGAACACTGTGGTTTGTAACAGTGAATATTACAGATTTCACCGTATAGCAGTCAACATTATAGGCTCTACTCTAACAACATTCTATAGGCTCAAATGACAATATCCAGGACAGATGTGGGTCACCACCACAGCACATCCAGCTGAAGAATATCCCACATATTCCCCTTCCTGAGAATCAAAATGGTGCAGACATTTCTGTGGAACCAAAAAAATGGAACTGAACTGAAACTAAGAAAAAGTAACTGAAAATGAATGTAAAGCTTCCCCGTCGGAAGTTTGGTGCTGACTTTGAGAAAAATGTAATATAATCTGCCAGTCTGCCAGTATGCTGTCTGTCCTGTGGTGAATGCATTGTTCTGTCATATCTGTTTGTATTGCATTAACTGTATTGTATTGGATGTTTTGTCATGTCTATGTTTGAATGTTAAAGGACCACAATGGAAATAAGCCTTCCGGCTCTCTTGTGATTCTGTCCTCAACAATGTTTAAAGGATTACTGTCTGCCCTGCAGTCTTCTAAAATCTCATTTTTAAATGATCAAATAAATTCAGTCTTTCATTCATTCAGACTTCAGTTCAACTCAGGCACCAGGAAGTGTAGGGGGGGGGTTACTCCACTTGAGTAGAGACTCTGATATTGTAACATAATATGCACAGGTGGACATCAAAGGGTGGGGGAGATGCAACCACCCACCCCCCAGTTCCGTGATCACAAATCCAGCCCCCCAGTACACATTCGCACTCTGATGCCCTTTCCCATGCACACAAGTCTAACTCACTCCATGATAATATTTCATCTGGAAGAAAAACTGTCCAAGAAGGTGTTCGACTAGAGCGAGTAGTAGCGAGTGTGTGGTATTGACACTGCTAAGTCTGACAGGCTAATTGATTGACACTATATTACAAAAAACTGTCATTTGGTTTTGATTGTTGTGCATGCTTTACGGTGTGTTTGAGGGGCCTAGGCCTAATGACCTAATTTACAGTGGCATACTGTAAACTGAAGACCTGATTTAGCACCTTGGAGAAGTCCATTGCCACTGACTCTCTAAGAGGGTGAAGGGAAGCCGTCCAATAGTCTGAATCCATCTGCCGTCTAATAGTCTACTGCTGCGCTGGCCACAGTCCACGGTTGTAACTGACCTCATACACCAAACGAGCTTTAGAGGAGTAGTGTAAGGGACGCTCACAAGTGCTGTAATATGTGACCTTTTTTAGTTGTGAAATACGACGATATCTTGGCCATAAAATCAGCCTTTGTGAGAGTTTTTTGAGCGAGGGCCATGCGGGGTATCACCTCCTCTGCTGAATTAGCTCACATTCGAGGCTGTGCCTCAACTCAGATGTCAGAGCACAATTATTCCCTTTAACTCTAAAAATGGGTCTGGGCATCGGGTAACCTCCACATGCACACGGTACGCTTCGCTCATACCTGCTGCTGAAGTAGAGCAAGCTCTGATTCGGCTGCGTTCGTTTGAAACTCGCCAGTCATTCCAGGAGGGATTAATTCTATTTCTGGGGGCAGAAATAATGGGGGCCAGAATAATAATAACAGGATAAAGGGTCCATTGAGCTCAGAGATGAGATCGTTAGCACGATTGCAAACTAACCTTTTCAAGATTTCTTGGAACAACTGGCCACCTCAATTCACGGAACAGAGCCGATTTTTAAACGTATTTGAATTTTTTTCTCATGAAAATAATACGGTTGAAGGGAAAATGGGAGTAGGCCACGTCTAAATATTTGTCTCTGTATAATTTAATAGCTTTAAATTAGAGTAGAAATCAAATTACACGGTGGCGGTTTTATTGTCATCTTTGTCGTCGAGCGATTCTGTTATTGGATGACTCAGACTGTAGCGGCGAGTGATTTTTTGGCGATGTTAACACAAATACGGACGATCCCTTAACCCCTCCTACGGCAGATCTGCCCGTCCGTTCCGCACGTCTGGGATGTTAGCGGCGCCTTCCTCTCGCGCGGCTGCGACCGATGCGTCCTGTTCTCAGCCCCGTTTTTGCATTTTTTAAAAAAAATGCCCCATATGTCACTATTTCCGTGGTTACTGCAGTTGTGTGCACTTCCTGCCCACCGCCGGTTCTTTGTCCCGAACCGTGTGATTTTTCTCTTCTTTTTCCTGCCGCCTGTGTCGGTTCAGCGGGCACAGGAACACGGCCGTCCTTCTGCTGATTCCGCCCACTGGGTCGCGATAGAAAGTCAGTTGGACAGAAACCAGCCCAGAAGTGCCACCCTGTCCCGGTCCCTGGGAACCCATTGTCCAAACGGCTGCAGCGCAAATCAAATCAAATCTATTTTATTTGTATGGCACCTTTTTTCAGAAAACTGTCACAAAAGATGTTTTACAGAGAAGCAGAAAAGAGAAGAAGAAAAAAAGACCCAGGGCTGAAACCCCCCCCAATAGCGAGCACTTGAGGTAAGAAAAAATTTTTTTTTTTTAAACTAAACAAAAAAAATAAACTCTCCCAGTGGAGGCAAGAAAAAAGCTTGCAGATGGGAAGAAATCTCGAGATCTCAGCTATAGAGGGGGAGCCAGTCTCCTGGCTGGCCTGGTGTACAGTAGAGAGAGGTACAAAAAAATGGATATTTACATTGCTGAAACTGAAATCCATCTATCCATGTATACCCTCTCATATCCTGGTCAGGGTCGCGGGAGGTGCTGGAGCCTATCCCAGCATGCATTAGGCGAGAAGCAGGAATACACCCTGGACAGTTTTCCAGTCCATCGCAGGGCACACACACCATTCGCTCACCATTCACTCACACACGCATGCCTATTTGGCCGTTTATACCCTCCAATTAACGTAGCCTGCATGTCTTTCAGCTGTGAGAGGAAACCCACGCAGACACGGGGAGAACATGCAAACTCCACACAGAAAGGCCCAGGGCGGGATTCAAACCCATGACCTTCTCACTGTGCGGCGACAGTTTATTGTTATGCATTGTTTTGTACTGATGCTTATATAGTATACCCTGGCTGTAAAAATGCCACCCATGCGGGCATTAGTTAGCCTTCCCTGGCGCTTGTGTATGTGAGCTGGCCACTACGTTAGCCCCAGCAGAGCAGCACTGTGAAGCCCGGGAACAGCTTGTGATTGGTCAGAATCCAGGACCACCCCTTCTTACTGAGCCACACATGGCTCTGCTTGCTGATTGGCTGACAGGAGTAGGATTTCCCAGAGTGCATTAAGTTCTCTCGTCATGTGGATGCCGTGCGGGGAGAGTGCCCCCTGCTGGCAGCGAGCGGCGCCCGTACGTGGTATCGAGTCGGGTAAAACGCAGTCCCTTTTCATTTGACCCTCCGTGGGGATAATGGGGTTTAATAATCAATGTGTCTTTCCCTGGCACTGCATTAAGCACAATCCATTTCAGTGCCTGCTTTAAAAATAAATCGATCTCAATTCTGCTCTCGCTTCGTAAAAGAAAGAGAAAAAGAGAGAGAGACAGGGAGAGAGAGAGAAAGAGAGAGAGAGAGAGAGAGAGAGAGAGAGAGAGAAAAGAACAAAACAGTGATATGTTTTTAATGAGCCTCTGTACATATTCTACCCATCAGGCTAGATTTTACATCATCAAATAAACTAAATGTCACCACCACCGAAAGAGAAGATATTTCCCGCGCGTGTGAGCATGTCACAGATTTGCCGCTCTCTTTTCTCCTTTTTAATTCATTCTGTGAAACGCGGTGATGGAAAAATCAATGGAGATGCCATTTTTATGATTGCTGCAGCTCCATGTCATCGTGACGGCTGGTTCTGAAGAACTCAGAAAAGCACTTTCCGAGAGAACAGCTCTCAGAGGATAATAAACTACAAGTATACGGCACGTATGAGTTCTTATTCAGGCTAGATTCTGCACAAATCCACTCTGCATATGAACTGCCCTTCCTGCCTCTCGCCCAATGCATGCTGGGATAGGCTCCAGCATCCCCCGAGCCCCTGTCCAGGGTAAGCGGGTATAGATAATGGATGGACCCTGTCCAGGATAAGCGGGTATAGATAATGGATGGATGGATGGATATGAACTGCCCTGTTTGTATAAAATGTACTTTATTGAAGGTGACAAGTTAATCTTTATTTTTATTCTATTTTATCTATGCATTTATTATCTTCTGAATTCCCCTATAAATATTCAAAGAAGGGCAGACCAATCTCACGTCTAATCACGTCGATTGATCGTGCAGACACGTTGATCCCCTTCAAGAAAGGCACAGGATAAAACTGTCAATATTCAAACACCCAACAACCAGCAAACAAGCTCTATAGCAATGCTGAGAAAAGCTGAATTCTGCGTCGCTGAGATATTCACAGGGCTGACTAATTCTTTACCATTCCATAATATTTCATATTATCTTGTTTCCTGGTAGCAGAAACATACATTACAAATCATTAGTCTAGGTTATTAGTCACTTCCTCTCCTCCTTAATAATGTGTATATCAGTTCCAAAAGCAACATATTCTTTGCTGCTACAATGCATCTGAAACTCTCTGCTAAATCTTCAGTTTTCCAGAAGCATGTCTGCCATGTTATATCAATGATGAAACTCTGACCTTTGATGGGGTGGATGTACTATTCCTAATACATTTGTAGAAATTTTCCCAAGACCAAGCATGCTTAGCTTATCAATTTATAGAAGCAAACAAATGTTAAATGTTTGCACTTTCTCAAGAAATCAAGGAGTAGACTGTACCTTTAATCCGATGATAGTGTGTGGGACATGGTGCTGATACAGGGGAATTTTGGTAAAAACGAAAAAGGATGATTAATGTCACGATACTCCGTCCCATCTTCCCTGGAGCTGTGTTAATTTCCGGCAGGAGTACTATATGGAGTGACAGAAAGCTCCCTTGGGCCTGACTCAGCCATGCCGTCACTACAAGAGATTCTCCAGGTTGAGTTCTGTTAGTAGACTGAGGGGGCATAAATGGAAATTAGCAAAAGGTAAATTTCGCACAGACATTAGGAAGCTTTTTTTTTTCACGCAGAGGGTGGTCAATGTGTGGAATAGCCAGCCTGGTCATGAAACAGAGGCAGAAAATTGGGGGGTTCTCAAGACCAGATACGCAGGTTGGTGATTACAGATGGCCTTTCCACAACCTGTGACATTGAGCGGGAAAAGCACCCAATGGCAAGTTCTTGTTTTGAGCCATGATGGCGGACAAAGCTGACAGAGAGCCTGGCATTACAGACAGGACTGGTGATTGTACAGGGCCTTTCTGCAAACCTGTGGCACTGCGTGGGAAAGGAATCCTTCGGTGTGCTCCAGGCTCTCTGTCAATGAATCTGGCCACTGGCTGTGAGGAACATTATCTGCCCGTTGTCTGCAGGAATGTATGGAGTCTCAAGAATGCGCTTTAGCTCAGTGAACAATTTGTGCCACGATTTGTCGATTCAGGGGCATAGTTATACAGAACATAAGATCAGTGTAGGATAGAGCTTGGCGCTCTGGAGGGTTAAGATGTAATTCCTGCTGGAATTTGCACAGAAACTTTCTGTAAGGTTGCACTAAACTTGATGGCCATATTTAATTGTGACTGAATCAATTATCTAGCATACGCTTCTGTTAAAAATGCAATGCACAATAACACAGCATCACTTAAGCCTATACGCACCAGAAACATTAAAAGTTGGAGGAGGCATCAAATCACTCTCAGCAGTCCGTCAAATCACTTGCCCAGTTTCACTCGCCACGATTTTCCAAATAATGACTTTGGACAGCAAATTTTCTGATACGTTTTCCTAGTCTCAAAGTGAAATTTCACACCACTGCAGATGAACCGACAAAATGCACTCCATATAACGATTTGCACAGGCAGTCTCATGCAAAAAGACAACAAGCCGAGCTGGCATGTAACAATGAGACTGAATTGGGTGGAACAGTTCTGGTTTAATTGGTCTTAATTTAAAGATGAACATCCCTTCATTGTCCTGTCTCATAGAAAAAAAAACATAACAGCAATGAATTATGCAACCATGAGCTTCATGAATATTTATTACATACCAGCTTTATCCCATTGAGTGAATCCTTTAAAGAGTGGTGACAATTCATTATAGTATCATATCAATTTGCTAATTAAACATTTTACTAGATATTATATTGGTCCAGACTAAATGCATGTTGTAGTTTTTTTTTTAAGAAGCCATAAAATACCAGTATGTTATTTCAATGCTATATTGTTAAACAATGACCCTATGAATGAATAAATAAAAAAACATTTATTTTCTCTCATTGGCTGAAGTAGGCAGATTAGTATAATTACAAAAAGAACTATAACACTGCCCCAGGAACCACAGGGCAAACATACATTTTTTCCATTTACTCATGAACGTTTTCTTGGGCGCGTTTTGAACGGAAACTCTGGAAAAGCACCGGTGAAACACGTGTCTAAACCTAAAAACGGAATCATTCTGCCTCAGCTGAAATTTAAGGAAAAGCAGCGGGTTCACCAGCGCGGGGTGACAACAGGAAGAGAAATCGCTGCGCGTTTGCATCGCCGCGCGCAGTCAGAATAGGTCTGATTCTTGCCAAGGGGAAACAAGGCTGTCGCATTTAAAATTTCACGAAGCAAACTGGAGATATCTGCTGGAAATCAGCTTTTCCTTTTAGTTCTGTTTTCCCCCCTCGTTGTCATATAAAACTTTAAAAACGGAGCGAACATCCTACGCAACAAATCTCATTTTTTTAAACCGATAAAAGATGAGTATATTTTGGTGGACGACATGCCGGGATCCAAAGATCAGAAGACGCCACTGAAGAATGTGGATCGGTGTGCCGGATAGCGCTGTGTTTGATCAGAGGCTGGGAACGCGCGCCACGCGACGGATTCGGCTTCTTCTGATGCGGGCCGCGCGAGCTAACGAGTCGGCGCTGCCATTCCGCCAGCTGCACGTGTGGAAGGGAGGAGCAATAAAAGCGGGAGACGAGATTTAAATGCGCACAGATCAAAAATAAGTGTCCACTCATTAGAAGGCCGTGCGCAAAGAAATCCTTTCCTCTATCTGCTGTATTTTATGCCTGCATTATGCTTGCACTAGGTCTTCTGTGCATCAAACTTTAAGCATATTTAATATGAGTTACTACTAACAGTAATTTGGAGCCAGATCTGCGCGTATCACATTCTTCCCTGAGGAGCCTTTACAGATGTTGCAGTTCCTTTAAATAAAAAGGATGTCCTGGTCCCTAAGTTAGACGCGCGCGCGCGCGCGCACACACACACATACATACACACACCGTTTGAGGTATTTCTTTAGTTAATCCTCGTTCTCTTTGGCATATTGCACATGTTCCCACACCTCTGTCACTCACTGTGCTTCAAACATCATTCCACTGCATTGAAGGTAACATCAGAAAGTGTCTGTGTCCCTTTCAAACGAACAGAAACTATTATGAGGAACTTGGGCTATTCATAAATAATGACCTATAGATGGTTTAGCTAATGCAGCTAATTGGCTATTTAATGCGTAATTGCTTATATGAAAATTTAATATAAAAAAACACATGCAATCTCCATTTTTGAAATGCCACAACATAATTGCACCTAGGTTGTGCCATTTAAAAATGGAGATTGCATGTGTTTTTATATTACATTTTCATATAAGCAATTTCAGGAAAACTCCATTGGAATTGGTTTTCCACATGCAATTTCAAACATCGAGCATTCATTTCTGATTAGCACGGTTCTTCTCGCGATGTCATTTTAAACGGGGCCTCCGGCAGCTTTGTATCTCCAATTAGACCTGAATAAGGATGAGCGAACATCTGACCCCGGAGATCAAACGGCGTCTGACAGGTATGAACCATGCAGTCTCTCATTGAGCCGTCTAATTCTGCCCGTGGTTTACAAGCTTTTGCTAACAACGCAACACGCGCTGACTTTATTCACGCAGCCCAGAGCCCGGTCTGCATGTTCCGAGAGAAAGCATGCTGTTGCCTGCAATCCATTATCCTCGGCGCGTCCCAAAAGGGAGCTCCCGTCCCTGTAAACAATCCCCCGTCAGCCGTGATGCCTTCATCTGCGCGAGAACTCTTTGATGTCTGTATACCGCGCGCCAAGCAGTAGGGAAATAACGGCAGCTTTCATTTTCACCCATTAGACTAATTACTGCTGCTCTGTAACCTCTGCATTTCTAAACAAAGGAATGAAATGGCTTTGGTTTTTTTAAGAAGGGGGGATTTTTTTTTAGCACACTACAAAATGAACTCTCAATGTAAATAGAGCTGACCTTGCCAATGATTTGCAACAGTGTAGATGTAACAGTCCAAAGACATGTCGGCTCCAGGGCTCACTTCAAAAGAGATGCCCTCAATGTGAGTCTCAATGTGACTGCACTGGTTGAATAAAAGTTAAATGAAAAAAGCAGGCACATTAGAAAATGCAATGGTATTAAAAAAATAAAAAAACAGAAAAGATTCCGCTTCAGAAATTGTATACAGCATCAGCAGTCAAAGGTCAAAGTCTTTTGCTTGCCAATAAGAAGAAGAAGAAGTTCAGTAACACACCGCTATAAACTTAAGGTCATTACCATAATAGTGCAGATAATTTACATTTCATTTCACAAAATCAGTTGTACTTTGTGGCAGTTCAGCCTCTTGCAAGGCCAAACACGTCGTAGCCTACGCAGAGAGCGCATCTGCACAGGGCTTCAGCACAATACACAGGTAAACACATCAGGCGCTGGCTGACGATGTGCCAGGAACTGATCAGAAGAAGAAAAAAACAAGGGTTTGTTTGATTTGCGAGCTGCTTTGTGAGCGTTATCAAAAGGACCCCGCTCTCTGTCGGCACGACTCAGTTCCAGAGGTTAGCCGGCTCCGTGGAGTGATGCTGGCAGTGTACACGCGCACCAGATTTTCAGCTTTTCGCACAGCGCCGCTGCCCTGCCGGTACTGCGCGCGCATTGTCTGCGGTCTGATTAATAATTAATTCGTTTGTTTTGTTTTCGCGCGATTTGCAAGCGCGCCAGTTTAAGTAGGGATCCCACAGTTGACCTTGACACGTTCTCCTTCCCCGGATACGGAATGTCTTTCAGAGTGTACGCAAGCTCTCTGATCTAATGTTGGATCTTTGTTTTGGCCCCTGCCTACCTGGCATTGCACATCGGCCTGTCGAAAATCTGACCATAATTCAGATGCTAATTTTTTTTCATTTCTCATTTTTCTGCATCTTTTTTCGCCCACAGGTTTGGGTACCGTTTTCCCACAGTCCCACCCTGTAATAATGTACAGGGTTCCCAGAGAACTGGGTAACCAGGCAACCTTAATGTTAGCCCCATGGTGAAACCTGAGAATAGTGTCCCGGCCTAGTAAATTGTCACAGGCCGCACTGCGTTACATGTTTACATGTTCAGATTTAGAGAGTCACACATAAAATGGTCCAAAGGTATGTACATGTAAAGCCATGGATGCCACCAGTGGTATTAATTAAATATTCATAGCCTTCAAAATGTGCTATTGCTTTTATATGGCCCTTCAAGTAGGCAGAAGTTAATGACATTTATTTACTCAAGGGTGTTTTAATGTGTCATTCTAACATCCTTCCTACTTCGGCCATGATATCTTGTAGATTAATTGTAACCAAGATACAAAGCAGTTCACTGCTTCCATTGATAGAAAGGCTAACTTACTGTACTCTGCACCACCAAGCCACAAGTCTGTGCCCACGTTAGCTTCAGTATTTTTACTGAGTGTTTTTTTGTTTGATAGTTTGTTTGTTCTGGTTTGGCCTCCAGTCATTTACACTTTCAACTAAACTTCAACTAAATTCAGCTAAACCTTAACTTTGTGATGTTCACGCCAGGGTACTCAATAGAACATATCGACTCTCTCTTTTACAGATTCCTAGATTGTCTTTTTTATTAAGGGGATAATTTTTATTATTATCATTATTTTTAAATCGACGGGTCAGAGTACTGTAGTTTTATTCCTTGCAGCCTTTCCATCAAAAAACAAATTTAAATTCTTTTTTTTTATGAGGCACCAGGATGTCTCATTATTGTAATTTTCGGGATTGCCGGTGGTCGGGCTTGGAAAAGCGTTGTGCGGAGAGGAGGCTCTCCACATTATCCCCTGATTGTCTCCGAACGCGTCACTGCAGTCCCCCCCCCCGCTTGCCACCCTCGCCTCCTCAGTGAATGGCCCCCCCCCCCCCCCCCCCCCCCCGAGCAGTTTCTTCGGGTTTTTTTTTTTGTGGGATTGTGCCACCTGATGGATCGTTCCCCCCCGTTTGGCAGTTGGCCCGGTCGCCGGTGACCGAAGAGTTAATGACTCAGAACTAATGCGGAGTCATTCTGGGGTAATTTCGTCCCCCCCCCCCCCCCCCCCCCCCCCACGCCGCGGATCGGTCGGGGGAAATTATTCATACCCGCCGCAGGACATGGTGTAATGGGATTACTGAACGGGGCTCATAATACATTTACCAGCGTCCTGAAGGGATCCCGTCGCACGCACAGACTCTCAATGTGCTGATCAGAGAGGCTGAGTCTGCCATGCAGAAACGCCCCCCCCCCCCCCCCCCCCCCCCCCCCCCCCAAATCCTCCCACCCCCCCTCGATCCTTTCTCCTGCTACTCAGCTCCATTTGAAATGATCAGTCGGAAAGATTCTTGGATTAATTCTGTGATTCTTTGTGATTAAATTATTATTCCACTGGATCATGGAATCTTGTTTTTTTTTTCTTTTCTCTGCCTGCTGGTTTATGAAAATATTAATGTACCGCAGCCTGACCTCTCATATCGTCTCTAATACCCAGCAAAAATGGAATACATTAAACTGTACATTCGCAAGCATGCTATTTATACTGTAGCCATGGCGTATAAAACTTTGTATGACCTTTTGTTACGCTTCAGCGAGCTCTAGAGCCGATGTAACCTGTGGGAAGCGTTCACTCGAGGTGCGATTCGAACCCGAGCCTCTCACTCACCCGTGCGCTCTGAAGACGAACGCGCTACCAGTCAACTGAAGGGCGAAATCGCCACTAGGCGACGGGTGACGTGGTTATTTTGAACCCGAGAGGGTGCGTCGCCATCGAGTGTTGTCACGGTAACCCAAGCTACTCTCACCACGCCCACAGGGACTGTTTTTTTAAAAAAATGCAGCATCAGCAGATTTAGCGTGATCAAACGCGGGCGTCATTGTACGTTGGAATGAGGCGCGTTTGATGGTGGGGTGCACGGGGGGGTGGGGGGGGGGGAGTCGGGATTCTGCGGTTTGATGTGGAGATGCAGCGCAGGCCTTCGCCTGTCAGGCACAGCGGGGGCTCCTTCGTTCCTCTGCTTAAGTCTGAACCTGCAGGCGCAGACCGAACCACGTCCTTCCTGCTGGATATGTGAAGGTTATTTAGACCTGCGATCCACCCCCCCCGCCCCCCCCGCCAAGCAACCTTCCTCCCACCAATTCTCTTAATCTCTGCGCACCCCACACCCCCCTCTCCCCACCCCCCCCTCTCCCTCCTCCAGCCTTTCTCTCTGCTCATGACTGTTGAGCGGCTGCTAATAGCCATCCGTGCATTAGTAATGTCGGCGAGCATTGGCCATGACTTGTGGCAGGGCGTCGGCTCGGTGGTCATCTCTTCCTGCGGGGAGCAGGTCGGCATGCGGCCGCCGGTGATGGAACCAGCACAAGGGAGAAAATCTGTGGGGTGGGAGGGGGCGGGATGGGGCGCTGGGGGAGTTTGGTCGATCCAAGTCCCCAATACAAGGATCAAAAAGTTTCAACACTCTAAATGGAAAGCGGTGTGTGTAGCAGCGTTCATACGCCTGTCGTCTGTTTCTCCTCTGTGTAAAAATGATTTATTTCTTTATTTCAAATTATTTATTTATTCATGGCGCAGAATTATGTCTGACATAAACATGATGAAATATGATATGGGGTAGTTTTTTTTTCCTGAGCTGGATGTTTAATGTTTTTATATTAGGATCTACAGGTGTGTATAATTCACCAAAAATACTGTTTAATCACTTTAATTGTGGAAATTGTGGAGTCTGAACAGTACATTAATAGAATGCATTAAAAATAATGTGTTGGTATCAATGAACATAATTTTCAAATGAGATTCTGGAAAATGTAACGGCATCTGTCATTTCAGCTAATCATAACTGACATCTAGGTCATTAACTATTAGCATTAGTAACAGCTGTTTGTTCATGTTTCCTCTAAAAGTCTGCTGTAAGTTCATCTGTGCTTAATTAATAAACCACCCTCGAATTATGTGATGTTCTGAAAATTAGCCATTAAATGACAGTGATCAAAAGAATAAAAAAATCAATCTGGATCTATTGTTGATGAATAATGATTCAAGACTAAATGCACTGTTAATCACATGCTGAACAGCACTTACACGCTTTTAACACTTTTACATTTTATTAGAATTTTGAATCTCTTCTGATTCTGAATCTAAAGCAGGGCTAACCAACCCCGTTCCTGGAGATCGACAGTCCCGTCGGCTTACACACCAACCATAACAAAGCCACACTTCATTCAACAGCTAGAGTTCAAGTTGAGCTGCTAATTAGCAGAGTCAGGTGTGCCAAATTACGGTTTGAATGAGAACCTGCTGGACGGTCGATCTCCAGGAAGAGGGCTGGGCAGCTCTTCTCACTGCAGTCTACTGGGGTAAGTATGGAAATAGCAATCTGCTTGGTTTCCTTTGATTACTGCGCCATCACTGCACTTTACTGAGTGTGGCTCACAGACAGGCTGTTCTATATACCTGGGTACATTTGCCCTCTAAATGCAGTTTGCGTGATACACGTGAAAGCTTTTTCATAAGCAGCTTCTGAATATCCAGCTGGGCAGCTGCCTTACATCAGGAAAGCAGAGTACATAGAGGCCAGTGGGTATGGTTATGATGATGGAAACTGGTCTTTTCCATTATCCACTTGGCCTGAAATGTGTTTCTGTGTTTCAGTATGGTGTGTTTTTATTGAAACGTGAACATTTGTGTGTTCAAATATGTCTTCCTGTGTGTGTCTGTGTGTAGCGCCTCAGAAATGTTCACCCTCCTCCCCACATGCATTAATTATTTCTTATTTTGCTGAGTTGCCATGTCTGATTTAATATGTTTAAATGGGAAGGGTTTTTTTTTTTACTTCTATGCAAGTAACTATCTATAAAAGTGGGGGGGGAGGAGAGAATTCACTCCCTTTGTTAGCAGCCTAACTTGGGGGCCAGGTGCACTCAACTGTTTTTAAGAGATCACACTAAATACCTTAATGAGGTCCACCTATGTTCAATCCACCTTGTGATCAGCTGTGTGATTTCACAGTAAATATCGGCTTTGTGAGGCTTCGCAACTGCAGATCTGACATGCTGTCCTGAAGGACCTGCCTGCAGGACTTAGAAATTAAGAAGCAAAAAGCTGGAGAAGTTTTAAAAAAAGATTATAAAAAGGCAAACAGTTATAAAAGGTTCAAAGCTTTGAACCTTTCTCGCAGCGCCCTTGAGTCCATTGTGACAAGAGTCCAGACAGCCCCATCATCAGATGAACGCTTTTGAAAATGATGGGAAAAGAGTGTTCATGAATAAAAAATAAAAAATATAAATCATCGGCCTCGTAAATGTTGAATTTGTTGTGTTGGTGATGGAGTAGAAGAAAAAACACAGTTCAGTGCATTAAAAATTTTATGGTATAAACAGGACAAAATGTGAGATGATTGTTTGGGGGGGGGAAGGGGGGGGGGGGGGTGAATACTTTGAGTGCGCTGCATATATCTCAGCCACACCAGCTTACAGAGAGCTTTAGCAGTTCTGCTCTTGAATTTCACCATGACTCACCAAGCAGCGATTTCCCCACCAAATAATGACACGGAAAGTTGGTATATAGTAATATAGTAATATAGAGTTCCTTGACTATTGACTGAGTTCCTTTGATGTAAACATTAGGACTTCAGCTTGGGGACCTGAGATGAACTTTGAACCTTCATGGTTAATCAGGATAACATGCCTTATGACCCAATGGAAACAGAGCTGAGCAGTTAGGCACTGGGTCTCATTCACAAAACTTTTCTTAAATTCTTAAGCTTTGATATTTAATAAAAGTTCCTACTTTGAGGGATTTCCAAAAACACGTGGACTTTGATTTTAACACAGAATAAATTCAGATAAGAAAAAAAATGAAGAATGCTGAAATGTTTGGGAAACGTTCATGAGCACAGTTTAACGATCAAATCTGATCGTAGGCTACGCATGTTGAGGCCCAATGACTAAAAAAAAAAAATGCTCTCAGGGCTTGAACAGAGGAATGAAAACTGACAAGATAGAGATAATGTGAATTGTCATGACTACAAAAAAATACTCGAAATAGTTTCACAACTTTCACACCTGTTTCCAGAGGGAGGTTATGTTGAGCAGACTGCTGAAGATGATGTTAACAGTGGCATCTGGTGCAGTGCGATCACGTCCACTGTACTGAGTGCCTAAAAAGCGCTGCTTCTCGTTGAGGAATGCAAAATTATAATTATGCATCACTGCAGTGACAAGTTGCGTCAAACAGAGGTAATGAAATGTAATCATTTTCATACTGAACCCCCACAGCACCTCTTAAAGGAATTGAGTATTTACGAATTCTGTTACAGTTTTCATCTATTTTGGTAACGTGTACTTATTTCATTCTTTTACTTCGACAAGTGAGTGTAAACAAGTTGTAAATATTAGCTGTGTGTTTGCCTTAACTTTCTTTTCTCCAGTTTGTTCAAGTTTAAAAGCCTTCAAGCATTGCTCAAGATATTGAGCAATGCTTGAGGGGGGGGGGCCACTTCCCTAGTGACTAAAAATCTCATCTAGCGACAAATTTGGCTACTCGCAACTTGGCAACCTCCATTCTCGTTGTCTCCATTCTCTGTTGTCGAGCAACAGCAAAAATCACCTTTCACCGATTTGTTAATGATGTCACTCTGCCTTTCCTAGTGCTCTAGTGTTGCCCACGTTTATAAAAGGAATGATGACCTGTGTAGAATCAGCCGCTGTAATTACAGGGAAGTAGATGTTCTACAGGTCTAACAGATACTATGCAGCTCGGCCAATGTCATTGGAGGGCAGGCAGACACAAAACCTACGCTATGCCTATCGCCATGCGTGGCTTAACATACGTTTTTTTAAATATGCAAATGATTACGTGGTGATGTCATACATATGCAAATTAACGTACAACGTCACCTAGCGACTTTTAGTGGAGGCCTTAGCAAATAGTTGGCAACACAGTGTAAATGGCCTCAAATTAATGCTGACAGTCTGCACTGTTACAACACATGCGTCACCTTATGCCAAATCCAATGCGCTCGATGTACCGAGTGAAAGCAACAAAAATTGTGACGCTGTCCCAATACTTCTGCATTTAAATGCAAAAAAAGTAATATTCTGGGTGCACAAGCGTAAATAACCAGAGCCACTGAAGTGAGGAACATGATTTATTTGTGTCCCTGACAGCAGCCAAAGCAACTATTTTGACGGAGTGGCTGTCCTTTGTTTTCACGAGTACAATCTTTTTCATATTTCCAGAATGGTTTTATTGTAATGTGACATCAGTGGTTCTGTCAGGGGGAAGGAGGAGGCGCACTGAACTCTGGGTAATTCTGTTACAGAGCGGCGGGCTCCTAGCGCACAGCCGTTTGGACAGCTGAAGCGCCCGGCGCCCGCAGCTAAATCAGCTCTGAAACACACAAAGAATTTCATTCTGAGTCCGTCTGGCCTTGCTCCACAAAATGCTCCAAACTCCTGAAGCTTGTCCCTGTAATTCCGCCCCTCTTCATTTACTCTCACTTTAAATCTAATTTTTATGTGGACAATGCAAGCCCGCCTGCTGCCTGTTCTACGGCCTTCTACGAGCACCTGAGTCTTTTTTTTTTTTTTTTTTTTTTTTTTTTTTTTCTGCAATCAACCTTTTTTTTTTCCTCGCATTGAATTTTGCATTTCATTTCAACAGCTTTGTCACTGTCCAGAAATTGGATTTAGACATTGACTAAAGCTCCACGAGCAAGCCGGAGGCGACGGCGGCTGGCGAGAAACTCAATTTGTCGCAATGCTAACAAATTCCCGAAGTAAAATGCAATTTCCCCTCTGTACAAATCAGACAAGATCAGCATGAAAAAAGGTGATTTGTCTTCATATTTCACCGACAGCTGCTAGACAAATTCACAACGGTATCCGCTTCAGAAAATGTTGTTTTTGGAAGAATCATACACATCCTATTGCACTCACATAAATGAGGATGAACAAAAAAAAAATTCAATTTCTAGTTTTTGCAAAGTCCTATGCACTCATAATCATCATATTTCTCCTTTTCCTTCAAGCACAGCACCACTTAGACGCTTTGTGGTAAGATCAGAGGCGTGGTTTCCCTGATGCATGCTCAGAGGAGAGAGGTCTTTACGAGGTCAAACGCAGCAGATGTTCGTGGCCAGAAGTCTCGAAGCCCAGCTGCCCTGGCAGTTTGGAGTCTGGCAGCCCCCCCGCCCCCCCCCCCCCCCCCCTCCCCCGTCGCTGTGATGTGATTAAAGCGCTAGCCAGTTTGGACAGATCCAGCACCCCCGCGGGGGCACCACCGCGTAAGCGGGACATCACGACTGAGCGCTCATTCCGCTGGTCTGTCCCCGGACTCCTCCCAGGCAAAGCCAGGCAAAGCCAGTCAGCGCAGAGCCTCTTACTGGACCCCTGTTCATGTCAGCTATCTTTTTGCCGTCAGTTCTATGGTGGATCTCTCCATTAACCTCCGGTTTGTGTCCGCGTGGGTTTCCTCCGGGGTTTCCAAAGACATGCAGGTGGGCTCATTGCCATGGCGACTGCTTCCCACAATAAACACAGCTTTGGCAGATCTGAGCATTTTGGTATCCATATTATTTAAATCCGTTATTGCTCTTAGATAAATGCTGTCAGTTGCAACTCAATTTGAAATAAACAGTTTTAGTTACTTACCTACTTTCTTGCTTACTTACCTACTCACTCACTCATTAACATTCTCACTTACTCACTCATTCACTGACTCACAGTTACTTACTCACTCACTCACTCACAGTTGCTTACTTACTTACCTATCTTACTTACTAAACTTACTTTCTTAGTTACTTGCTGACTTATTTTTACCCGTTCCTGAGAGGTCCTATCACACAGTGAAGACTGAGATGTGCTGCATGGTGTCCCAGTGCCCGTCGTGGCAAACCACCTGCTCATCCTATTAGCACATGGATCCAAAGATTATGGGTTTTAAAAAAAAATCAGCAGAGAAGCTCATAACCACCATATCAAGTGCGCAGGCATGACTGGTTTATTGCTTTAATAGAGCCTGTGGTGCTTTCCTGAACCCTCCTACACAGTCCGAAACAGCTCTGAAACAGATCCAGCCAGTTATCTATACTCAGTTATATTTATGAATGTCTATCACCTTTATATCTGTACCCTACAGACTTGGACATAAGTTCTTTTTTCAACTTCTTAGACATAAGTAGCACAGATACTTTTTGTTTTCTCTACCTCATTACAAATGAATCACTTCTGGTGGCAGCAGTGTAGTATAATGGCTAAGGAGTTGGTCTTGCAACCTAAAGGTCGCAGGTTTGATTCCCCAGTAGCACACTGCCGTTGTACCCTTGAGCAAGGTGCTTAACCTGCATTGCTCAAGTATATATGCAGCTGTATAATTGGATACAGTGTAAGTCGCTCTGGATAAGAGCGTCTGCTAAATGCCTGTAATGTAATGTAAATTCTGCTATGTGGAAATTATACCAGGGAGTTTTTGCTACATGTTCCGTACTTCTGTCATCTTTTTCATTAATGTTCACAATGAAATGCAAATGTAAGAAGTTGTGTAAGTCGTGCTGGATAAGAGCATCTGCTAAATGCCTGTAATGTAATGCGCACTTAATGTTGTCCAATTGAGGGGAGCCTATATATCTATCCTCTTGATCCGCGGTCACTGCAATTTGGTTTTTCGTCAGCTCAGAGGAAGATGTCCCGGATGATGAAATGTCAGTCACTCGGTTTTTAGTAAAGATGCCGTGTCTCTGAGCTTTTTGAGTGCTTCTGCCCGCCTTGTTTTGGGTTTCACCCAGTGAGGTTCTTCGGGCAAGGATCCCTCCCTTTATGCATCCCGGACTGTCCTGGCAGCGAAGTGTCTATTTGGGTATCTTTCATTGGCTGGGCTGAAGTGTGCTTGCTCTTATTTATGTATTTATTATTTATTTATTCATTCTGTATGACTCATATTTCCTCCACTTTCGGTAAACTGGTAAGCTGTTCCATCCTGCTGCTTGAGAAAATTGTTTGTGTTATCTGTTATTTGTTATGTAACATACTAACATTGTTCCAATAGTTTCATTATTCTATTGTTTGTTAAATAACATGCTGGCATCACTCTAACATGGCCATTGTGTTAACATCTTTCCAATAATGCCATTATTCCATTAGACCGCCGCTGAAATGTTTACATTTTTTCCACAGTAATATAATGTTTGTCCTTTCCTTTTTTTGACTGATTCCTTGTTTGTGCTTCTCATAAATAAAATATGAGGAGTTAAGAGAATGTCAACAAGTTCATTTTTCTGAGCAGTGACGTCTTTTCCGCCTTCCATGCGATGCTGGCTCGGAATAGCAAATGAAGATAGCGTGCCTACAGCATTGTTTGCTGTTGAAAAAAAAAAAGAAAGAAAATGTGTGTCTTTGGTCTGGAAATGTACTTAAATCAAACACCCTGAAATAAAATAAACAGGGGAACTGGGGAAATTATGAACAAAGACTAGAAATTGTGACAAATTTGGAAGAGAAGAAGGAAGATGTGATAATGTGACTGACTCTGCTGTTACAGTCCTCCTGCATTGTGTGTGGAGGGGCCCAGCGGCGACACTTTCATGCATAAAGAAAGAAAATAAAAGAAAGAAAGAAAGAAAGTCTTCAAAGACATCATATTTATTATCGGTGAGCTCTCCTATTTATACGGCTTGTTTGTTTTTCTGCTTGTGTGTGGAACTGAACACAGCTCTAATATACCAGTTTGCGACTGAAATATAAAAACCGATACAGACTGGAGAACTTCATTGCTTTTCCTCAGTTATCCTGTTACTGTTTTCATCCCAGGCTATTCATAACCCGAAGCGTTGTCATTATTGAGGGTATTATGATTATTTACTTACTTTCCAGACAGATCCATTTTATGCATTATTCAGTTCTGTGGCTCCCTGTTTGATAGGGCCTGTGCTTTATCGGTGGGGTTGGTACCGCTCCAGGTTGCAAGCGGCTGCGGGCCGATTCTGGGCCGGATCTGGGCCGATTCTGGCCCAAAGTCAGCACTGCCAGGCCGGGCTCAGCACAGATCTGGCCCGGAGTCGCTCGCTATCTGGGGCTCCGTTTGAGAGCTGAGCCCGCAGGGTCCTTGGACACCAGCCCATTTCTGCTATTATAAGATTATTATAAGAGGTGAGGTCTCATGACGAATGTATATTCAGGCTCATAGCTACTTGTGCAGTGGCTAACGAAATGAAATGGAAAGAATCTGACTGGAGAATGAAGCCTGGACAGATGGCGTGGCAGCATTGACAGATGGAAGAATGGACACAGGGTGTCTCTCCACGCTCGATGGGCCTTCGGACAACAGAAATGTGTCAGTGCTTCTCTGACAAAGAAAGCAACAGAAAAAGGAGCTCCCTCTTGCACACACCATTTTTTTTTGTTGTCTTAAAACAGCAGACTTATCCCTCGCTATAATTGTACGTGCTCATATTAAACCCTTTCATATGCTATGCTAGCCATGCCTAAACGCGCTCTTGAGAATGTGGCTCAACAGCCAGTCCTTAACTTTAAAGATTAAATGACATTTATTTGGCAGACGTTTTTATCCAAAGCGACGTACAATAAGTGCGTACCGAAGGTCAGTGGAGCTACTACAGAACACTGGTCCGATGAGGTACAATACTCAATTTGTACAGTTATTCATAGCCATGAACACATTAAGTCCAGTTCACACAGTAAACATTACTCTCTGACCTAACCTATTCTAAGTCCAACAAGAAGGCATGACAAGCTCCAACATCAAAATAATGATACAAAGTACAATACGAGTGCTGGATGGAGGTACATGTGTAAATTTGTAAGTCATTTAAGTGATTAAAAAATTGGGAGTGCACTGCAGAGTGGTGGTAGTTATTTAGATCCCCCCCCCCCACTCCGGCTGCTCAAATTTGTAGTGCAATCCTGGCCGTTTTCCTGGTCAGGCATACAGTAGGAAATCATCGGAGACTTTGTAATTAGCAATAAAAAAATAAGTACATACATTCCACATTGAGTTTATTCTGTGCCCCCCCCCCCCCCCCCCCCCCCCCCCCCCCATGGGTATTCCTCTGCGCTGCAGTCAGGCCGTGTCTCAGCTCTGCTCAGGGGGGGCTGTTTTCCCATCAGCGGTGTTTGCACTATTGTGCTGGTCGCGGGTAAATAATTAAAGAAGCGCTATCGCCTCCGGACTCTGAAAGGTCGCCAAAGTGCCGGGCGATCGTCGGAGAAGCTCAGCTCAGAACGGGGGGGACCCTTTAACGTCAGTGTGCGTTACCCAAAACAAATGGAAGATCAGCTATAAATAAAAGCGATCATACTCCGGGGGGCGAGGAAAATAAAAAAAGAAGGTCCGCAACGCTGCAGCTGCGAAGGAACTGTAGAAATGGCTGAATGTTCCATGAGCTAGCGTGACCCCTGACCCCTGGATATGGATTGAATACGTGTGGTTGAGCGGGCCGAGTGCTAGTGATGGGTTTAAAAATAGTCACGGTCGTTTCTTTGTGTGATTTCTTACACGAGAAAGCCTTTTTGATGCGGTCCGCCGGATTGCGGGTATCAAAGGAAAAAAACTGTGAAGGTTTACGCCGGGTGCTCAAGGTGAACCTCACAACCAATCAGCTCTTTCTTGTGAAACGCTGCCAGAATTCCCTTTATGAGGTTAGTGAGGTCGGCCATTTTCTTTTTTCCTCTCTCCGCTGGGACGATTCTCTCCAGCGGCTCTGAGCCAACGCGCGCGGTTCAGATGAAGCCGCGGCGAATCCCGTCGTTCCCCATTAAAATTTTACTGCTTACGAGAGGGGAATTGAGCTCTTTCTTTGGGGAACGACACACGCGAAACGCGATGTAAATAAACCCGAGGCGTTTAGACAACTGTGCGGAGTTTCTGCAGCAGGAGACGACAGTTGAACAAACTCGCGTGTGATTGGGCGGTGAGACTTGGGGGTCCAAACCCCAGACTGAGGCTGTTGCCGGGGTCAATAAAAAACATTAATTTTTCTGAGATTCATCAGCACTAACATCATATTACATTACAGTATGGGCATTTAGGAGGCGCCCTTAAGAGAGAATTTTACATAGCACTTACACTGCATCCATTTACACAGCTGGATATATACTGAAGCAGTGCAGGTTAAGTACCCTGCTCAAGGGTACAATGGCAGAGCCCTACCCAGAAATCAAACCTGTGGAACTTTAGGTTACAAGACCACTATATCCATTATACCTCACTGCCACCCTGCCAGCTTAAAACCATGTTGCATATCCCGCTGAACCATCTTAACGGGGGCTAGGCTGGCACCTGGAGTTGTGCCCTGGGGCAGCACACGCTCAAGACTGGCAGAGGGGCGGGGGGGGGGGGGTAGGGTAGCGGGGGGGGGGGGGGCGCGGCGTCGCCAGTCTTTTGGGTCACTCTCCGAGGGTCTCCCTTGAAGTGTTTTTTCGGGCTCATTAGAAGCGGGCAGGTTGTCTGACAGATGGCGCAGGGCTGGCGTTACCACGGGAGACTGCGGCGGCAGCGGCGGAGGGCACAGACAGTCGCCCGCGCCTTCGCCCGTGCTGATTGGCTGAACGCTGAAGCAGACTGTGTGTGTGTGAGCGGGGCAGGCCCGGTTTGCACACAGTACTGTGCAGCAGGCGGATCATAAACAATTTTAGCCAGCGGCAATCTTACTTATTAGTTTAAAGCTCAGCGGTTGGAAGCACAAGGCGGAACAGAAGATGCTGAGGACGGGATATCGAGGGATGGCCCCCATCAACCTCCATCGCCCGGCAACACCTGATAGAACATTTCTGCTTTGGCCTGAGTAATAACGCACACAATCAAATCACAATGTAACCACATGTAGGATAACCCACCACAGCTTTATTCTGTTCTGATAAAGGTAGCTTAAAAATTACTATACCTTTCCATCTTGCATCCACTTGCAAGATGAGTAATTTTACTTTGTGCAATTCCATCTTTCTCATTCACAGGTGTGCCGGCAGTGATGGGGCTAAGCTAAGCTAAGCCACGCAAAGCCGTCCGATATTCACCGGAATTGATTTAAAGCTGTATTAAACAAGGAAAGCTTAAACAGACAAAAAGTTCACGAGTCCAAGGCCCGCCGGCAGTTCCTGGGACGGACTGAATTATGACTGTCCTGGAGCGTTTGGAGACCCGCACGCTGAGTTCCTCAGCAGAAGAAAATTAAGCGGATGTCTCTGAACAAACAGAATTGGTATTTCATTAATTAAATCGGTGGCTTAATTCAAGTCCTGAACTCATTAAAAACCAGGGCACCACTGTGAATTAATTACTTTGGGACTCTTTCAGAACTTTTTCTTCATCGTGGACATCCATAACAGTATATAATCAGCATCAGCAAAACGTATTATTGTTACTTTTAATTTGAATTAGAAAAATGCTTGAGAACTCCTGAGAGGAATTAAAAACAAACAGAAGGGGTCAACAACAAAATCCCAACTATGTCCACTGGAGAAAAAAACATCCAGGGGAAAGATATTCTTACCATATTTTTTCTGCAGTCTATGGTGCTTCCCCTCACACACACTGAGCTGCCTGTTTCCTGAGCTCCTTATCCAGCTGTGTGTGTGTGCAGCTGAGCAAGCTGTCTGCCCCTGTATGTGCGTATGAAGGAGTCTGGATTAGCACAGTTTACAGCAAGGTGACCCACTGATGGCACCTGCATTATCAGACCCACCAGCCCGAATGTCACTCACGATCAGGATTAGGATGAGGACGCTATTCTGCACAGGATTTACAGCTTTCTGTATTTGGGGTCCAGTGTATATTATTATTATTATTATTATTATTATTATTATTATTATTATTATTATTATTATTATTATTATTAATGTGGCATTCCGTTATTGTAAGATTGAAATCTAATGGCTCAACAATCAGCTGCCTGCTTGTGTTGGAGGTTGAACTGCAAAACCACAACGTTCAGCCATTTTGAGTCTCTGAGCCCCATGCGCCTTGCAGTGAAGCTGTGCCTGAACACCAGGGTGGCTTCTAATCATGCCTGAGCACCAGAGTGGCCTGAAACCAAAGTGGCTGCTATCACTAATCATGCCTGAACACCAAAGGGCCTCTATCACTAATCATGCCTGAACACCAGAATGGCCTGAACACCAAAATGGCTGCTGTCACTAATCATGCCTGAACACCAAAATGGCTGCTATCGCTGATCATGCCTGAACAACCAGAATGGCCTCTATCGCTAATCATGCCTGAACACCAGAATGGCCTCTTATCACTAATCATGCCTGAACACCAGAATGGCCTGAACACCAAAATGGCTGCTATCACTAATCATGCCTGAACACCAAAATGGCTGCTATCGCTGATCATGCCTGAACAACAGAATGGCCTCTAATCGCTAATCCTGTCTGAACACCAGGGTGGCCACTTATCGCTAATCTCCTTAATCAGTTCCGTCCCAGAGGGCTGGGGATTGGATTATTAAACCGAGTGGAAATGCAAACAGGGTGAGAGATTTTGTTTTTAAATACCCCCAACCTCCCAATCTCAGACACAACCTGGGCTAAGGAAGCGAGCCTCTCTGCAACAGCGACCTACCTCACACTGATCCCTAACACTGTGTGTTAGGTCATCCTGACATGCCTGAGCACCCGACTGAACAAAGCAGTGCTGCCGCAATGCAGTGCCCGAACACGGGATATCTGCTTTCAAAATGTAATATTATTGAGAGAATAGCGAAATTGCATCATCAATCCGCTTGTGAGGTCTTCGCTCTGTCAGACGATTCATTGTGTGTAACGTATTACCACATTTCCCACAAAGGTATTAGCTCCTTACACTGTAAAATGTGATAACACACATAAAAATGTGTTATCAGAATGTATAAGGTGTATCATATCTTTATTCCGTTTCTTTTTTTTCAGTGAACTAGCTAGAAAACCCAATCTGGGAGCAGAGCAATAACAATTTCATCAAAAAGGGATCAATTTATTGAAGATTTATTTTAGTTTTTTTCCTTTTGAATGTAAGCAATATTCAATCAATCCTGTTAATGAAAGTTTTTCTAGAATCTGATCTGAAAGGTCCATTTCAAACCAAGACATTAGCTTCTATAATGACTGGTTATGAAAAATGTTTTGGATGGAGGTGAGCACCAAGTTTATTTTCTGAATTAAACAGCCAACCCTCTCACGATGTCTTAATCGACCTGACATCCATTACTTGGATCAGAAATGTAACAAGCTGGTATCCAGTTAAGGGGGCATTTCTCTCAGGGTTGGTATCCAGTTAAGGGGTATTTCTCTAGGGGTTGCTATCACGTTAAGGGGGCATTTCTCTCAGGGTTGCTATCCAGTTAAGGGGGCATTTCTCTCAGGGTTGCTATCCAGTTAATGGGGTATTCCTCTAGGGGTTGCTATCAAGTTAAGGGGGCATTTCTCTCAGGGTTGCTATCCAGTTAAGGGGGTATTTCTCTAGGGGTTGCTATCCAGTTAAGCAGGCATTTCTCTCAGGGTTGCTATCCAGTTAAGGGGGTATTTCTCTAGGGGTTGCTATCCAGTTAAGCAGGCATTTCTCTCAGGGTTGCTATCCAGTTAAGGGGGTATTTCTATAGGGGTTGTTATCCAGTTTAGGGGGTATTTCTATAACAGGCTTTTGGGATAAGATGTTGTCGGCGGACACACAGAACGTTGCTGCACAAGGACAGCTAAAGAAGGCCCTGACGAAGGAAACCCCGCTCCAGCCCAGCTCCTCGTTTGGCCCGTTCGGCACGTTTCAGGAGCAGCAGGCCGCGGCCCCGGGCGCGACTGTGCCGTTCGGAGACGCCGTGTGAATCCTGGAACGGGGCTGATGTAGGCGGGGAGCCCCCCCCCCCCTCTGTGTTCAGGGGGGAGGGGCTCGCTCTTTACCAGCCTCAGGACTCCTGAGCGTTTTTCATCCAAATAATACTCAAAATCATGAGGCTTTGAAGCCTGTGTTAGCTCAGGCGGCCATGTCCGCAGACCCCTTGGGAGGACACCACCGCTTTCCTTTTCTTTTCTTTTCTTTTAACCTGCATATTTGTTATGTTATAAAGAATGCATTTCAAGTGTTTGTGGAAACAGACATTTGTGAAAGTCGTCGTCGTCTGCGGGATTTCTTTCGATGGCACTTTAACAAAGCACTCCTAATCAAAGAGATCTCTGCCCCCCCCTCCAGTGCCCCACCAATGACAAACACTCAGTTTAATAGCTTTTATATTTGTGCATATTTATATTTCTGGCCGCCGGCCGTTCCAGTCCAGCGGAATAAAGACGCGTTTGCGGTGACGCCGTCGGCTGAAGCAGCCTGAGAGGACGCAGCTGTCGGGGAGCTGTCTCTAGCGCTGGCAGCGTGCTGCTGACTCACCGGTCGCTGCTGTCAGCCCTCTGCCTCGTCTGATTGGCCGTTCAGCTCAGGCTGATGACTCGCATTCCAAGATGTCCGCCTGTCTGGCGAGTCTCGGACAGCCCTGATAACTGATAACACTGCTTTATTTTTTTACGCAGTGGCTGAATTTGTTTGTCCAGTACCTCAGACATAGAAACAAAGACATTTTTTGTGTAATTTTTTTTTCTGTAAATCTCTTGCCTGTGTGTTTTGCAAAAATAAAAAGTTTGGTCAAAATACTGTAGATAAACCTTTATTTGGGCAAAAATACATTTTCTGTAAAGCTGCAATTGCATTGTTTTCAAGAGAGCTTGATATTGTATATCTTTATCTGTGTATTTGATTTGCAGAGGACACATTAAATTGTCATTAAAGGTTTCATATTCCTGCATACTCCTTCCTTAAATGATTCTACACGTTGTCACTATAAAGCTACAGTGTTATCGCCAACGTACGTCATCTGGGCAAGGAGCTCAGATTAGATTCAGTGACAATATCATTAAAATCAGATTATTAAAAGAGGAAATGTCTGTATAGTGCCTACTTATTTCTTTGTTATTCTTTATAGGAAGCATAGATGATACACAGATACAATTTAAGCCTAGTGGCATCATGGGCCATCTCATTGGAGAATAGCATCTTCAGTTATTAAACAACTGAAATCGTATTTACTCAGTTTTCCATAAACTTTAATCTTGTCTAACAATCCAGTCTAACAAAGACGTCTAGGTTTGTCTGAGGCTAACACTATGGAGAATTATATTGAGCACTCAGTGTGTGGTTAGCTGCCGTTATGTAAGACAGGGCTGCCCAGCCCTGTTCCTGGAGATCTACCATCCTGTAGGTCTACACTCCAACCCTAACAAAGCACACCTCATTCAACAGCTAGAGCAGGGCTACCCAACCCTGTTCCTGGAGATCTACCGTCCTGTAGGTTTTCACTCCAACCCTAACAAAGCACACCTCATTCAACAGCTAGAGCAGGGCTACCCAACCCTGTTCCTGGAGATCTACCGTCCTGTAGGTTTTCACTCCAACCTTAACAAACACATCTCATTCAACAGCTAGAGCAGGGCTGCCCAACCCTGTTCCTGGAGATCTACCGTCCTGTAGGTTTTCACTCCAACCCTAACAAAGCGCACCTCTGTGAACAGCTTGAGGTCTCATTGAGCTGCTATGTTGTAAAATCAGGTCTTTCAAATTAGGGTATTTCCCTTAGGGTTGAAATGAAAACCTATGCGACAGTATATCTCCAGGAATGGGGTTGGGCAGCCCTAGTACAAGGTAACTCTTTGTATGCTGTTAGAGGTACCAAAAATAATGAAATGACTATGACTATGGACCCCTAAAGGGTAAAGTAAAATAAAATTATTCTGGTGTGTTTTTGCTTAGATGTATTTTTTATTAATTAATTCCGGAAGTGTTTATTTTGCTGTACATTTGGCATCCCAAATTGCTAAAATATAATTTAATGAAATTAAACACCTCCCTTGTGGGAGTTACAGACAGGTTAGTATTTCAGCATCTGTTCAGTTTTCGCAGCACGACCCCTGGCAGATGGAGGGAGCTGATCGATTACGTTCATTAGCTGACAGAAAAAGTGGCTCTCAGCACAGCAGACATTCAGTTCGTTTCCTTTGTCTTCCGATTCACTGATGCTGGTTCTGTTGAAAACAAAAATCTGGTTTCAAAAAAATTATTGATTTCTCAAAAATGTTGGAAATGATGCATGCCGGGAACAAACCCACCTGAAAACAATCGTGATGAAAATGTTTTTTTTTTTTTTTTTTCACAAAATATATAGTTTTTTTTTTCCACAAAATATATCCAACATTTTTAAAAAGTGAAGTACTGGGTTCCAGTTCAAGTCACCTCTTAGCCAACCGACGCAACACACGGAGGGATGGGGTAGAGGGCCTACTCTTTTAGGACCCACCTGTTCCAGATATGCTGATGTACCCACCTACTGACAGCCCGTCAATATACATGAGAGGTCAGGAATCAGGAACTCCACACACACCTGAGTCACTGCTTATTTCCTATGGGTTCATGAAGAGGACACAGCTACCAGAGTCTGTGAAGTTTAGTGAGGGTCACTCATTCAAATGTTGAGCAGTGGTGCACAGAACAGAGGACTCTACTTCGGTTTTTATCTTCTGAATTTTGAAAGTTCAACAGCTCTAATAACCAGTGAATAAGCATGTTGGGTGGACGGGGGAGGGGGAGGAGGGATGGGGGATGGATCTGACGAAGGAGGAGAAGCCAAAGTAAATCCTGTTCCGTGTGTGTTTGCCTTCACCGGGCTGCTAGGCCCTGACAGGACGTCCCGCTGAGGCCCAGTCGGGTCTCATGCTGTTTCCCTCCTCCGAGTGCATTAATTACACAGCCTGCGCCTTTCCTCCTCAAACATCAGGGAGCGCACGGGGGGCGGGTTCCCCCCCCCCCCCCCCCCCCGAAACCCAGCAGATGCGCGTGCTGCTGCTGTTCTGCAGGAGAGCAGATGCCGCAGACACACGGCTGCAGAGCGGGGGTTTCACCGGAAGCCCCCGGAAAGTTTTTTAATTTTTTATTTTTTTGTTTATTTATCACCGCTGTTCTCACCTCTGGTGAAAAACAGAGTAATTATGGCTAATGGAATAACACCTTCCCCTCCCACACGCCTCATTAATCACTCACTAATTAACCAATTACTGTGCCAATTAACCAATTACTTTACCAATTAACCAATTACTGTGCAGTCTATATATACCTGTACGCACACACACACACCTATACACACACGCAGACGCACACACCCACCCCTATACAGACACACACATAACCACACCCACGCACACACACACAAACACACACACCCACACCTATACACACACACACACACACACACACACACCTATATACACACACACACACACACTTATACAGACACACACACACATGCACATACGCGTGCACACACACGCACATACACGTGTGCACTCACACACACATGCACACGTATAAACATATTTTTTAATATATAAAATTACATGAAAACATAATCATTTTCCTCCTGATGGTTTGCTGCTTGTGCTGCACTTAAACTACACTGATTTTTTTTTTTATTTGTTGTACCTGATTAAAAATAACTGTTTACTAAGAACAAAATTGCAACAGATACAGCCTCTACTGCTATGTGTTCTGCTCTGCCAGTACAGAGCCCTTCAGCTAATGGATAGCTGATAGACCCCTTTAGCTAATGGATGCAAAAGTACTTTCTTCTTCAATGGTTTTTCAGAGAATCCAGAATATTCATTTTTAAGCTTTCCCACGTTCAGTTTAACGTCCAGCGGCAGTCACAGCTCCAGTAATCAAGGGAGTTTTAAAAGCTTTCAGAACAGGTCAGATCACTGCGAGGAAGCAAGTCTCCACATTAACTTAAACTATCAAATCCATATGCAATAAATGCAATTTTGCGAAGATGGTTCCAGACGAAATACAAAAAGGAGACATTGAATTGCATTTATATTCATTATTATAGTCTCGCAGTTGCAGTGAAAGATTCTTATTTTTTTCATTGTAATGACCCAGAGTTATATATTCAGATTTGCCTTTCTGTTTGGTTTGGTCTGCAGAGGATAGGATCCTGAAATTGTAACAATGCAAAAAACAAAAAAAAACTAAACAAATATTTTTCAAAAGGCTCAGTAATGAGCCTGTGCAATAATACCAGGACCTCATTAGAACTCATGGCTTCGCACCAGCACACAGTTGTGTAATAGGAATAATGTTTGAATGTATCCAGCACTTTACTGCTTACTTATGCAACCGACACGTGTGCCGTGCTTCTAACTGATCTTTGCAGCTTTAAGTGTGCATATGCGTATGTGCTTATGATAAGCTTATGTGTGAACCTATTCTATGTGCGGGTAACTAATGGAGGGGATATTTTATATTATATAGTATATTTTTGCATAATTTATGTTCTTGCGGGCACGCTGAGGAGGTGCATTCCCAGCAGCTGCAGGGAAGTAGACGGGGCCGTAAAAGTTTTATATTTTGAATCTTGTAAGGAGGAGCAGTGAACAGGCTGTGAAGTGTGAGCTGCTTCGATCTTCCTGCGGAGCACGGACCCTGGGCCCCACGGTAGAGCTGAGATCGAAGCAGCAGCCCAGGGCGAGGTGGGGGGAGGAGATTGGGGGTGGGGGGTGGGGGGGGGGGGGGCAGTGGGGGAGTTGGGGCGCATCCACAATTGGGCATGCAGGTCAGGTCTGCTCATCAGCTAGGTGGACTGTAAATGCCCTGGGGGGGGGGGGGGGGGGGGGGGGGGGGGGGGGGGGGGGGGGGGGGGGGGGGGGTAGTGAACGGGAGCTCCTAAATGGGTGTGAGCAGATGACCGCAGAGAGGTAATAGAACATGTCGGGTTCCATCGCCTCCCCGGCAGCGGACGGAGGGCCGGGCCCTCATCTCGCTCGGCCACCTCTGATTGGTCTATCGATCCGCACCGCCTCTTAAACCGGGGGATTCGCCCAACGATAAAATACAAAAAAATGAGTGAATTAGACCCCCGGAGCCCGGCTGCGTGTGCCTGCGGCGAGGGGGGGGGGGGGGGGGGGGGGGGGGGGGGGGGGGGGGGGGGGTCAGGGGGACAGGGTATGACGACCTCTTTCGGATAAGGGGCGACGCATGCGTGCGACAAGGGGAAAGCCGCGGGTGACATTTAGGAAGCGTGCGCTCGGGGGAAGAGATGAGTTCACCTGTTTCAGGTGTTGCATTCCCACTGGCGGGAGGGGGGGGGGGGGGGGGGGGTGTACCTCTGACCTGAGAACAAATTAATTTCTGTCTTTCTGTCGTTTTCTATGGATGTTGCACATCGGAGGATAAATCACTTCATACCTGAAGGACTGCCGAGCACAAGGATAGAAAATCACACAATAGACACGTGTTCCCTTTCTTCCAGAGTGAAAAAAATTTCACAAACCAACTTCTAACTGTTAGCTAAACGCAAGAGAAACTTGCCTTCTGAGATGTTAAAACTTAAGGCTTGGGCCTAATCTTTGGAAGCGTTCAAATTGGGTGATTTAAATCTTTTCAGTATCCTGGGGTATGATATTATTGGCATTGTTCCATAAACCGCTACCACAAACATTATTCAGGGAAGGAAAAAATTTAAAGTCTGTGGAACACAGAACAGCTAATCTTATCTTACTGCTGATACGACCTATAAATAGCAGATCCTTTCAGTAGCAGCTGATTAAAATAATTGATTCTGTGGCTGTTTTGCTTATCATTATTGATAAATGAATTCATAATTATTCTTCTTTTCAGTAGTTAGGTAATAATAATAGTGCATATTTTCTCCACAGCACCTGTGTTTTCCCACAAGTTCTGTAAAAAGATGAAGATAAAATATTATATTATTCCTGAAATCATATACTGACATATGTTTTTGCCATTATTGACATAATAATAAAAATACCCTGGTTTGAGCCTGAGCTGGGGTGTTCAAACCTCTGCCAACCTTCTAACAGTACCCATAAGACGGCTTCTTATTCCTTATCAAGGAAAAATATGGGTCTTTCAGACTTTCCAGAAAAAAAGATTAATCCCATTTCATGATATCCTCTTACCTCGGACTTAACAGCTATGTTGGCAAAGTTTGCAAAGTTTGGTTTTCAATGCATTTCATACATTTCAGCATTATTTTACATTAAATTGAACAGAAGCATCATTAAAATGGCTGCTCTCTGAAATATAATGCTGGAGCACATCATCAGGGACAGAGAGGGATGCGTTCTCCTGCTCAACCAATGTGCAGCCCAGGATAAAGGCAAGACACATATCTGCCAAGATCACTTCTGATAAAGCTTCTCCAGCACCATCCATAAGCATGTTTTATTCCGGAAAGATAAGAACTGTACCCAGGGAGCAACTGGGTCTAGTTATTGCCGTCCATTTCAATTTACTTGTAGAGCTACGTGCGTGGATTGTTTTCACTTCTAAGCCATTTAGAGACGTCGAGATGTCAGCTGTCGCTTGCCAAACGGCAGAATGGACTAGTCAGGCTTGCCTGCCCGACCATCCATCTTCCCTCCCTCTCTCTCTCTCTCCCAGACATAATCCATCATGGAGAGAGCTCGCAGAGGAGGGGCCCGGGATATCCCATGATGCTGAGGGGGAGCTCGCCCATTAGGGTTTCCCCTGAGCATCGACAGGCAGGCTCATTAACTGCGGATGAGAACGGCGGCTAGGAGCGGCGGCTAGGAGCGATGACTCACGAGCGCTGCCCATTGGTCCTCTGGACCATTAATCCCGCAAATCTCCCGCTTGGCGCCTCAATGATCTGTTAAATTATCCGTATTGAGGGCCTGCTGGTGAGCACACTGCAGACAGACCGGACAGGGAAGGTAGCGAAAGGCGAAACTACACACTACCATGGCCAAAAGTATGTGGACACCTGACATCCAACTTCTCATCCAAGATTATGGGCGTTAATATGGAGTTGGTCCATCTTTGCTGCTACAACAATCTCCACTCTTCTGGGGAGGCCTTGTACTAGATATTGGAGCACTTGCGGCTGGGATTTGTTTCCATTCAGCCATAACTTCTGATGGTTTCTGCAAAGCAAGTGGATGATAACACAAGTCAGAATTATGTGTTACTTCCTCTGTATGGCAGGTGTGGCTCTATTATGTATCTGAGCACAGAGAGTGAATTCAGCATTAACTCTTCCGCATGGTGTGTGTGTAAAAGACGCATTCAGCAGTGGAATGTTTTCTCCATGCAGAGTTTCATGTAATGAAGAAGATGCTCGCCAGAAAAAAAGCGTGCATGAATTTCACAGGATTCATGGATCCCTGACAGCTTTTCATAAAATGTTGTAACACATTTTTCAGTTAGAAATATTTCTTAATGACAATATTCACATGCTTTGCTTTCCCTCCCACATAACCTAACACCCCCCCCGCCCCCGCCATGCACACACACACACACAACACACACACACCACACACACACATATCTGTCTGTGTCCATTTACGCACAGTTCCAGGCGAGGTATTTGTTACACTAATATCCTGGGAAACAGTGTGAAAATAGACACATTTGTAGGAATAGCGAAACCTTTATATTCTGCACAATGGCGTGATATATCATACAGGCCAGGGTGTGCAAAGGGAAATTAAGATAGCACACAATTAAACAAAGGCTAAAAGAAGCGGCATTCAGTGAGAAGAACCAGTACAATGTACAACAGAATATTACCTTTCTGAGCAGAGGGACCAAGGACTCTGCAGTCTGCTTCCACGCATATATGAATAATGCAGATTATATGCAAATAAACATATGACAAGCGAGATAACAGTAAAGGGGAGCGGTTTTGACTGTCTCATTGAAATGCCATTCCCTTGTGCCAACTCAAGTTTCCTTCATGTAAAATCTCATCCTTCCTAGAACAAAGAACTTTTTCTTTTCTTTTCTTTTTTTGCGAAATAATCAGGTCTGCTTCTTCTGAAGTAGAATGAAAATTTTCAGCCTCTTTTCAGAGATAAAGAACACAATCATGAGCGCAAACTTTTCAGACTGTAGAAAATATTTTGTTAAGAATAATAAAATAAAAACATAACAACAGAGGCTACACCATCATTTCAAAGATTATTCATTTTTTTATAAACCATCTGTCCGGACATTCCACTGATATCTCAAAAAGTAGCATTTAAATGCCAAATACAGACAAGTATGACCCAAATCAAATAACATTGTTTGAAAGCAATAATTTTGCTAATATTTAGAACAATAGCAAATGTATGTAAATGAATACAGAACAGGTTTACATGTTAATGATTTTGAATTAACGCATTAAGTGAACACATTAACTTTCATATTGCATACATACATGCATACATACATGTACACACCAATGGGGATTCTTTTGTATTTAAGTACATAAACCCATCCATCCATTACTGTATCTATACCCGCTTCTTCCTGGTCATGGTCGCGGGGGGGGTGCTGGAGCCTATCCCAGCATGCATTGGGCGAGAGGCAGGAATACACCTTGGACAGGTCGCCAATCTATCGCAAGACATTTAAGTACATTAAAGTATTAAATTCCTATTTGTTTGACTGCATCCATGTCAGGTCTGTCTCCCTGCTCCTGGCTATGGCTATACGGTTAAACACATTAACATCTAAAGTAAAGTTAGGCTGAGTTTTTTTCCCCATCAGAAAATCACATTGTATCCATATGAAAGTTGAATTTGATAATTACTGTTAAATCAAAGACAGGGGGGAAAAAAATAGTGTGTCACTTGTGTGTTTAAGAAGACTTTTCAGGCTCCCTGGAGCCTGATCTGAAGATAGCACTGATTGTGGAACTGTTCCCGTATACAGTACAGTCAGCGCATCCGTAGGGAAAGGAAGCAAATCACTTTGGGGAGAATAAGGCCTGCCCCCCCCCCCCCCTTTGCGTACGGGATTTGTGTCTGCATTCCACCAGCAAAGGACTACATTAGCATTTTCTGTGATCAACAAGGTTTCCTTCCCAGCGAAAGACTCAGCCGCTCTGAGAAAGAGCGCATTTATTCCGCAGACTAATTTAGCCGCAGCAGGGGGGAGGATGTGTTTATTTCAATGAAGGTTGTCAGAGCCGTTTGAAGAGAAACACACACTGCCATCCTGGCTCTTTATACTACACAGATAAATCCTTTTGTTGAGATGCATGAAGATGCGTTTTTTTATGCCTTTACAGTGGTGTCTGCTAGGACAGATAATCAGGATACGTTCCCTCTCCGATTGGTAAACCCTTTCAACAGCTTGTTTTGAAAGGGCTGTTTTTTTTTTAGGAGGATACATCTGTCTATTAAGCTCAGGCTTGATATAAGTATTGTGGAGAAGCTCGATATATAAGCTGTGAATAATGCATCTGCTTCAAGCGGGAGGATAACAAGAGAAGCATTAATAATGCATTCACAAATATGTCAGATGTGCTGGAGTTTTAGTCTTTTAATTTTCTTTCAGAAATCCTTAAAAAATTGGAGCTAATAATGCCATGGCGATAAACCTGCGCAGATTTTCAAAATGTGAGGAACAAAGTAATTTAACTGCCAATGAGTGATCACCGCGGAAACTGTCAATCACGAAAAGCACCTCTCGTGTCCGAATGGTACCATGGAAACTGCGTGTAAACAGCGAAACGCAAACGCAGTCAGATTCTGGCTAAGTGCAGTCATCTACCGAAGTGGCCAACTGTCACAAAAATGCCAATTCTGCCGCTTCAGATCACCGCTGCGCCATCTCAATTTATAACTACAGGGGCAATCAAATAATTGCCAGGCTTACCCTATGGACTGAAACAAGTCCAGGTCAAAACCTAGAATATGGCTGGACCCAGTCTGACTCACAGGATATAGACTGTGGGTATAAGCCTGCTATTGGCCAACTATTTCAGTCGGAATTCTCCTCCCCTTCCGCTATCTGCGTGTTACCGTTTTTGCAAGGGCACCGTCGCCGCCCAAGACGATTGTGATTGGTTTAAAGAAATACAAACCAGAGCGTTTTTTTCCCCCCTATACCGGAATGATAATGGGTTGAGCCAGACCTTTCTCCAGTGCTGGCACAGCGCTGAAACGAAGTGTGGAGATAGGTCTGGCTACGCGAGACTAGGCTGGACCTAACACACTTCATCCAGCCGATCAATGGTGTAACTTCATAACTCGGCCAACCAATGGTGTAACTTCATCACTCAGTCACTCAGCCACAGACATTTAAGGTTTGTAGGGCTGGCCCCGCTGTTGTGGTCCAGCCAAAAATGGTATTGAGGAAAAACCATCAACTTTTGGCTATTGTGCGTTACACAGGAGTTGAATTCTTTGGCTTGGATTCCAATAGCAGTAGTCTGGAGAGAAAGGACTTAGGGTGGAGGCAGGAAGTTTGGGGATAATTACATTACATTACAGGCTTTTGGCAGACGCTCTCATCCAGAGCGACGTACAACAAAGTGTATAACCAAAACCAGGAACAAGCGTGTTGAAAATCCTAGAGGGAAGTACAGTTCCAAGTGCAGGGAACGACCACGTAGTTTAACTTGATAAATTATATTAAAAGAGAAAAGGTAGTATATTGCATATGGGGTAACAGACAATGTGCATTTCTCATTTCAGGAAAATAGTTAGGAATTTTAAGAGACTTTTTTCTTTTCTTTTTTTTTTTGAATCTACGCTGACTTTACTTTTTTATTTATCGTGTGTTAAACTTTCCCACGCGTTTTTCACTAGGACTGACGGCAACTTTTTTGTCGGACTAAAATAACAAGCAGCCATCGTCTGTCATCGGTTTTGCGATTAGGGAGCCAGGCAGCTGTGTGAGATGCATAAAGGTTGTGTCAGTCTCAAATGGGAAAGCATGGAGGCCGAACGACACGGAGTGGGGCAGGAGAAGGAAAAGGAAAATGAACGAGCTGATTGGCCAGATCTGGAGCAGCGGCGTAAATGGCCTAAAACAGGCAATAAAGCAAAGCTGACAGTCCCTAAGATAAATTATTTTTCAAATGGCAGTACAACTGAAGCATATGGAGGTCAACACCTGTTCGGATTCAAAGAAATACGACCACACGATGACCACACCTTTAAGTAAAAAGAAACCCTTTCGATGGACCTGATCATTCTCAAAGGTGGAAAGTCCAGGGGTCAGAACGTTAAAGGTCCTGTGTTTCTTCCACCCATGAACTCAGCCCAGCTGATGTCACTGATTAGTTCTACCTCCTGGCTGAGGAATTGTGCTAACTGGCACAGCCAGGTGATTGGAACAAAAAACTGGGGAGGACTAGTGGATTATTGCACAATGCCTTTTTCCACTATGTGTCTTTACTGAGGACGTGACTTTGAGGTAAAACCAATAGCACTGCTGATACCACCCAACAGGGGATTCTTATTGGAGCGCTCGATTACATTTTTAATTATACGTTAAAAGACATAATGAATAATGCATCTCAAGTCGCAAGCCGAAGTGAATAATTCATTTCACATTAGACCATGAAATTATTAAGTCCTGTATTTTACCCTTAGATCAATGAGAGCGATGCATGAATAAATAATTTTATTTTTTGAAATTATTTAAATATTTGATTTTCAGTATTTTTTGTGTAATTAATATTAATTTGAATAGATTATTTATTTATTTATTTATTTATTTCCCACTTTACCAGTCCTTATTTATTTATTTTTAGTGATAACAGAATATCACCTGACACAGAATGTATTTGGCAGAGAGGAGTGGAGACAGGCTATAAGTCATTTACCGTTTGGGCCCAAAACACCGCTCTCTCTCTCTCTCTCTCTCTCTCTCTGTTTTCCCCTCGTCTTCCCCCCTCTGCTCAGTTATCTGGCAGACGGTCCTTTGTGATGTAGGTCAGGCAGTAATCACTGCTGCCCGGCGCAGTCCGAGAGACACTTTCATTTTCTCTGCACATATCGGATTAGCATTGACTGCGCGCCGCACACTGGGGTAGATAAAAAGGAGTCTGTTTGCCGTGATTGACTGGCTCTCCTTCCTGGGACTGCCTGCTTCGCCCCGGCTCTCGGTCTTCCTGCCGTTTAGCTCTCCGATCCAGGGGGGGAGGGAACACCGCCCCCCCACCCCTATTTTTTTTTCCTTGAACCAAAATCCACTCTGAATTATTTCCCTCACATCAGCTGGCTGCAGATTTGTGGAGCTCCATCCTCGAGCTTTCAACCCCGTGTCAGCTTTCAACTGCTGTTAATAACGCAGGACGTACGCCACATGGCCAAGAGCACGCGGGCGCCTGACACCCCACATCTCATCCAAAAAATAGGGAGTTGGTCCACCCTTCGTTGGTATGACAACCTCCACTCTTCTGGGAAGGCTTTATACTGGATGTCGGAACACTGCTGCTGGGATTTGCTTCCATTCATCCAGAAGAGCGTTAGTGAGGTCGGGTACCTGATTGGGCGATTAGGCCTGGCTCTCAGCCAATCACTGTAGAACACGGGCTCCGCCAATCGGCATCCAGGATCGAAACAACCCGTTCTGTGACGCCATTACATCCAGACATGCCAAAACTGAGGGCCAAACTCCATTGGCTTCCATTCCAGTATGGCGATGGTCGATGTGGCTAGACTGTGTCTCGTGGAAACAGGTGTATTTACCTTGACACGGCTGATGACAAATAAAGACGTCTGCCTTTGCAAGCACCCTCATTAAAATTAACGGTACAGCAAGCAACAGGCGCTTTTTCTTTTCGTCTCTCCTGGTTCTCTAATGAGAAGCATTGCAAGAGAAAAGGCGAAATGGCGCATCGAACGCGGTCAGCAACGACCATCTTTGCTGTTTCACAGCTGAACTGGAGAGAACGGCGTTTGAGTAATCACGGGGGAAATGCAGCGTGCTTCCAAGGTGCGTTAAATAGCGCAGGCTGAGGTTCCAGTTTAAGCAATTAACAGCAATTAACAACGGACGTGCTGCTTCATTAGCCGCACAGAAAGAACGGAGCCCGACACAAACAGCGCAGTCGCATTCCGCGTGTGGATGGTGCAGATTGTCACAACACTGGCGGAAACGCAACAGAACAATAAAGCTATTGGTTTTGTTAATTAACAATCATAAGCCGCCTGATTCACCAGGATGAATCAATTGAAACGTTTTTTTTTTATTTTCATAATTATCGCTGAAAGCTAATTACGGATAATTTAGTTTCTGGGAAAGCGCATTAGAGCCCGAGGAATAAACGTGGTAATTAACGGAGACAAAAGGGCCCGCCCCACCGTCCTCACTGAAAAGGACTCCAAACGTTATCGCATCCAGATCAAAACATCTTCTGTGCTGCTCTTGAGAGACCCCCCCCCCGCCCCCCCCCACCCCACCCCCCGCCCCCCCCGCCCGCTCTGCTCAAATCACTGAATATTTTAGCTGTCAAAAGACGCGCTGCTGCTACTCGCTGCAGTCTGCATTGGCCCGTTACCAACTCTGCTGTGGAAAATCTGTTTATTTTTTTGGGGGGGGGGGGGGGGGAGGGGGGTGCGCGCACAGGTCGATGATTAAATGCTCTGAATGTGTCATCTTGTCATTGACAGCAAAAGTGGATGCTTTGAGCAGAGCTCACTCAAGCATTCCCCAACACCTAAATAAGACACTGTGAAAATGATGTGGGGGGTGGGGTGGGTGGGGTGGGGGGGGGGGGGGCAGAAAGCACGACATCTTTCAGTTTGGAGGGCGGAGCAACGTCGCGCCAGCAGATCTGCTCAAACTCTCAAGCTGTCACGCACACTGTGAACATACGTGACGGGTCAAAACCAGACGAGGCGCGGACTGGCTCGGGTCAAAGGTCCCCATGACGACCACCGCCTGAAACCAACTCAACCACGAGAGCCTGCAGCCCAGGAAACCGCCGGCCCGAGTCCAGCCCCTGCCATTCGCTGACAGCAGGACGGTCCGCCTGCATCCTGAGCAGCTTCCTGTGGCAGTGCGATCACTCCCCGGTTTGGGCAAACACGGGACCAGCTGAAATCACGCCGGTGGCAGTTGATGGTAATCAACTGCCACTCCCTTTTTTCATTAGCTCGCTGAATCAAACGCAGAGGACAAATTGCCCCACGATGCTCAATAAAGCGTATCTTATATTTTTCATACGTCTGTTCTTGAATGTGTTCTCAGGCATAAAAATATATTTTTAGACGATCAGAAGGAGTTGCTCGGTTGTGTGGGTGGCGACATCAAGTCGACACAGGGTCTTCCGATGCATTCCACTGTTCTGAGTTGAGTAAAGAATGAATTTTGGACAAAAAACTAAATCTAAAAACTATGCAAAAATATTTACTTATGTATATATTTATATATCACATGTAGAGGGAACTGTCAGGATTCCTGAATGGCAGCACAGTCACATCCTCCCAAAACTGACTGTTTCTCCTGAATCTCCCTCAAGCTGAACTCTCAGCATATAACACAACTCTCCACAGGAGACCCACGTTTGACTGACGTTTGACGTGATTTCCTATTTTGTATGTCTAATGTAACCCATCCTGATATCATCTGTGTATGATGCACTGTTCGTGGCATGCTGTGGCTTGTACCTCTTAAAGAGCAGATATGAATTTTAAATACATTTCAAAGTTTCTTCTTAAGATCTGGCAATTCATTGTGTCCCCTATAGGGGACATGCTCCTTTGATCTTCAATATCAAGAACCATGTATTATACTATGCTTAAACCTGCACTACAAGGGACATGCGATAAAAATAAAATATTTTTGAAAATATTTTCACTGCAACATGTTTTTTGCCATCAAAGGCACATTAAATACCGTAGGTAAAAAACAATTAATCAAGTTAACCAAACCATCAACAATAAGTATTGACAGATGTTTTGCATGATCTTTTTCCACAGTTATTAATCATTTTTCATTTCCTGACACGTCATAATGATTTGATGAACAAATCACTCACGAGTGTATCAATGCACGACTAATTACTTAATCATGTTAACCAGGCAATTAGCTTAAGGATAATTTATTTATTTATTTTCAAAATTGTAATGAAAACCTTGATTACTGAAAGAAATAACATGGAGTTGTATGTTGTATGCATGGAAAGCATTCAAAACAGACGTTGGATCAGAGCATTTGTAAGGTACCGTTAGGTTGGTATTTTAAACACAGTTCATGCGTGACCTGATGCAAGATGGAATTCTTGCCTGAGCCGTGTCCTTGACATCACGGTCATCACACGGCTCCTGCAGGCAGGCTTTACCTGCTCTCAACTTCCTCGTCTGCACGCCAAGCAGAGGACCCTGTGTGCAGGTAACACGCTCTTTTGAACCCACCCATTTAGGGTCCCCTCTTCATTAGCAGAATGGGCCTCTGGAATTTTAATGGACACTGCACATTCCGCTGCAACATTCCTCAGGCAGTGCTGTGAAAAATGTGTTCTGGCGAAACCTGAAAGCCCTTTCTCGTTGCTATTAGATTGTTGCAGGTTGAGGCGGACGGCAGTCGGCTCAGGACCGGTAAGCGCTGAGGCACGTACCTGTCCACACCGGGCTGCTGCGTGTGAGCACTTCGTCCTGCCCCTGGCAACCTTGTCCACAGCCACAGACTTTGGGTTGATCCACTTTCGCTGGTGCGTTAACAACAGAACTGAAATCTTAACAATAGCAGCAAGGGTCAAACACGCAATAAAAGTCAGTCCCATTAATCACAATGCATGCATTACATCTACAGACCACATTATATAGCTACACTGTCAGGAAGAGGAGTACGTAGGGGTCCGGTTTCATTCTCTAAGGTACAGTTCCTGATAATGATCACTCACAGGGGTCAAATCTGTTCCTTAGAATGCTAATCTAAAAGGGTGAAGGGTACAATGGGTGTACCTTTGAGGGTACTGCCAGTGGCAAGCTATCATGTTCCTATGGGTAAAATTTTTGCACATCTGACAGAGTAGTTATCAATTGAATTTATTTAATAAATCCTGCACTGGCAAAAGTATCAGGTGGACATGAATGTAAAGATACAGCACAGCAGCACTGCTACAACCGGCGAGACGATGAGAGAGTCAGACTGCACTCAACTCCAAACGTGAAAGGAAAAATTAAGGAGCGTATATTTTTTGTTCTTGCAAGCTGTTCGCGGTGCAGAGTAAACAGTGAGATTAGGCCCAGCCAGCTTCCTCCTGGCTGCGGTGAAGCGCACCGCTGATGAGGACACTGCAGCCCCACAGTGTCCCCTGCGAATGCTGGAAAAACAGCCCCACGCCCAGGAGCGTCAGAGCCAAGATGGCGGTAATGTGTTATTTGGAATGAGCTTTGATGGGAGCCAGATGTGAGCCTGTGCCTCTGGAGGTTCACTGGCTTTTGGGCGTTTCGCTGTTCCCTCTCAGATTCAGTTCTGATGGTCCCAGAGCACTCAGCTCCCCAGGCTGAAGTCACCAGGCCTGGCTCTGATGAGATGTCCTCACAAGTCTCATTTTTCTGTAATGTGCGTGCGTGTGTATGTGTGTGTGTGTGTATACGTGTGTGCATGTATGTGTGTAGGTGTGTCAGTGTCTGTGTGTATGTATACGCGTGTGCATGAGTGCATGTGTGTGTGTATACATGTGTGCGTGTATGTGTCTGAGTGTGTGTGTGTGTGTGTGAGAGAGAGAGAGAGAGAGAGAGAGAGACTGTATATGTCTGTATACGTTGTGAAAATAACAGTATTAACTGAATCAATGAAAGTTGGTTGGCCAGTGATCACTAGTGCCAAAAGGGGCAGGTGCTTGGGCACCTGGAGCCCCCCGCCCCCACAGGCTGTCCTGCCCTGTGTCCTGCTGGAAACAGGAAGCGGTGCCGTACATAACTGCCCCGTCCTGCCGGATGTACCAAATCAGTTTGATTACAGCCAATTACGCAGCGCTTAAAGCCTAATCCACACTGATTATTGCTTAGGGCCAATGCCAGTCAGAGCGCTGTAAAAGCACAATGGATCTAAACAAACCACGGGCTTCTTAAACACCGTTTGCCACGTTGCTTGTCCTTGACGCTAATTATTGTAGGACCTGAAAGAAAAAGAGTGAAGACTCTAAAAAGCGAATGTACTGCTTTCACCTAATGACCCTAAGAGTAATGTTCTTATCTCCTCCGCCTGTGCTGACTCAGCGATGACGAGCGCCCTTTCAGAGCCCTTCATTGTCGTATCGCCGTGAGAATTATCTTCCGCCCGAGTGAACCGCGGCGAAGGCTGCGCAGGGAGAACGCTAACTTCCTACTTTCCGCGGTGGCTGAGGGTGGACGATTCGTCTCTTTACAGCTGGCCGTAATTCTCTCAGCAAGCTCAGTGCGCATCCAGCTCCGGTTTTATTCCCAATTTGGAATGCCCAGGGGCACGTGTAGGTCCAGGCAGAGCGAGTAAGCCTGGGACACAGAGAGAGAGGGAGGCAGAGTTGGGTGAACAGTCGGTTTCTAACCCTTACGGTGTGAGGTCACAAATATGCAATTAGAATCTTCATGACTGAACATTTTATACTTGTGATGTCACAAACAGAACACAGAGTTCCAGAACACAGAGACTTGGTAGTGGGTTCTAGAATTCTGTGAGATACTGTTGAGCTGCTGCTGCTACAGCACAGCTGGCAAAGATGGACCACCAGCACCCAATCAGGGCTCATTGTTGAATTCTGAGTCACTCTCATTGGACCCCTGATCACAGTGGGTACTAAACTTAAACTGCACCCAGTGGAACATCATGGGCTTTTATTTAATGTTGTAATTCAAAAAGAGGGCCAACTTTTATATTAAGACACAGAAAAAAAGACAAAAGGCATCAATGTTGATGTACTGGGGATGGCCATAGATAGTGCCGTTGTACCCACGAGCAAGGTACCTAACCTGCACTGCTTGAGTATATATCCAGCTCTGCTATATAAATAGAGAATTTAGAATTGAAATGGAAATTCTGATATGAAAGATACGCAATGGGAGAAACTTTGGAGAGATCAGCAATCTGTTGAATGATTGACAGGTTTGGCCTCTTTGTGGGAGTGGCCATAAAGAAGCAAAGAAAAACAAGTCATGTCTGGAGTTTGCCAGAAGGCTTCAGACAGGCATTGAGACTTTTGGTGAAAGAGAAATTTAAGTCTTTCATTTCTGGGGGGAAAAAAAATTGTTGAAATTTTTTATTTTCTCATAAATGTGTTGAATTGATTGTGCTGTCGACTGAAGGTGTCCCAGGAGAAAAAAATGTGAAAAAGCGCACGAGCACTGAATACATTCTGAAGGCGCCGTAAATAACACGTTGCATTCCATTTATTTGGCAGACGCTCTTTGTCCAAAGCGACCTGCAGTAAGCACATACCGAAGGTCACTGGAGCAACTACAAATCACCGGTCCGATAAGGCACAATACTCATTATGTAACAGTTATTCATAGCCACGAACACATTAAGTCCAGTTCACACAGTATGTATATAGGCTAGGTCAGAGAGTAATGTAGAATAAGGTAAGTCAAACTAGGAGGCATGACAACAAGCTACAACATCAAGATGACGATACAAGTGCAATTTAAGTGCGGGATGGAGGTAACATGAAAGTGCGGTAGGAACAAAGTAGAAGGATACAAATGATTAGAGCGATCCTAAATTGGGAGTGCCCTGCAATAATCCTGTAGCCTATATAAGAGCCGGGTAATATTGGCAACTATGCGGCCGTTTAGTTTTAAAAGTTTTGTTTTTTTGTAAGGAATTTTAATTGTGCAGTATTCAGTATTCGATGTTATTGTTCTCGCGCCAGTTCCGTGGTCCGCGTGCGCCGACAAATTGCCCCTTGCACTTGCACCTTGCCCGCCGCCCCGGTCCGAGATTGCTTCCGGTAGCCACCGGTTACGTCTTGTTTAGGACCACCAAAATCCGCGAGACGCATTTTGACTGAGAGATGACCACATTAAAAATGTCTGCTTTTTGCAGCATACCTTAGGTCTCCTTGAAAATGTCTGTGGGAGTTGAACAGCTGTGGTATGTTATTTTTCTTCTTCTTCACATTAATCCAACAGAACTGTGTATTGTGTTGGGAAGGTGGACTGAAAGTGCACAAGGATACAACTAATTTCAAGCAAGCGGTGAATTTGTCAGTGGCGTTGTAAAGCAGTGCTCTCTGCCAAGTAACGGCCTTTTTAAAACATTCGCCGCAATGCGGTAGCTAGGCTACATATCCCTTCGCTTGGGAGTGCAACGGGCCCTACTGGGAGCCGTTATTTCACACCCCAAAGCGTTTACATTAATATATCACGGTTTCAATCCACACCCCTTCTTTCATTTCATTCTGTAATAGCTGCCACCCTTCCGTCACAACAGGTGCGACCGGTCAATAATTTCCCACTGCATTTTTTAAGACTGGCAAAGCAAACACATAGAAGAACAGTATCTAGATAAATCAGAGAGCAGTTATGAGGTAGGCTATAGAGGCTTACGTGACCTCCGACACACATTAGCACGGCAGGGTGGAGCGACTGTTCTCGTACCCGGGGGAGAGGCATTCACCACGACCGAGACGTTTCTTTTGTCGGATTATCCTCTTACTATAATTCAGTGTGAGGAGTAGATTTGGGAACTCAATGAAAGGAACGTATCTCCAAGGCCGAGGGGGGGAAAGAGCGCCATTTTATGGCATGAATTGAACACGCCGTGCTAAACTCAGTGCACAGTCTTTGTGAATCTATTGGTCAGGGTCAACGGGAGGGTAGCCAATGACAAGGAAAGCAGAATGGAGCCGATCAATTTGTTGATGTACACTTCAACCGTTGAACGCTTGAAAACAAATGGGTGCGTATGTGAATGTAAGTCCCACTCCCAACGATATAAATCTTTTGCATTTAGTTTTTATTCAGCAGGTGAGAAACTTTTTTCTTCTTCTGTGAAACATCACAGAAGTCAACAACACCGAGCTATAATACATTGCATACGTGTTTTTATTCACTGTCCAGATATAGACTGGGTATGAAACAGACTAAGCAAACAGAAAGCACGAGCCTTCTGCCACTCCGTGCGACTGGCTAACCTTCAGAATTCAAATCATTTTTGCCGGTTTAAATGCTGCAGGAGTTTCTAGTCAAAGAATCGAATTGTCATTCAGAACTCCAGAAGCGCTCATGTATTTGAAAGGGGGGTGGGAAGGATGGTGTGATATATTTGCTCATTATCGTTAATGTTTGTTCGAAGAGGTGATGAGAGAACTTGGCAGCAGCAGTGAGGTTCATTACGGGGAGAAATCGCTGCCCGATTTTCTTGGTTTTCTCTGCGAGCTGTTTGGTTTTGATAAACCGCCGCCGCCTTATAAATGAGCACCAGAATAGCATCTTATTAACCCGCTTAGCACGACTGACCCCGCAGCAAAGGTCCGTTTCAGACGGTGGGTTCACCCGCCTTTTATTTTTCTGCGAAAGCCCCCGGGTGTGTGTAGGGGGAGCGGCGAGCGGGATTTACGCTCGCCGTTTATCCGAGCGCGGGCTGACGAGAGTTAAACGACGGAGCCCCGCGCTCTCTAACTGGGGAGCTGTCCCGGACAAGGCCCGCATTGAGAGCGGTTCTGCTTCGGATGCGCCGTGGAGAACTCCGGGGCCATGAATAGCCCATTCTGACATTGTTGCCGCCGCTGCAGCTGCCGTCAGCGGAGACGGAAGACCCCTCTCACCTGTGGCGACTCGCTGTTCCTCTTGCATATTCATTGGATTTCGCGTGTACCGCATTAAATTCCCCGACACGGCGCCAGGCCAGCCCCGTTAAAGATTCATGCGCTTCTCTGGACAGACAACCCACGAGGGGCTCAGCCCATTTTTAATCGAGTTTTCACTGGATGGTACGGTCTTAATGGTACGTTCTTTTTTGCTAAAGTACGCTTTCAAGGCTGGCACGCGAAAGCATCTACTGTAGTACCAGCAGTAAGGAAATAAAGCAGAATTGCTAGTGCATTAAAATAAGGGCTGGGCGGGTGGGGGGAGGGGGGGCAGTCTGTTGATTGCACAGTCTTCCAGTTCTGCTTCCTAAAATGGGGATTGCACAAATCAAGACTAAGAGGAGGCTAGTAAAAAATAAAAAAAGACGTTTCATAAATGAACAGACAGTGTGCTCGTTAGATTTGGATGTTTGGTGGGGCTGCATTTCCTTATGCACAGAAAAAACCTGCAAAACTACACAGCTGTTCCTTTTGTTAACTCTGTGCTCAGATTTAAATAAAGATTTTTATGCCAAAATTCCACCGGTGACTATAAATGCTAATTCCAGTGATTCATCAGGCTCAGCACCCTCATTGCATTAATGAAATCCCCTCGTTCTCGCGTTTACTCGATCACCGAGCGACCTCACTTGCCGGGGGTCTAGACTTTCCCCGTCCGGCTCGGGGGGGGGGGGGGGGGCTGCGGAAGACCTGTCAATCACACCCGAGACAGACGTGAAGCCTGCACTCACCAGGCATCAGAAACGCTCCTCTGTCAAAGTGCTCCTCCCTTATCTCCCCATCCAGACGCCGCCAGCCCCGCTCTGGCCTCACAGGAGCTTTTATCCACCGCCGTCTGGCTCGAGACTGTAACAGGTGAACAGCGCCTGAACGGACTGATTTAAAATCCTGGGGCGTTTCCCCCCACACACGGCATTGTTGTTGTTTTGGGTTTTTTTTAAACTCTCGCTTACCGGATCGAGCAGAACTCCATCCTCCCAGCCTGTTCCTGCACGATGAAGCTGTTCCGTGCGGCTGCCTGTGGATAGAGACCGGCGCAGGCTAATGTCCTGAATCACATTTGTTTTTCGTTGTTTTTCTGCAGCTGTTCAGTTTAAATTTATTGTTTTTAATATTCCCCTCCTCCCTGCTCACCATTCTTCCTCTTCCTGTTTTGTACAAACTACAGGCTGGAGTCTTTAGTAATACTCTACATTGGTAGGCCTGCAGGAGTTTGCTGAATTGCACACAGGCATTCACCTCCATTCAAAATGAATTCTTCCTATACACAGAAGGGCATCCAGGTGGGAGATTATAAAGTAGCACCTGCATGTGTTTCTATTTCTTTCTTTATCAGTTGTTCCAGCACTAGTACTTAAATACCTACTACCCTTATCCGATCTCTTTACATTGCAGGCATTTAGCAGACGCTCTTATCCAGAGCGACTTACACAAGTTCTTACATAGCATTTACATTGCATCCATTTATACAGCTGGAAATATACTGAAGCAATGCAGGTTAAGCACCTTGCTCAATGGTACAACGGCAGTCTCTTACCTGGGAATTGAACCTGTGACCTTTGGGTTACAAGACCAGCTCCTTACCCATTATTCTTCACTGCCACCATCTTTAAGCTAATAAAATTCTCCACCACTATTACAGCATATTGAATTAAACAGTTTTGTTGTTATGATCGTCTCCTAGGATCCTCTATGGCAGCGTCTGCAATCGCTGTGGCTGACTCCTCCCATATTTACACACCTACTCTCAGGTCTGCATTACTCAACACGTTTGACATTCTCTTCTTTGATTTATCCATCTTGGGGCCCCAATCAAAGCTCAGTTTTGGGGGCCCCAGATCTCCCCCTGACAGTGTACTGGCAAAGCTATTCACTTTAAAAAGCTACGGTAGAATATCACCCAAATGTCAAATTGGTAGTCATCTATCAATGATATATTTACCAATATTTAAGGCCAATAATATATGGCTACCACTTGTAGCCACCAGGGGGCCCCCAAGTCTCCGGGGCCCCAAACAATTGTGTGGTTTGTGTTGTGGCAGTCTGCTTGCATCTCTGACACCTCATTCCTGTAGGCTAACACTATCCAATTACTCCTGGGGTAACCATGTACTGGATTTCAAAAAAGGAGGACAGGAGTGTGTGAGCGTTATCAACATAATACTCGGCTGTTTGTTTGTTTATGGGACGAGCAAAACCTAACCGGACATCATTAGGAATTTAGAAATTGGCGGGGGGGGGGGGGGGGGGGGTATTTTCGCAGCCGAAAAATAAGAAACGTCCAGGAAAAAGAGGGCGTCTGAACTGGCTAATTGCTCCCGTCCAGGGAACCGCAGAGGCACAGAGAGGCCATTATTTACGGAGAGGAAGAGAAGCCTCCGACTGTGCTGCTGACTGGACCTGGTCTCCTCTAACTATTCACATTCTAATGTAACCCGCAGCCTCGAAGACCCCCGCCCAGCCTGAGAAACGGATCACTGCTGTGCAGTGTGTGTGTGTGTGTGTGTGCCTGCCTGTGTGTGTGTGTGTGCCTGTGTGTGTGTGTGTGTGCATGTGCCTGTGTGTCTGTGTGTGTGTGTGCCTGTGTGTGTCTGTATGTGTGTGTGTGTGTGTGTGTGTGTGTGTGTGTGTGTGTGTGTGTGCCTGTGTGTGTCTGTATGTGTGTGTCTGTGTGTATGTGTGTGTGTGAGTGTGTGTGTGTGTCCGCTCATTAAAAACAAGTGGATGCAGCCATTATGCCTGTTCACAGCTCCACAATGGGCGCTGCTGTGATTCTTTGTGTAACGTCGGGAGGAGAGGAAAGGCTCTGTTTTTTTGTTTTTTTTTAACCGCTTTTCAAAATTGCCAAAACTGAAGCCACACCTGTGATGTTCTCAGCCTCATCTGAAATGTTTGTGGCCTCGTGTTTTGTTTGTAGGAACATCCAGAAAGGTTCTTCTGCAAACGCTGTCGGCTTTGCATTGATGATGCACATGCAGTTTGCATCCTGCCAGAAACGGTGCAGATCAAAGAGGTGTGTACGACTCACTTCAGGCATTTTAACTACATTAATACGGGCGGTGCGAGCCGTGCATGATGCATGCATTTGTAATGAGCATGACCAGTGAAATATGCAGCATCTTGCTTTGTGATACATTTGTACACTGACAGGTAAGTGAACCCATACTGGGAATTTTGGAGCAAAGTTTACCTTCTTACAAAGTTCAATTCAGCTTTATTTGTATAGTGCTTTTTACAGAAAAAATTTCACAATGCTCAGATGCTTTACTATATTAGCTGTGCAAACTGCAGGTCAGTCTCTCCATCTGGCACCATTCACTCCCTGGAGAGGCCTACGGCCTGGCAGCCTCACATGGTCCATCTTAACATGCACCTTTCAACAAGCACCCTCTGACATGCACACTCCAACACGCACCTTCCAACATGCACCCTTCAGCATGCACCCTCCAACATGCACACTCTAACATGCACCCTTCAATATGCACCCTTCAACATCCAACCTTCAACATGCACCCTTCAACATGCATCCTCCAACATGCACACTCCAACATGCACCTTTCAACATGCACCCTCCAACATGCACCTTTCAACATGCACACTCCAACATGCACCCTTCAACATAAACTATCCTTCCACAGTTGTGTGTCCCGCTGTCTGCCAACTAAACCTGTGTGTCAGGTGTAAAGGAAAGCAGGTGACCTGATTTTGTTTCAAGTTCACCTCCATGTAAACAGCCGATGTGTGGGCAGACACAGGAAAGAACTTGGATTTATTCCCCTCTCCCGGATGTCTCCATAGAGCCTTTACAAATTGCAAAACAAACCCCAAGGGCAAAGAAGGTAATAAGTATAACAAGTTAATACACTTTTTTTTCTCCATGGGGCACAACTCAATTTGCAGTCACCAAACAGGCTCTTTAATTTGGGCTGAGTCGGGAAAGGTGAGATCGGGACAAACTGAAAAGATTCAATACAATTACACAGATCCTTAATTCTCAGACATCCCCAACACAAAAAACTAATGTAACAATCACGAAGGGGCATAAGTTTGAGGCTAACTGAACACCTGAATCAGCATAATGTTATAGTCCATTACATACCGTATATATATATATAATCTAGATCACAACTTTGCACGACCAATTTTCATCTGACTGAAATTAGTGCTTAATTAAATATGGTGAGATCTTGGCTTAATGTTTCATCACTACATCCCTGGTTCTAACGGCTTATGATATGCACTATGGATCAGAGAAGCCTTTTGAGTTCAGATTATTATAATTATTATTATTATTATTACTGTTGTTGTTAGCAGTAGTAAATTCATATTTTGGTTGTTTTAGTCACTTAGAAATCCAATTTTGTGAAAGATGCAAATATTAACTTGTCTAAATTCATTTTTCATACTTATCAATATCTGACATATTTTACAGCCAACGCTGTACGCAGGTTGTTTATTATGCAGGATTTTAGCAGTCAGTGATCGCTGAAAAATTAATGCAAAGCAAACTGTGATCTGCTTATTTGACTTAAACCTGCATCTTGAATTTCTTGTGAAGAAGAAGGCAAGTGCCAAAGAAAGACAGAAAATACGAACCGGCCAGACAACTATGTGTTGGGATATTGAATTAGCTCTTGACGACTGAAACAGAAGGTAATTGCAGTTGCAGTTGCCAGGGTTACGAAAACATTGTTACAAACAGCAGATGATAACTCCAGTCCTGCTATCTGAAACAATGAGTAAACAGCTTTCAGGAAAATTTATTTGTGCGTGTGTGTGTGTATTTTGACTACATTTAAGCACTATAATGCATGCAAATTCTGTCAGAAATAAAACTTCCAGCTGTCGTACAGGTGAGAAACACAGAAGGATGGCAGATTGCATCTGGTTTTATCCTTTAGCATTTTCAGGAGGGGCTGCTCAACTCAAGGTCCTGTGGGCCTCAATGTTAGCAGGTATTTCGTCCAACCTTGCACCTACACCACCTGATTTCACAAATTACTTTACCTTGGTTCAGGAAGAGAGCTTGTTGGTGAAATCTGGTGGTGTAGTATATGGTTGGAGCAAATACCTACAGACACTTTAGCCCACAGGCCCTGGAGTTGAGTAGTGCTATTAGAGTAGTCTAGTTGTGCTAAGGTTTCTATTAAGGACCTCTGAATTAGGCTTCCTACACCAAAAGTAGCTCTACTGTGTGTACTTTATTGTGAGTGGCATACGTTAAATGCATGTTCTGTTAATATTTACATGAATGAAAGAGCTTGACTTCTTGTCATTTTCTTATAGACTCTTCTTTTAGCATTATTTTGTTTCCTTATGTGATATGCACAGTACTGCAGTGTATTCATAATGGTAGATGTGTCAGGCTTATAGTCCTTTCAGATCTACTGCAAGAGCTAAAAGTACAGACAAAGTGATTGAGAAACTATTATATTTTTATTCAGGGTGTCGTGAGCAAAACAGACATCGAATCCCAGCTCTTAGCAACCAGGGATATGGAGATTGTTGGAGGTGGGCCTACCATGCCTGACTTTGATGAATAATAGATTGAAGCTTCAATTTAAAACACTTTCCAGTTGATTTGAAATATTTATATCGCCCCCCCCCCCCCCCCCCCCCCCCCCAAAAAAAAAAAAAAAAATACAGACAGGTAGAGGAGCCAAGACTGGAAGGCGCTGAAGAGTTTTCTCTGGATCGTCTGTGTGCCAGGCGTGATTAAACGCCCACAGAGCCCTGTTTACAGAGGATCACAGACTTAACAGGCGGCTGAATCTCAGGTGGGAACCAGAACTTGGCCTCCGTACAACTTAACAATAAGTTTAAAATAGGAGGAAATATAAAACTCTTCACTCCAGGGATCAGTTAAACAAACAAATGACTAATTTTACATAGGAATTAAAATAAATGTAGATAGAATAAAATCAACGCTCAAATCAATGCTCTGCAAAACAAAATGCATAATTTTTAATTTTTTAATTTTTTATTGTAGAGCCCTTTAGTTGGGTTAAGAGACAAGCTGGCAGACTGCCTACCTTCCATTACCTTTTGTTTTTTATGGTGAAAGTGACTTTTGTTATCAGTTACCAGGGAAAGCAGCCAGATATATTTAGTTATATATCTAGTTATAAAACGATGATCAAGAAAGTGCTGGAGCTATGGTAAAATTGATTGATTGAAAGAACTCTAATGCCCCCCCCCCCCCCCCCCCCCAAAAAAAAAAAAAAGGTATATGGAAGATGATTTTCGGGGGAAAAAACTGGAAAGGTAATCACCAACCTGCCCTGTGGTCCACAGTCAATCTCAATGGTCAAACATGCAGAGTCATTTCAGGCTTTTTCCTTTCTCAGATTTCTTTTGTATTCGATAAGACCCCCATTAACCATATAATACGAGCGCCTTTTACTCCCAAGCGCTGCTTGTGTCATTCCCAGTGTTAGATGTCTTTATTAAAGGTGAACGGAGAAAAGTCTGCATTATAAAGCAATACAACTCAAAAAATGACACGGTGAGAAAAACAATAAAAAAGATAAGAAATGGTGGCAGAGAACAGGATATGAAATTTGCACAACTCTAAAAAAAATGTTGAATAATGTACCTTGAACTCCAACTATTTTTGCTGAGGTTCAAACTGAGCACAGTTCCATAAACAAACTGCAGCAGGAGAACTTGGGTTTGGTTCTGTTGGTGTTTATGTGTTTGTGTGTGAGGACTGTGTGTGTGCATGTGCATGCATGTATGTGTGTTTGCATGTGAGTGTGTGTGTGCATGCATGTATGTGTGTTTGCATGTGTGTGTGTGTGCATGTGCGTGTGAGCATGCATGTGTGTTTGTATGTCTACATGTGAGTGTCGTGTGTGTGTGTGTGTGAGAGTGTCCTGTGTGTGTGAGTGTGTGTGTGTGTCCTGTGTGTGTAAATGTATGCGTGTGCATGTGCATGTGTGTGTGTTTGTATGTGTACATGTGAGTGTCCTGTGTGTGTAAGTGTATGCGTGTGCATGTGTGTGTGTTTGTATGTGTACATGTGAGTGTCCTGTGTGTGTAAGTGTATGCGTGTGCATGTGTGTGTGTATGTGTACATGTGAGTGTCCTGTGTGTGTGTGTGTGTGTGTGTGAGTGTCCTGTGTGTGTAAGTGTATGCGTGTGCATGTGTGTGTGTTTGTATGTGTACATGTGAGTGTCCTGTGTGTGTAAGTGTATGTGTGTGCATGTGTGTGGGTGTGTGGGTGTGTGTGTGAGTGTCCTGTGTGTGAGTGTGAGTGTGAGTGTGTGTGTGTGTGTGTGTGTGCTGGAGTGCAGGGATCAGTCTGACAGGTAGGAGTCCAGTGCTGAACAAGAGGAGCTGAACTCTGACTCTGGCTGTGCATGCATCCCTCTCCTCTCTCCATCCCTCTCCACCCCTCTCCTCTCTCCATCTCTCTCCACCCCTCACCTCCTCTCTCCACCTCTGTCCACCCCTCTCCTGCCCTCTCCATCCCTCACCTCCTCTCTCCATCTCTGTCCACCCCTCTTCTGCCCTTTCTATCCCTCACCTCCTCTCTCTACCCGAATCCTCCCCTCTCCATCTCTCTCCTCCACTCTCCACCCCTCTTCATCCCTCTGTACCTCTCCCCATCTCCCTATCCTCTTTTCTTTATCCCTCTCCACCCCTCACCCCATACCTCCCCACCTCTCTCCCCCTTCATCCCTCCCCACCTCCATCCTTCCCTCTCCACCCCTCTTCATCTCTCTCCACCCCTCTCCTCTTCCATCCCTCTCCATCTTTCTCCTCATCTCTCCACGCCTCTTCATCCCTTTCTACCTTCCTCCTCCTCTCTTCATTCCTCTAAACCCCACTTCATCCCTTTCTACCTCTCCCCACCCCTCTTCATCTCTCTCCATCTCTCTCTACCTCATCTGACCTCAACCTCGTCAAATCTGACTGTCATCTTTCTGCCCTTATGTTGGCCTGTAAGCGGTCTGAAGATAATAGCCCCCCCACACACACACTCTCACGCAGGCATGCATAATAAAATGCTAATAATAGTGGCCCTCTGCAGAGCCAGCGCATGCTGCATGCAGAAGCATATTTGTTTGCAGACTGATTTATGGAAATAGGCAGGAAGGGGAGGGATGCTAATAATGACTCATGCGTGCGGGGCAGGGTGGGTACGCTAACCGCACGGTCCTGGGTGCTCAGGAAGGGGAGGGGATGCTAATAATGACTCATGCGTGCGGGGCAGGGTGGCTACGCTAACCGCACGGTCCTGGGTGCTGGATAATAGCTCTCTGTGGGGGCGTCGTTAGCTCAGTAAACGTTCTCACCCAGACGGTTGTGCCTACCTTGCTTGCATATTTTAGCCCCGACAAGTTCAGCTAAAGAACAGAGACTCAGATGCACGGTGGTCTGCCAGGGAGGGAATGTGCTGTTAAACAGGGCCTAAGATCTGCCCTTCCAATGTTAGTCACGTGATTGAGACGCTATCAGGTGAGGTAGCTTGGTCATAATGTACATGAGGTAGCGTTAGCATCTGCATTAGGATAAATAAAGAGGAGGCTGGTACAGGTGTGTGGTAGTGCATGTGTGTGTGTGTGCATGCAAGTGCGTGTGCGTGAATGTCTTAGTGCATGTGTGTGTGTGAGTATGCATGTGTGTAAGTGCACGCGTGCGGGCACGTGTGCATGTATGCACGTGTGTGTGAGTGTATATGTGAGTGTGTGTGAGTGTGCACTGCTCTGCACATCTCCAGTGTTGATCTTACTCCCAACAACAGTTGAATGTTTAAAAGCAGCGTCCGTCCCTCCGTGGGATAGCTGGGTGCAGCCGGACGTGTGAAAGAGGCTTTGTTCTCCTCCAAACAGGCCATTCATTCTTCTGAAGGAGCCTTGATTTTAATCAGAGTGATTTTTTTAGGGGTAAAATAAGTCCTTGTTTTCTCCCGCTATTTCCAGCCATACATGCTGATGCCTTTTGTTGTTCTGGTCTTTTTTTCACTCCGGTAATTGACTGGCGTGGTGATTAATGCAGTTGTCATTTTCCGTTAGACTGCCAAAGAAAAGCTCCAGAATATCAGTTTAAAAAAAATAAAAAAAAAAACAGACTGCCCTCTCTTTTTCAGCATCGCTTAGCATTGCCAGAGAACAAGGGGTGGATTTGCTTTGAAACCACAAACTATTTTTAATTTCTGTGATATAGATCCTGCACCGATCTGGGGGGGGGGGGGGGGGGGGGGGGGGGGGGGGGGGGGGGGGGGGGGGGGGGGGGGGGGGGGGGGGGGGGGGGGGGGGGGGGGGGGGGGGGGTTACTTCTTCGGTTGTTTAATTCCAGGCCTTTATAAAGAGAAAATTCAAAAATATTTGCTGCTATAAAAACTCTGAAGTGTGACTACGGTTCTAACTGCACCATAGCGCTTTTATTTTTTCATCCAGATGCCTCCAGGAAGGAGACTCAAACAGTGTCTGTGAAATTAAAGTATTACTAGCTTTACTCCCTCTAAGCCTTTTAGCCTTTAGCTAGGACTCCCTTGAAAAATAGATTTAAAATCTGAGTGGGACCTACTGCAAAAATAAGAATAAATAAAGAATAGATTTTTTTTTAAAACACTCTCTGGTTAACCTGACTGTTAGTGTTCCTCTCAGCTACCTTTAACCCTTTAAGGTGTGAGATTGCAGCTATGTGATTAGAATGTTCTTTACTGAACGTTCTAATGCTGATGTAACAATCACTGCTGGTAACTGAAAGCAGTGGAGTTCTAGAACACTGACTTAGAATTTTGAAAAGAAAAAAAAAACATTACAAAAAACCCCACTCTTCAACAGGTTAAGTTTTCTGTGTATGTCAGGAGTCTCTCGCCACTGTTGACAGGGTGTTGCTGGTAAAGAGCAATGTAGGCTCAGTGAACCTACCCTGTATAAATAAAATTTAATAAACGATGGTGAGATATGTGATTAACTTGGAAAGAAACTTCCTCTTTATCTCACTTTTTAAAACAAAATTTTGAGGAGGAGATGATGTGTCAGGGATGCATGCAATCTTTCCTTATTAATTTGCACATAAAATGTAAGAGAATCTATAATTCTCAACCAAACAAGCTTCACTGCTATAGAAATCAGATGTGAAACCGGAAGAGGTGTTTTGCCGAATGAGAATGTCTTCTTGTTTCAAACACTAAATATTGATTACGCTTCTTAAATTATGTATGCCGATTCAGAATCCCCGAGGGAGAGCCTGTTATGAATCTTCCACCGTAAAAAATAAATGTCAGACTCAAACATCGCAGAGATGTTATTTAAACATTATCTTGCTTATTTGTTCATTTTGCTTCCCCAGTTTCCAATGCCAAGCAGCTAACAAAATGCTAACTGATGAAAATGACCTGTTGAAATGCGGCACAATGGTAACAATACATAAACGTGGTGATGACAAGGGCAACTGTAATCCGTAGACTTCAGCTCCTGGGGAAATCATTCGCTATTGTTTGGGGAAGTAGTATTTTTAAGACTATCAGTCAAGGGGAAGATTAAAGCAATTAAAAGGCCGGAAATGAGAAGAGACAAGAGAAGGGTATCGGGAAGTGCAGGGCAGTGGACGCTACCGCGGGATTTATTTATAAGAGACAGTCATTGCACTAATGAACACTTTGCTCCACGGTCTGTCGCTGGATAGGGAAGACAATGAAAAGAGTCGCGAATGACTGGAATTCATTATTAGCTGTATGTTACTACGCCACTGCCAGGCGTCATGCTCTGCGCACGGTTCTCGCCGAACCCGTGTAGCTCAACATATTCGAAAGAAGAGTGAAAATACTTCAATTGGAATACTGTTGTCTGTGCTTTGCTTTGTAGGCTAAGGCATGTATGCTAGTAACAGATCAGATCAGAATATGTAATGCTCAGAGTTTATTGATTTATTTATGTTACTTTTTATGCATTTGGTTTGGCAACAGCTGGATTGGAGATGCAAGCCTCGGTTCGAGTTTTTATTATTATTATTATTATTATTATTATTATTATTATTATTATTATTATTATTTATTTTTATTTTTTATTTATTATTTATTTATTTTTTACCACCACATTTTTAATCTAGTTTCCGTGCGAATACAGGCTATTATTGACTACCAATTATCTCCTCTTTCATGTTGCAGAAGTGTCTGAATGTGATATTTCCACCGCAGCGTTACTGACACCCCGTTAAGTGGTGCAAAACTGAAGCCTCTCTCTCGAGGACCGGATCGGGGTCCGACACGCTCCCGTTTGTTTTCCGACCTCGGCGGCGCGATCCACGCGCCAGTGTTAAAAAGCTGAATCATCATCAGCCGCCGTTGAAAGGCGCGAATCGAAAGTGTAATGGCACGCGGCACTCTTGAGAACCCTGGCGAATCCCGCGCCGAATCCGGCGACAAAATCCCTGCTCGTTTGCACATTATTTTCCAACGTGTTTGGAGAAGAAGGGGAAAAAAAGCTCCGTCTTTAATAAAGCAGCATAAATTTGTGAACGCAGTGGAGCGCTCATTCATTTATGCGCATTTGTCAAAGTGACATCGAAGTAATTACGAGAGCGTGTTCACATTCAAGGGTTTTTGCTTTTAATTAGGTAGTGCGAAGGAAGTTTGCCAAACCTTGTTTTCTTCCTCTGACCAATTAAGCGGCTGGCAAAACTTGTTAAATACAATGGAAAAGTAGAATTATGCACAATGGCACAGCGAAAATGGCCCGCCACTGCTGTGGGTTCCCACAATGCACCAACAGAATGGAACTTATTAACTTGAAATGTAATTATGCCATTCATTTCAATCACTTTGTAGGCTAGCTGCCAGTGTGCTTTTTGATCATGTGTGATTGCTTTTATGCTTAAAAAATAAGATATTTTAAGCAATAGAGTAATCACACACAATTTTTTTTTTTAAAGGGGGGGGGGGTAACCAGTAAAATGTCCAGTGCTAATTTTACTGTTAGTGTTGAATCAACACTGGACATTTTTACTGTGCTGTTATTAGTAATATAATGTTGACAGCCAGGATTCACCATCTGCAGTGAAGAGTTACAGTGGGGGAAAGGTCAAGAAGCTTCTCTAATCTCCGATTCTCTTCTAACTGTGAATCATTGGTTCCTCTGGGACTTTATCAAGACACTCAGGCGTGTCACCTGCCCCTCTTTAGAAAGAAAATGCATCAGTTATTGGGGGTTTTGGCCTGGGGAAATGGGGGGGAGGGCTTCAGGTCCCATCAAATCAAATCCCTTCCATGATTGACAGAAAGGTAAGATGTGACAGCCGTTGATCAACATCAATCGATTGCTTTGATGACTTTCGGAACACACAAATGTGTCAGTGGTTGCTGCCTGAACTTCGTTCATTTTTAGCCAGTAAGACCCTGAGGCAATGTTGGCTGGCCAAGGTGTATACTGTACACCAGACACCAACACCTTAGAGGCAGGGGGTCTTTTTAAGGTTCATTCCTGGAAAAAAAGAGACAAAATAAAACTGCATGATGCATAAAACCCACCCAGAAAGACAAGGAGGGGGAAAAAATACGTTTGAGATTTAAAAATGATACTCTTTACATGACAAAAAAACAACAAAGAATGAAAGAGAAAATACATTTCCTCTAGAGGCATTGATAAATACGCTCCCTTCCCACACAAATATATTACTCCTATTACCGGTCAGAGCTTAATAACAAAACTGCGCTATAAAAAAAAGCTCAGGCAGGGCTATACATAATATATCAGCTTCACTGGGTTCACACCGCCATTTCATTAGAGTTGCTTGTTGATTATAACTTCACCTCACCGCTCTGGGAAATGAATGCAGCGTCTGAGCCTTAAGCATCTATTTAAGACCTCGGCGCGCGCCGGCCATCAGGTTCCTAACAGGTAGCCAGAGGCCAGTGGGGAGTTTAGGGGTGGGGAAGGAAATAGATCAGAACACAACCTTTTGATTCTTGCCGATTAGCAACAGAAATTAGAAATTGCTGAAATAAAACAAAAACAGCAATCTGTGTGTCACGGAAATAGTAGAAAACGCCTGTGTTTTCTCCGATGCGTTAAAAAAAAGCATTTTTTAGACAGCAAGACAGAGGGCTTTAGTTTAGAAGGCAGGCCTGTGGTTTATAACGTTATCTGCGGCAGACCGTGTCATTTCGGCAGCCCGAAGCCCGGAACCTTTTCGACTGCGTTTTTTTTGGGGGGGCTGCGGTCGGTTTCTCGCGCTTCTCTCGGAATGATGTTTGCTCATCGTGTGTACTGTGGCCCGAGCCTCTCAGCCCACAAATCAACAAACTCATCCCTGCCTCTCCAGAAGTCTGCGGCAGCGAAGGGCGTTCCCCACCGCGAGCTGGGAAGTGAATTGCTAGAATAAAATGCCGTGAGTGCAGCGAGTCTATTTTTTTTTTATCGCTGGCCACCTGTCCTCTGTTCTTACGTGGCAACCGTCAGACATTCCGATGCCTATTCTACAGAACGGTATCATAAAATAACCTATGATTCCAATTGCATGCACGCTAAAAAAAAAAAAAAAAAAAAAACAATACGATGTGTTGAATATCCAACGTGTTCCCACTTTTGCGTTACTTTCAGCGAATTTTGCGTCAGTGCTACTACATTTGGTGTTCCAGAAATCCAATTTATGTTATAACACAGACTGTGTTGAAAGTAACACAAAATGTGTCACCCTTAACTAGACGTGGAGGAGTGTTTTAAAAATGACACGTTATGTGCTGTTTTTAACACAACTGTTTTGAGAATGTGCTTTTATCGTTTGGCTAGTTGGAAAATAGTATATCAAGAAATTGCGCCTAGAATGTGCCTAGAAAAGTTTGAAATGCGTCGCTTCCAAAGGGAACATTCGCAGCTATGTTTTCTTTGTGTGTGTGTGTGTGTCATTAGAAATCTGAATGATCAAAGAGATGGTTTTGAAATAGCATGTAGGCGGGCTGTTCTGAAAAGTAGCTGACAACGTGAAGCCACCTTGATATGCTGGATGAAAAGCACACCGAGCACTTGAAAATTACACCTGAATTTATCTGAAATGCAGTCTTTTGTGCAGAGGGAAAGGGATAGCTTCACAATCATTTTTAAAAAGACATTTTCCAGAATGTTTTACAGGCTCATTATGTATTTCAAAAAAAGTTAGGTTTTTCTTTTTTCTTTTTGAAATACTACTGTATTGCGACTGCTTTTGCTATTAGGACTCCATGATTCCACACAGAGTCCTTCAAATTAGCACACATCAGGTCTGCTTTCATGGTTGGGAGTTGTTTCCACCCTGCTCTATGAGGCCCAGCTACCATCATCGCTCCACGCTCTCTCACACAATGTGCAGCCAATCCCCTGACAGCCCGCGGTCACTTCCTCTAGCCTACGTTCAGCTCCTGTGTCGCAGTACGGGTTGCGTATTGATCCGTGGAATGCTTTTACTCGTACGCGGGTCTCTTCGGTACAAATCCACGAACATCGCGTGATAAATCTCTACCCTCGTTTTTGCTTGAAGGAGTACAAGTGCCTCATTATGAGAAATCGCAACACCTGGAGCTCCCGCTGACCCATAAAATAAAAGATTGGATAATTGCGTCGTGACACTTTTACACCTGTGAGTCACTGAGGACCCGAGTGAATGCCGGCCTGAGAAGCACCAATCAGTGGCCAGGAACTGCCTGGGAAGAGCGTCACGCAGCCTACAGCCTCTTAATTCTGTTCTATGTCTCCGGGTCAAGGAAATCTTGTCTGATTCCACCGCCTACCGTTGCTTTTCTGGTCCACCTGCGCAAAGTCTATGCATTAGCTCTGACATCTTAATATCCACCTCTTTCTCTCTTGCATTGATTTCTTAAGGTTTGTCGTGACGTTAACCAGGACAAAATACGTACGAGTGACTTTTATGATAGAACCTGTTCACAATCAATACTGAGCTCCCTGGTTTGATTCGGTCAATTTCCCTTTGTCTGTTTTCATGTGAGTCTGCGGTTAGCTGAAGGGTTCTGGGATGCTCTCCAGTCTGAGCATTAAATTATTACCTGAGTCACCGGGATACCCCTGTTGCAATAAACACTACTTTATGATCTTCTTCTTAGTGTACTTTCCTAAAGTTTTTTCCCTGTTCAGGATTAATTAATTTATTTTATGTTGAACTATACTGTTGCTGTTTCATGTTACATGTACCTCCGTCCAGCACTTGAATTGTACTCGTATCGTTACCTTGATGTTGTAGCTCATTGTCATGTCTCCTAGTTTGATGTAACATTACTCTCTGACCTAGCCTATGCATACTGTGTGAACTGGACTTAATGCATTTGTGGCTATGAATTACTGTTACATAATGAGTCTTGTACCTTATCGGACCTGCGTTTTGCAGTTGTTCCAATGACCTTCGTATGCACTTATTGTAGGTAGCTTTGAATAAAAGTGTCTGACAAATAAATGTAATGTAACGTAATGTTTTGTTTCTGGGCAACAGGGTTACGGTTGGCGTGGTAACCCAGTGACTCTGATCAGAGTCCCACTCTCATACCAGCATCTCAAGCCTGTACACAGACAGACAGGTAAAGAGAAGATTCTCACTCCTCCTAGAAGCCAAACGCATAGCCAGAAATGTTCATGCAGCTCGGCCTGCATGTAAGGTGGGCCTGCACTGTCACGGTGGGCATTCACAATCGGGTCTGGTGGTTCAGCCGGGAAAAACCAGTGGGCTAGGGTACTGTTTCAGTGGCCATGGCCCATTTGCAGTACATTACAGGCATTTAGCCGACGCTCTTATCCAGAGTGACTTACACAACTTTTACACAGCATTTACATTGCATCCATTTATACAGGAGGATATATACTGAAGCAATGCAGGTCAAGAACCTTGCTCAAGGGTACAACGCTCAGTGATCTATCGGGGAATTGAACCTGTGACCTTTAGGTTACAAGACCAGCTCCTTACCCATCATACTACACTGCTGCCATTTGTCCCTACACGATCACCATAAGGATTATATTCAGTAGTTAGTGTGAGAAGCAAAAGTGAAAATGTGACCCACGGTGATTTCCAATCCTTTATTTGGCATTGACTTTGAACCCCTGGCCTGAAGCTGATGGGTGGTCCAGGTAAAGATGCTCTCCTCAGTATGAAAGGGGAACATGCTCGCGTTCCGAGTCACTCACAGCCCTAACACACAGTTACCAAAGAGTTTCGCCTTATTCCTGACACGACTGAGGTGTTTTTGCATCTTACAAAAACTTCTATTTCACCACCAATCATGAGCTACTCTTGTGAGCTATTCTGAAGGCAATTTTTACGTGCACTCAAAGCAATATCAAAGCATGAATCGGAGCCAATCAGTCACTGCGAAATAGACTTTCAGTGTTTCAATAAATATTGGATTGTGCTGTGATTTATTTCAAAAGAAATTCTGAATTTAGCAAAATGACAAGTCTGAAATATTGCTTGGGTTACAGCAATCCGAGCTACTCTCTAAATTGGCTTGCCGGTTGCCACCGTTCCCTGACAGAGGTTGTGAGAATAATGGCATATTTGCATTTCAGGTTTTATATTCCAACAACAAACAAGAAACGTGCTAATTAATCCAGTCTGAAACACGCAGAGCCAAAAAACAGAAACCTACGCTCAAACAGTTCTTTTTTTCATCTTGTGTTTGATTTAGGTTGAGGCTGAAATACCACCCAGGAGAAGAAATTTTCTGGTATTTCTGTAAAAAGCAAAGTTACTCGGTACAGTTACACTTCTCCTGTCCAGGGAAATTAAAAAAAAACATGACGTACATACAGATTTAACATTTTTTAAAAACGTAACGTCTTTCAGTTTTTTCCTGGAGAGAGTAGGTCAAGCATAGCACAGAATGGACTTATCATAATCTTGTTTTAACATCTTAAATGTTGTTTTCACTCAGTATTAATTTCAGTATCTGTGTTGGTGACATAACTACATGGATACTATAGAAGGTTCATTCCACAGTTATGACATCTGTCAAATATCTGTTTCAGTCCTTTAGACACCAGTACAGCTCCTGCAGATTTATAAATATGTGTATTTCCCCCCAATAGTTCAACAGAACAAAAATCTCTCAGTTAATTCTCATTGTTACAAATATGAGCCAAGCATATTGTACATACAGTACATACAGTCACATAACCACACATGAAACAAGTAATAATTGATGCGTTGCAAAAAGAATTGCATCGTTTGATTTATGCAGGTTTGCAGAGAAAAGTGTTCTAGAGGTCGTATAGGCACCACAGCCCCTCATTAGCCAAACAGAGGCCAGCGTATAGGTGATCATTAATTTAACACAACAACCAACACAAAGTAGCTAATGTGCCTTGCATATCCAGAGTGATTCCACAGGTGTGAACAGCAGTGGAAAATAGAAATTATGAATACCAAGTTATTTTTTTAATGTGTACCTCGTAATGAATAACCCACCTCACTGTGTTGCTTTCTGCTGGCCTGTTCAGCCTCAGTTTGACTGACTCCGCCTCTTTCCCGCCTGTCAATCAACAATGTGAGAGGCGGAGTTTAGGGGCCTCGTCTGATCAGCTGATGATGACTGACAGGCCAGCCGACCCCACCGATTGGCCGATTGGTTTATCCTGCCATTTCAGAAGGACAAGCTGAACAAACGACAGAGCAAAATTATCCTGGAGATGTTGCATGGAGATGTTTGATAAATTATGGACGTTTTGATGTATAAAACCAAACAATCAAAAAAACATCGCAACCTGCCATGCTGCTGGATGGATCGTTTGGGTATGGCGCCACCCGGGGTATGGGAGGGTTCAGTCAGTTAGGGATCCACATTCATCGCTCTCTAGCGACCACCTGCTGGTCGATTGGGCGCCTGTGGACTACATAAAGGGTGTTACCCCAACTGCACACACACAGTAAAATGTGGTGTTTTTCATTCTTCATTTTCACAAAGCTCAGCATCAGCTGAACCAATAAACATAACTGATATCAAAATAACATTTCAACAGCATCAAGAATTTGCAAATGTTCATATTAGTAGAATTCTAAAGAACTGTACTGTAGTACAGTCAGAGTAATTTATTCCTTCTCAAAAACATTACTGTTACATTACAGTATATTTTTTAAAAAAACATACTCCGATTGCTTGTCATTTCATAATTTGTCATCAACCTGGCCTTCACATGTGGAAAGAGAATGTTCCTTTGAGAAAGATTCTCACTAATTGCTGGCTTGTCCTTTTAAAGAACATCAAAGGCCTCCCTAAACCAGAGATCCAATAAAACGAACAGAACATTCATCCACACGGCACGTCTTCGTTTGGCACGATCCGACACTGGGTGGCCTTGTAATTATGAGGATATGGATACTGACTAATTAAATTATTTACAATACACTAATCTCTGCTCTGCCAGGACAGTAAAGCTTTGGAATTAATTTTACTGCCATTTTCTTTTTCTTAATGGCATTATGAGGGTTCATCCGTGAGTGCAGGTCATGAATTTGCACATAGTTACCAAGGATGATTTTTCACTGAATGTCCCTTGTAGTGTAGGTTTCAGCATAGTAGAACATATGGTTCTTGATATTAAAGACCAGAAACATATGCAGTACGTATATGTGCCTCTGGATCAGGCTTAAATGGAAGTTGTTCTCGCTAAAGAATGAAATAAAATACAGGCTTTAGAAATGGTCATGAAGAAGGAGGAGGTGACCTTGGTGTCCTCAACGGTAGCTATGGCCCTGTGTAAGAAATATAAAGAGAGTTGTGCAAGTCATTCAGGATAACGGTGTCTAAGACACGGCAGCAACGTTATGCCATGTAGCACATCTGCAGCGGACAGAGAGTAAGGAGGGGAGGGCTGCAGTCGTTGTGTCAGGAGGGGAGGGATGCAGTCGTTGTGTAGGGAGGGGAGGGATGCAGTCGTTGTGTAGGGAGGGGAGGGATGCAGTCGTTGTGTAGGGAGGGGAGGGATGCAGTCGTTGTGTAGGGAGGGGAGGGATGCAGTCGTTGTGTAGGGAGGGGAGGGATGCAGTCGTTGTGTAGGGAGGGGAGGGATGCAGTCGTTGTGTAGGGAGGGGAGGGATGCAGTCGTTGTGTCGGGAGGGGAGGGATGCAGTCGTTGTGTAGGGAGGGGAGGGATGCAGTCGTTGTGTAGGGAGGGGAGGGATGCAGTCGTTGTGTCGGGAGGGGAGGGATGCAGTCGTTGTGTCAGGAGGGGAGGGATGCAGTCGTTGTGTAGGGAGGGGAGGGATGCAGTCGTTGTGTCGGGAGGGGAGGGATGCAGTCGTTGTGTAGGGAGGGGAGGGATGCAGTCGTTGTGTGGGAGGGAGGGATGCAGTCGTTGTGTAGGGAGGGGGAGGGATGCAGTCGTTGTGTAGGGAGGGGAGGGATGCAGTCGTTGTGTAGGGAGGGGAGGGATGCAGTCGTTGTGTAGGGAGGGGAGGGATGCAGTCGTTGTGTAGGGAGGGGAGGGATGCAGTCGTTGTGTAGGGAGGGGAGGGATGCAGTCGTTGTGTAGGGAGGGGAGGGATGCAGTCGTTGTGTCAGGAGGGGAGGGATGCAGTCGTTTGTGTAGGGAGGGGAGGGATGCAGTCGTTGTGTAGGGAGGGGAGGGATGCAGTCGTTGTGTAGGGAGGGGAGGGATGCAGTCGTTGTGTAGGGAGGGGAGGGATGCAGTCGTTGTGTAGGGAGGGGAGGGATGCAGTCGTTGTGTAGGGAGGGGAGGGATGCAGTCGTTGTGTAGGGAGGGGAGGGATGCAGTCGTTGTGTAGGGAGGGGAGGGATGCAGTCGTTGTGTAGGGAGGGGAGGGATGCAGTCGTTGTGTAGGGAGGGGAGGGATGCAGTCGTTGTGTAGGGAGGGGAGGGATGCAGTCGTTGTGTAGGGAGGGGAGGGATGCAGTCGTTGTGTAGGGAGGGGAGGGATGCAGTCGTTGTGTAGGGAGGGGAGGGATGCAGTCGTTGTGTAGGGAGGGGAGGGATGCAGTCGTTGTGTAGGGAGGGGAGGGATGCAGTCGTTGTGTCGGGAGGGGAGGGATGCAGTCGTTGTGTAGGGAGGGGAGGGATGCAGTCGTTGTGTAGGGGGGGGGAGGGATGCAGTCGTTGTGTAGGGAGGGGAGGGATGCAGTCGTTGTGTAGGGAGGGGGGGGATGCAGTCGTTGTGTAGGGAGGGGAGGGATGCAGTCGTTGTGTAGGGAGGGGAGGATGCAGTCGTTGTGTAGGGAGGGGAGGGATGCAGTCGTTGTGTAGGGAGGGGAGGGATGCAGTCGTTGTGTAGGGAGGGGAGGGATGCAGTCGTTGTGTAGGGAGGGGAGGGATGCAGTCGTTGTGTAGGGAGGGGAGGGATGCAGTCGTTGTGTAGGGAGGGGAGGGATGCAGTCGTTGTGTAGGGAGGGGAGGGATGCAGTCGTTGTGTAGGGAGGGGAGGGATGCAGTCGTTGTGTAGGGAGGGGAGGGATGCAGTCGTTGTGTAGGGAGGGGAGGGATGCAGTCGTTGTGTAGGGAGGGGAGGGATGCAGTCGTTGTGTAGGGAGGGGAGGGATGCAGTCGTTGTGTCGGGAGGGGAGGGATGCAGTCGTGTGTAGGGAGGGGAGGGATGCAGTCGTTGTGTAGGAGGGGAGGGATGCAGTCGTTGTGTAGGGAGGGGAGGGAGGAGGAGGGATGCAGTCGTTGTGTAGGGAGGGAGGGATGCAGTCGTTGTGTAGGGAGGGGAGGGATGCAGTCGTTGTGTAGGGAGGGGAGGGATGCAGTCGTTGTGTAGGGAGGGGAGGGATGCAGTCGTTGTGTAGGGAGGGGAGGGATGCAGTCGTTGTGTAGGGAGGGGAGGGATGCAGTCGTTGTGTCGGGAGGGGAGGGATGCAGTCGTTGTGTAGGGAGGGGAGGGATGCAGTCGTTGTGTAGGGAGGGGAGGGATGCAGTCGTTGTGTAGGGAGGGGGAGGGATGCAGTCGTTGTGTAGGGAGGGGAGGGATGCAGTCGTTGTGTAGGGAGGGGAGGGATGCAGTCGTTGTGTAGGGAGGGGAGGGATGCAGTCGTTGTGTAGGGAGGGGAGGGATGCAGTTCGTTGTGTAGGGAGGGGAGGGATGCAGTCGTTGTGTAGGGAGGGGAGGGATGCAGTCGTTGTGTAGGGAGGGGAGGGATGCAGTCGTTGTTTAGGGAGGGGAGGGATGCAGTCGTTGTGTAGGGAGGGGAGGGATGCAGTCGTTGTGTAGGGAGGGGAGGGATGCAGTCGTTGTGTCGGGAGGGGAGGGCTGCAGTCTGTGGGATCGTCCCCGCCTCGCGGCACGAGAGCGCCTCCTCTATCAGATCGCTGACGTGCAGTCTGCTTCCGCTCGCGATGCGCGTGCAGCGCTCTCTGACACCGCGACCGTCCGCGCAGCCAAGGGGCCGCGGCATTGGCGGACACGGCGGCTGCCGGTCCGCGGTCCGCGGGAGAGCGGCTGCTTATCTGAGCTCCCCGGGACTGATGGGAGACACTGCAGCGGCAGCAGAGGCTGTGGGGAAGAATGAAAAAGCGCCTTGGTTTTAACCCCCTTAAGGCGTGAGATCACAGCCGTGTGATTAGAATGCTCTTAGCTGAACGTTCTAATGCTGATGTCACAATCACCGCCACTGGTGATCGAAAGCAAACGGAGTTCTAGAACACTAACTTAGAATTTTTAAAAAAACTTCAAAGGGTGGTTTAAAAATGTATGCTTCAATTATCCGTGAATAAATGTATGGTTGCTATTACTGTTTTAATTTTCCCAAAGTATGCATTGCGAATTCGCTGTAGGCAATGATATTCACTCTGAACCTTGGCAGGATGGTTACATAACACAGCTGGAAGAAATATGAACAAGACTATCAGTGCAGTTCATTATATCTGTCATTTCCTTTATTTTGTCAGGAAAAAGAGATTTCCACTTACGTAGGTCACTCCAGATAGATGCGTCTTCTGAATGTTTCAAATTGACACCAACGTGTGTGCGTGTGGGGTGTGTGTGTGTATGGTGTGTGAGTGTACATGCATGTGTGTGTGTGTGTGTGTGTGTGTGTGTGTCAGTACTTGTCCTCAGAAAAACAAGCTGTTGCTTGTAGTTGTTTATCAGCCAGCAGGTGGCAGTCTCCTTTGACTCACCAGCATACATTTAAAACCCCAGAACAGCGATGGGAACACTGTGTTGTAGGAGACAACAGTATATTTCAGAATAGATGGCACAGGTCCTATCTCCTTGTGATCATTAAAGACTAAACGGGTCTCATTTTAAAAGCGAGTGGCTGTTCTTCTAGGTGTCCTGGCTAAATTCTGGCCATCTAATCATCTCCTCGCTTAATTGACTAAATAAATCCTCGCCTCCCTGCAGTGCTGCGTGGGCGTTAGGGCTGAGGTGAGTTCGTACTCTCTCCCGCTCGTCTGCCGCAAAAGCACTTTGAAATCCATCTCATTAGCGGAAGAACGCACGGATCGTTGTCCTCGTTCAATTAAGAAACGCACTTGGAAACGAGGATTAGTATGCTAGTCCACGCCTTCTTATCTTTTGATTGCATGATGTTTGTATTTATTGAAAGAGTGTGGGGGGGGGGAACATTTAGAATTTACCTCATGGGTTACAATATCGGATGTATTTATCCAAGACTGTTTCCAAACCCGGCTTTCAGCTCTCCAGGAAACGTAATAATAACTACGCATGTAGCCACTGTGCAAGATTAATTTCATTTAATTTCTTCCAAATCATGCCTTCTCATGCAAACAAATTGCATTTTCACACTGTTAAATTCTTAATAATGCAACAATGAAATCACTTGGTTTGGTAAAATTTAGCTTGTTTTTTAGTTCCAGTTGAGCTCAGGAAGGAGAGATTCTTTGCCTTATATGGCGAGTTATTTGCATGAGAAAGATCTGGAAGTTTTTCACATTCCGTTTATGGAAATGGTAAAATGTGTCTCATTTTAGTCAGGGAGGTGTGGGGCGGGACAGGGTAGGGTGGTGGGGGGGGGGGTTTGTTTGGTTTGCGGGGCTGTGTGTTTGTTTGGCTGGTGGAGGTATGTTTTTGTATGGCTTTTGGGAGTGTGTGGGTTTGTATTGATTGTGGGGGTGTGTGTATTTGTTGTGCCTGTGGGGTGTGTGTGTTTGTATAGCTTGTGGGAGTGTGTGTGTGTTTGACTTGCACATCACTACAGGAACACAGAGTACACTGAGCTCCCATTCCTCGTGATGTCTGTGTTACTGCCGTCTCATCGGTGTAGCATAGCACCTCTGCCACCCAAATAAACATAATCAAAAAGTCAACAGCAAGCAGAAGCAACGGCTGGGTTTTAAACATCGTTACCATGGGGACGAGTTTGGGCGAACGACAGAAATAGCGGGACCCCGTGACGTCACCGTGATGTCACCTGTTCAGTTTCCCACCAGACCGGCTTTCAACGGTTCACGACCTCGCCTGGTTTCCGAGCGCCGCGCGTTTGGTGCGAACGCCTGGCGACACCAGATGTTCCTCCCTAACCAGGGTCTCCGGCGCGCCCCCCCCCCCCCCCCCCCCCCCGCCCTCGCCCCCCGCCCCGGGATCAGGATCAGTCAGGCCGCGGGATTATTCGACAGATGCCCTCAGCACCGCCGACGGCAAGCGTTTAGCCGCCTCATCGCCTCGCGGCGTCGGACGCTTCTGAGAAGTTCCCGGCGTTCCCTGCCCGGACTGTGGAGCTTTCCCGAGGCGGGGGGTCCGGGAGAGCTTACCTGCGAAACGCGTCAGAAACGGCACAACGACGAAAATGACCGCGGGAGTCCGGTACACACGCGGGACTCTGTCCGAACAGCACGTCCGCGTAGCTCTGTCCGAACAGCACGTCCGCGTGGGTACAGCATGTGGGCCGGGGCGGACTCGTCCGATGAGCTAGCGTGTGTCGTGTAATAGTGTCGTGTGACGGCTGATGGGAGAGCTGATGTGTTGCGGCCACGCAGTGGAAATTATAATACAGAGTCAGCGGCGGACAGCGCGGTCTACGCTCGCTGTTGGGTAGAGCGAGTTCGCCTCCTGTTCTGTTCCACCGTTTCGCCGGCGTTCCTTCGGCTAATGAAGAACCAGCCAGGCGTATCCTTTCTCCCGTACGCAGTGTTCACCTCTGACTGACAATCACGTCTCCCAGAAACGCGGCTTAAGCGAGGATTTGGCATTTTGCTCAGTCAAATGGAGTCTAAACCAAGCACTGATTCATCCACCAACCGCCCCCCCCCCCCCCCCCCCCCCCCCCAAGAGCTTTTTTTATTTTCTTTGGCTCTCTACATTCTGTTCACATCCAGGCACGCCAGTCCGCGCTGTAACAATTCTATCTGTGTAATTTCTCTTTTCATGAATTATGGATGCACTGAACCGGGCAACAAGGGGGTTTTACAATGATACACAGTCTCTCGTCCGCACTCCATCATGGCTTCAGCTTCCAGAAAAAAAACGCTGGAGAATCAGGGTAATTTTCAGGAGAAAATTCCCCATCCGCTGCCCCCCCCCCCCCCCCCCCCCCCCCCCCCCCCCCCATTCCCCAACCTGTGGGCCATTTACATCTGACTGACCCTGTCCCGCTCCACACCATTACCTCCGGCAGCACCGTTTTGCTCAGACACGCGCCTCTCCTGTGTAGGAACCCAGCGACCGTCTTTCCTTCTCCACAAACCTGCCGACAGTCGTCAACAAAAGGGTCAGGCTAATAACCGCAAGTTCCGCGCGTGAAATATGAAATATGAAATATGTAAATATGCGCACGATTCTCTCTCTCTCTTCACACCCCCGTTCCTCACGGTCCATTAAGTGAGGCGCCGAACATCCGTACGCAAGATTAAACGGCCCTGTGATGCCACGCACCAGCCCGAACGAGTCAGATTTACACCATCTGAACGAGGCTAATTTATACGCCGTAGTCCACTGGATAAAGTTAACCAATTAACCACTGAAGAGGGACGCTTAGCGTACGCGCTAATTGGTAAATGGCCCCATGTTACTTACGCACCGCTCATCCGCACGATTATTTTTAATTCGCTGGATGAGCTTGTTTTGCTCCATATTGCCCCCCCCCCACCCCCCGCCCACCCCACAAAGCTTGCGGAGGAGCTGGCACACTTGACTGTGGGACGTGCGAGTGTCACCACGACATCACAAAGGGGCCCGTTTGTTTACCAGGCGCTACCCAGGTGGCACCACTCGTCTGTCAGCGAAAGCCGTCTAATCTTCCTGCCGAGCCGGGCTGAGAGGATGAACAGCTGTAACGAGAGATCATCGGGCCTTTAATCAATTCCTCCGTTTTAATATCAGAACACACCTTAACATGCGGAATCCCCGGAGGAAGTACTATATCCTTGATCTGGGACGGTAATGCATTAACTGAAAGGGAACTCTCATCTTCCACCTCCCCTTCTTTCTATGGACAGGAACTCTCTCAGAAAATAATCCACCAGGAAAATCTCTTGATCTCCACTAATACCCCCCCCCCCCCCCCCCCCCCTCAGGTCACGATGACACTTTGTGACATAAATAAGTTCACAAGGTTATTTTTTTAATGAAAATTACACGCTGCTCAAATGCTTTAATCCGAAACATTTTATTTAACAACCTGTGGAAAGAGCACGGGTTTCTGGCCGTGACCTCACAGCAGGCGACGTATTCACTGACGCCTGCACTGTGCTTCATGAACTGACAGATTGTATATGCAGTCCATGCATCACACAGTGCTAACCGCCTGTTATTTGGGCAGCAACTTGCAGTGGCTAGCCACCGAGTAGGTAACAGGAGGACAGCAGACCACAGAAGGGCTTGCGCTTGCATGGCTGTGGCTGTTGGAGCTGCTAAATCATTTCAGGTCTTCTTGACACAGCCTCACGCGGTGTTTTCTCCCATGTCCTGGCCTTCAGCGGGGGAAGGAAATCCGCAGCGAAACACGTGCGATGCAGCAGATGTCTTTTTTACGTTCGCCTCGCTGAACCAGTCGACCCGCATGCCAATGGAGCCACTGCAGCTGCAAACTGGGCGTGTCGGACGTGACGATTACAAGTTCTTATACAACGGCTTGGCTGAATACTCAATTCTGATTGGTCCATGGGCGGGCATTAATTCTCAATAAAGGGGCATCTCGGCCTTTTAACAGTTATAAAATCAATGTGCGACATAATCCAGCATTCTAAAATTATAAATTTTAATTTAAAAATGTTTTAATTCTACATTCTCGGCTTCGCCTCGGCCGCATCACCACCCCTGTCATACATTCTTTTACATTAACGGGACAGCCCGTCATGGTTTATTCCTTACATAAGGTCCACTGAGGATGCTCCTAATATGCAATCTGACAACATAACCTCATGAAAGATAACAGCTATGAGGAAAGACTCAAGATGCTTAATCTCTGCAAGCTTAGTAAGAGTAGACTCAGGGGTGATTTGATTGAGGCTTTTAAATTCATAAAGGGGCTCAACAAAGTGAACTCTACGAGAGATTCTTCGGGTCAGTTCTGTCAGAATGAGGGGACATAAATGGAATTTAGCAAATGGTAAATTCCGTGCAGACATTATGAAGAATTGTTTTCATGCAGGGAGTAGTCAATGTGTGGAACAGCCTGCCAGGTCACATAGTAGAAGTGGAACTCAACACTAGGCTTCATACGATGTTAGACACTATCTAGTCTGTAGGTAATCAGAGCACTAATTTAGTCAGCAAAATGGCAAGCATTGTTGGACTGAATGGCCTGTTCTCATCCTTATGTTATGTTATGTCATTAGTTAGTGCTGTATGAAATTTGAATGCATTTTCCTTAATAAACTGAACCGACATGCCATCTTTAACATTATTAATCCTCATTATTATTATTATAATTATCATAACTATTCAAACTTTTCTGTGTCTGGTTTCTCAATTTCTGTACGATGCCTAAATGCTCACTGCAAGGGAACATGGCCTCCTACTCCATTCCTGCTGGATCTAATGTGGATGGCGAAGACGAATGTTTCCCATATATAATCCGTGGGTGAGGCGTTGAGCTTTCTTACTGGCGAAAAGCACAGGAGTAATAACTGAGACTCGACTGAAACGCACGCTGCATAATATTGTGACAGAGGACACGTGGGTTCGAAAGAGACCGTTCTGGGTGCAGTGGAAAAACCAGATGCGTAGGAAGCAAACAAAGCACGTAGTAATGAGCATAAAATCGCGGGGATTGTGTTCAATTCACCAACTGGGAATTAATCAGGAAAACAGCTCATATGAGCAAAGGAACGTGGGCACGATTCAAACTGTGAACGCATCGCTGCAAAGAGACAGCCCCCCCCCTTCTGAACGTTTAACTGTTGCTTCCTGCGGAGATGTTTTTGGAGACCGGGCCATTATCCGGGACTCGGTTCCACAGAAAGGAGAGGGAGCGCTCGCTCGTGCCACCGAACAGATCGACTGCAGGAAGAGCGTCAGGACGCCCTGTCTGGGGCTCATCACGGGGCTTTTATGCAAAGTGTCTGTGACAGAAGCCATTCAGCGTCTCCGCAGAGACTCCCTGGAGAATTACAGCAGCGTGCATCGCCAGCTGAAACGCAGAGATTCATCGCCATCGTGCCACGGCCAAGCCTGGCAGCCAAAAAAGCTGATGCCATTATTTTTTTTTAAAGACATTTTTTAGAAATGTCTGGATATGCAATTATTCGGTCTGGCTGCAAAACCAGGGGCTTTAGACTGTAATTCTGGAAGCTGGCACTAGGCCTCTATCTTATAGTCTGTGATTGAATGTGGGGATCGGTTAAATATACAACATTCTCTCAAAAAAGGTACGAAAAAGTGCCTGGGAGGGTATAAACACTTGTCACTGGGGTGGTACCCTATAGGTACAGTGCCATGAAAAAGTATTTGCCCCCTTCCCGATTTCCTCTATTATTGCATATTCGTCACACTGAATGGTTTCAGATCTTTAGGCAAAATGTCTGTTCCCTTTTTTCTAACGTTACATTTTGTCTAAAGATCTGAAACCATTCAGTGTGAGAAAAACACAATAATAGAGGAAATCGGGAAGGGGGTATATACTTTTTCACGGCACTGTACATAAAATTGTACCCCTAGCCAGCAATACATAATTCACCTGTTCCCTTTTTGCTTGTAAAAGGTACCTATTATTAGTACCCAAATAGAACATCATTGTACTTTATGGGTACATTTTAGGAAATTTGTTCCTGAAGAAACCGTAATGTAAACAATACTACTACAAATAGTAGGCTACTACTACTATTACTATTACTGCTACTATTGCTGCTGCTGCTACTACTACTACTACTACTACTACTAATAATAATAATAATAATAATAATAATAATAATAATAATAATAACAATAACAGGCTACATTTTAATAATCACTAAAGCCTACCTTTGATCAAATATGGGTCGCATAAAAATGTTTTATCATTGCACCTGTGGTTGACCCTTACGGTCATATGAACACTTGGCTTGATTTCAATAAATTTCGCGCAGTTTAGTAAACAGGAACCTACCCCAATACGCAAGCGTCACAGCGACTTATAGGCGAACAGGGGGCATGTTTACATGGGTACAGTGTAAATAACATTATTATATGAGTAAATGTAAGCTAATAAAAATATCAAAGCACCATATTGTCGTCTAACGAATGTAAATGTATACATATTTACCTTTCGTATTAGCCTATGTTTGGCTATAGAGTATGTCATGCTGATATGTCTTCATTAGCTAAATTTAGGCTATATTTAAACCTTTCCAGTGTAAACGAGAGGACAGTAATCAAAGGTAGGCTACTAACATACTGGAGGTAGAATGATAGCCTAGCCTACTGAATTTCAAGTTGTTTTTCCGTTTTCCCTGCTTTCCAGTTTAGGCGCAACCTCAGACACGCCAAATTACATATTTGTATTCCCCAATCTGACAGTTTGATAACCTGTTAAGCTTTACTGTAGAAACTTTACCAGTGATGAACAGGTCCATTTATGTCACATTCATAGGGGGCAGATCACGAAGTGTTATTTCGTCTATCTGCGAGCGCCATCGATAGTTAAACACTGCAAAACTATGTGACGTTGTCACGTAATCGTTTGAAAAGCAAACCATTCCTTTTACGGCACGTCTTAAAGAAATATGTAAATTAAATTTTCAGCGCAGGGAATGCAATTATCCGTGAACTCCCCCAATCGGGACAGTGGTTCGCTCCCCCTAGCGGAAGTGCCCGCAGTTAGAGCAAACGCATTTCAGAGTGAAAGTTGTCTCCACCTGGAACGACCCGGAATACCGTTAGCGTTTTCCTCGCTTTTGACCATTTTGCTCTTTTTAAAAAATGAGACGTAAGGAAAAAAGACTGATGCAGTTCGCTGGCTTGCTCATAGCGGCTCTTCTTTTCCTACCAAACGTGGGTCTGTGGTCCTTGTACCGAGATCGGGTGTTTGAGAACTCGCCAGAGATAGTCGAAGGACCCGGTGGTATCCCCCAGATACAGGTAAGGACAGGCACGATTCGCCTTGCTGGCCAGCTGCCTGAATTCCACTATCCACGCATTTCTTCTGATACCTCCGAGAGTGCTCGTATGGTCACACAATCACCCACATGCACAGCGCCTAAGTTTAGCAGGGCAGATTTATGTTGACGAGTCATTTCGCAGTTTTTTTGCTTTCCTAAGGTTGTCTCTAGCTGTACTGCCACATAGATGGCTACAGTTTGCACGGCGCCGGAGACCGGTGTGCTGAGTTTATTTTCCCGCATGAGTGAATTGAATCTCTGGCCAATGTTAGCCAGCTAGCGCGTTGCGTTGAAGTCGTGTGTCGTAATGTTGCAGTCACTTCGCTACTTTCGTCAGCATTCCGGACAGCTACAACTAGAACTCGTCGTTGGAGTCGTAAAAATTCCCCGGGAGGTTAACGAACCATATCCTGATTGAGAAGGACAGGCCACGTAGCCAAATCTGGATCAACAGAGAAAGTGTATCCAGCTAGTGCTAGCTAAGTTTAAAGTACACCATGCAGGAAGTACTCACGAAAGAACCGGCGCTTTCCTGGTTAAACTGCTGCCTTCGGGGTTTGTATGTTGTTGAGAGACGTATTATGGCAAGGTATTATCACAGATAATGTTTTCTATCAAAAGCAAAGTGTGTGTATTACACTTGCAGTGCTTCTTGTGCGACCACATCTCACAGACACCCGTTAGATTGTCATATTTGGACGGAGTCGCTAATTTTATCACATGCTTGCCAAGGTATTTACCGCAGGCACAGGCGCTTTTCTTACACATAAAAACTGGCTACACTATTGACTGAGTTCAGCTACTGAGCGTAACACGGCTAGCATCCCAACACATGCATACATTGACATTAAATTCAGAGTAGTCCAGGTGGAAATATTCTTTCTTTCTTACTTAAACCGTTTGTTACGCACGCGTTTGACAAATTGACTCAATACGTGCATGGGATAATGGCATATCTGAAAAACTTGTCATCCCGTCCTCAGATAATTATAATGTTAGATAGGTTCTGCTCATTCAACCAGTATGCCTAACGTTGAATTGTGTGCCGCGGGCATGGTGTAGCTTTTGCTACCGTGATACAGGTTGTAATGAGGTGCAAAACGTTGAAGGGTTTTGTTGAATGACTATTAATTTCGCCCCTTGGAAATTTAATTTCGGTTGTGATCAGGCTATGCTTTACCATGGCGGAATGAAATGCAACTGATTGCATGCAGTTGATTTTTGCTAATGCAAACGTGGTCGCACAATAAGATTGATTGTTATTATACCCGTATACCCGTACATCTGTGGCGGGTAGCTCAAGCCCATGTCCTGAAAGCCAGCTTCTCTAAATGGAAATTAAAATGTTATTTATTTATTTATTTATTTATTTTTGCAGTTAGAAGCCAATTTAGACCTCAAGTGGACACAAACTGTTTTAACTCTCTAGCCAGACAATGTCTTAATGACGCGTAGAAATGATGGAAACCAGCGGAAACTGCGACCGTCCAGGAATTAAGTTTGATGTCTGTATCCTTGCACTGCTCTTCTTAGTAAGATAGATAAAATGCCAAGGGAAATTCCGCTCAGATTTTAAGGTTTAGCGATTCCAAGTCCATTTTTATGTTCCTGGAGTGTATATACAAATGTGTGCACGGCATTTAATTAAGTAGCCTGGCATGATCTGTGCTGTTTATATTTGTTGACATGCCGAGAACTAAAATATAAATAAAAAAACATTTGTGTTTAGGATTTAGCCTATGTGGAGCTCTGTGCTGTTTTATATTATGTACAAGTCTGTCTGGCTTGGTATGTGTTGGTTTGTCTTGCAGCACCTATTGAGGTTTCTTGGTAAATGAAAGCAATCAGGCAAATAAATAAATAAATAAATAAATAAATAAATCTAAGCCAATCCCGGTGTGTTCTTCCGTTCACCTGCGCGTGTGACTTCGTTCCACGTTGTTTCACAACTAGGTAAAATGTCTCGCGTTTCTGTTGAATTTGACATGTTACCTGACTGTGGCTTGGGTCCATTCCAGCAACGTCAGGTGTCAGGTGCTTCTACCTCTGCCTCCGCATGACTGCTCCTACAATACAATACAGCGTGAATGAGGGTGTTCTGTATAAAAAAATGATTTAAAAAAAAAAACACTTTAATGAATTCCTGCCTACACACGGGGTTCCCTTTGTTACCTGTTTTGAAGCTGGGATTGACGGTAGATTAGCTGTAGCATGTTGGCTCAGTTTTTTTGTGCTCAGTTTTTCTCTTTTTAAGTTGTGGCAATCACAGCAGACTTCTGGCTTATGATTCACCGGCACATTACCTTCTGTGGGCGCTAGTCAATCGCTGATTTAAATGAAAATGAACAGAAGAACAAAATCAGCAAGTTGCATACTGCAGGGTAACAAACATTTTTTTTTCCCTTTTTTTTAGAGTAGCCCCCACAATTTACATTTTCCCCAGGTAGTTTGACACTAGGCATTATCAAGCAGGTCTCAGTTTGTTGCAACGGTTACAAGAGAATGAAGATTTAATTTTCAAGACCACCCTTTTAGTGCAGGGGACTGGCTAGCCAAAGTTACCTGAGCCATGACAGGATCTTACAAAAACCTTTGTCATAGCAGTGGACCAGTTTGACATTGCCAGTGACAAAAACATTGCTGCATGCTGTAAGCATACATGAATTATGTGCTGAATGTATGTGTCTTATGTCTACAAGCTAGTTCATTATGGATAAGTGTTTTGCTTGGCAGGTAGATTAGGGTTGAGCCAATATGTGGTAATAACATGTACTATGGTATGCAAAATGCCGACGGATATTTCACCACCCTCCGCTGGTTAGCACACCCATATTTAGAGTGCATGTATTAATTATTATTACTATTGTTATTAATTACATTTATATAGCACTTTTCCAGATTCTCAAAGTGCTTTACAGTGAAGGGGAACTCACCTCACCCACCACCAATGTGTAGCACCCACCTGGGTGATGCACGGCAGCCAATTTGCGCCAGAACGCTCACCACACATTAGCGAAGGCGGAGAGGGAGAGAACATTTATTTAGCCAGTTAAGTCTGGGGATGATTTTAGTGGCAAGTTTGCGAGAGCCAGATCTGGGATTTTGGCCAGGACACCGGGGAACCCCCTACTAATAACCGGTCCTTTAAACAGCATGCCTTTTTAAAGTACTGCCACTGTTTAGGAACGTGACATAGTTATTAAATGTGTTAAACTTGATCATATTGGCTAGCGAATTAGACCGCAGTAAAGACACAATATCGGGGTCTAGGACTCACTTGGTGTCCAGAGTGTGGCAGCTCCAGTGTGGTGGCTGGGCTTATTTAGGGAAACCCAAAAATGGAAACGAGCTCATCAGCCAACTGTCATTATGGCGACGGAAGGCGACGTTCTGAATCGTGCACACTTCCTGCTCAGTCTGTGAGGCATTAATGAACGTTTTAAGTACTGTTTTTAAGTTGTGTGGTTTTTTTCCGTTGACACAATAGTGATCGGCAGCCCGGCTTTTTTTTGTCAGGTGACGCTGTGATGTTATGACTGTCTGAAAGTCTGGATATTGGCCAACCCTACAGCATATCCGTTTACAGTAACACCACATGTTGCGTAGTGATATGGAAACACATGCAAAACGTACACGCACTGAGAGCGTTATCTTTAGCTGGTATGTAGCAACCATTGTAACTAAGTAACAGGTGTGTCAGTTATTTGAATAAGCAGTTGGCACGTAGGCCCTCCCTGTTTCACTTGTTTTGCATTGTAGTGTTCTTCTCAACTTGTGTTGTGTCAGAACAAAATTGGTTAAATTAATGAAAATCTATTTAATAGCCTAATTAGATAAAGTACAGGCCACTCTTGAGGTAAGTGTCTCTGTTAGCATGCTGTGCTCAAAGCCAGCAAATGTATCTAAGCACTTTATGAAGAAGGGAAAGCATTTTAACAGTTCATTAAAATACCTTAAATTCTTGGGCTACATTTATTGAATTACATTATAGGCATTTAACATTACAGACCTCCAGAGTGACTTGCACAACATTTTACATTGCATCCATTTATATAGCTGGATATGTACTGAAGCAATGCAGGTAAAGTACCTTGCTCAATGGTGCAATGGCAGTGTCCTGGGAGTCGAACCTGTGACCTTTAGGTTACACAACCAGTTCCTTACTCGTTAAAAGACACTGCCACCCAGAAGTCTGTAAGTTTTGTCCAGAAGTTCAAACGCTTATGAGAAAATGCTGCTCTCTTTTGTGTTGTATAATATATATATATATATATATATATATATATATATATATATATATATAGGAGAATAGTGTTATTACAGAATTCCAAATACTATTCCATTACTCAAGTTTACTTCAAATACATTATGACATTATACAAATTCAGTACTCTTTCCTTGTTACACCAGTGTATTTGAGACTTTAATTTGTGGGAGGATGTATTTTAGCTCATTGAATTCCTCCAACTTGATCATGTCAAGTGGGATTGGCATCTTATTGTCTGCTGTGTGACAAAGGTTAAATAAAAGTAATGTCAGAGTTGACGTCAAACCATTACGTGTGTTGAATGTACCGCCAAGCCTAAAATACTAGGGCCCTTATGTCATCTGGCATCCAGTACTGTCGTATTCTGCAATTTCGGGAATTTCCAACATTTCAGAGTGTACTTGCGTCCTGGGCGTACACACCTCCTGAAAACTGGCTTTTCTGAAACATCTAGCTTCTCCTCGTCAGCGATGGGGAGACTGGTCATTATTCACAGGAAGACCAGAACCAGATCAAGGTTCCTTTTCTTTTCCTTCAGGAAGTTTTTTTTTTTTTTTTTTTGCTTTATATGCAGAGGATTCATTCATTATTTGAAAAAGGAATGATATTATAGGAATATAGTATTATAGGAAAATTCATTATTTGAAAATGATTGATGTATGAGCAGTAGCCTAGTTATAATGGACCATAGGTAGCCTATTTATATATGTAAGAAAGATCTGAGTTATTAATATGTCGGCTACACACTATAGCAACATATAACAATCCAAACTAGCTAATTTGCAGTGTCATCACAATGCCTGAATAGTATTATTATTATTATTATTATTATTATTATTATTTTGTATCAGAATTCTTTTTATTTTTTATTTATTTTTTTTGCCCTGGAATAAAGGGAAATGAGGTGGCGGCTGAATTGCATCACATCCTTTCCGCATACTAACATGAGACGTTGTTTTATAAGCGGCATGTTTTGTGTCGAGGAAAATATTTGTTTCTCAGCCTGTTTTAAAATGGCATAAATCATGCCCACGCTCCTGGGCTGGCGAGAAGCCCAAATAAAGGCCTTTGAAAAGCCATTCCCAGCCGAATTACTGTGTCCTCACCTGGCACTGCCTTACAAGCCTGCTTTGTTTTGCTCTAAATTGTAGCTGTTTTGTAAAAAAAAAAAAAAAAAAATGTCCTTGCTGATGTTCTCCTCAATGGATGTCAGTAATGGGGGGGGGGGGGGAAATAAATATTTGGTTTTTCGACTCTTAAGTGCTAGAGCGCTAACTCCATGTAGGAGCCATTCCTTTGACCTTGGCCTTTTTCTCAAGGTCACTGCAGACCCTGTTCAGCAGGACTAGCGTAAAATATAACTTTGCTAAAGTAACGGTGCCTTGTTTTAAAATCGTGCTGACTCGGCAATCAAGGTATGCAAATGCACCGCATTATCAATGAGGCAGAGCGTGTGGATAAGGTAGGGGAGAATTGGTATAAATATTACAATTTTTGGATTTTGCTCATTTTTTCAGAAAGTATTTAGCCTAGCGCAAGCGTTCTCCTCACAAGGCGAGCGTTCTCCGCACAAGGCGAGCGTTCTCCTCACAAGGCGAGCGTTCTCCGCACAAGGCAAGCGTTCTTCTCACAAGGCGAGCGTTCTCCTCACAAGGCGAGCGTTCTCCGCACAAGGCGAGCGTTCTCCTCACAAGGCGAGCGTTCTCCGCACAAGGCGAGCGTTCTCCGCACAAGGCGAGCGTTCTCCGCACAAGGCGAGCGTTCTCCGCACAAGGCGAGCATTCTCCTCACAAGGCGAGCGTTCTCCTCACAAGGCGAGCATTCTTCTCACAAGGCGAGCGTTCTCACAAGGCGAGCGTTCTCCGCACAAGGCGAGCGTTCTCCTCACAAGGCGAGCGTTCTCCTCACAAGGCGAGCGTTCTCCGCACAAGGCGAGCGTTCTCCGCACAAGGCGAGCGTTCTCCGCACAAGGCGAGCGTTCTCCTCACAAGGCGAGCATTCTCCTCACAAGGCGAGCATTCTCCCTGACAATCCAGCTCCGCACAAGGCGAGACCAATCTTGAGGCAGGTGCCGTAAGAGGCTACTGAGGTGCTGTGTGAACATGGCTTTAATATCCCCCACCACCCCCCCCCCCACACGCCCCTACACCAATCCCCTCTCATTTCTGAGCACGTTTCTAATACACCACGGTGCACACGTGATGAATTCCGTACAGCCTTTTGTTTGCTTTTTAAATTATGTTTCGTGTGGTGGTCTGTAAAAGTATGGTACAAAGCAAAGTATGGATACAATCCACTACCCTCTGCTACTGAACGGGGAATAGAGGATTTTTGGAATAGTAGATTGTTTTTCGGTGGGCAACCAACCAAGAACTGTGGGAGAGGGCTGGACAGGACAGTACAGACTGCTTTAATACAATGAGAAAGAGAGAGAGAGAGGGAAAAGCCAGCGTGTGTGTTTTTTATTGTACAAGGTTAACATTGATTTGTGTTCTCTGTGTCTAAGGAATTCATTTTTACTGTTGCACACGGTGGTGCTCTCGAAGTAGGCATCTTCGCCTCGAAGGAAATCACACTTTTCAGTGGGGCTGTTTGACACGGTTACACCAGCACTTTGTTTGAACCAGTTGAGATGCTTGTTGAATACATTAAGTAATCTGAGCATGCATGCGTGCGTGTTCTTGCGTGCGTGTGTGTGTGTGTCCATGCGTGTGCTTGTGTTTGTGTGTGCTTGCGTGTGCTTGCGTGTGTGTGTGCGTGTGTCCGTGTGTGCGTGTGTGCGTGCGTGTGTTTGTGCGTGCGTGCGTGTGCTTGCATGTGTGTGTGCTTGCTTGCGCATGTGCTCGTGCGTGTATGCATGTGTTCAGTAGTTTGCGTGTTTGTATATCTTGTTTGTTGCTGCAGATTTGCTGTTGTTTATTAGCTCTGTCTGTCTGTCTGTTCTGTAAGGCTTTCCTGTGTAAAGACCTTGCACACCTCTGACTGTCTGTTCTCTGAGCTCAGTCCCGTGTGTAAAGTCTGTTCTGCTGAGCTCAGTCCTGTGCGTAAAGTCTGTTCTCTGAGCGCTGTCTGTTCTGCTGAGCTCAGTCCCGTGTGTAAAGTCTGTTCTCTGAGCTCAGTCCCGTGTGTAAAGTCTGTTCTCTGAGCTCAGTCCCGTGTGTAAAGTCTGTTTTCTCTGAGCTCAGTCCTGTGCGTAAAGTCTGTTCTCTGAGCTCAGTCCCGTGTGTGAAGTCTGTTCTCTGAGCTCAGTCCCGTGTGTAAAGTCTGTTTTCTGTGTGTGAGTCTCAAAGTCTCCCAGTCCCGTGTAAAGTCTGTTCTCTGAGCTCAGTCCCGTGTGTAAAGTCTGTTTTCTCTGAGCTCAGTCCCGTGTGTAAAGTCTGTTCTCTGAGCTCAGTCCCGTGTGTAAAGTCTGTTCTCTGAGCTCAGTCCCGTGTGTAAAGTCTGTTCTCTGAGCTCAGTCCCGTGTGTAAAGTCTGTTCTCTGAGCTCACTCCCTGTGTGTAAAGTCTGTTCTCTGAGCTCAGTCCCGTGTGTAAAGTCTGTTCTCTGAGCTCAGTCCCGTGTGTAAAGTCTGTTCTCTGAGCTCAGTCCCGTGTGTAAAGTCTGTTCTCTGAGCTCAGTCCCGTGTGTAAAGTCTGTTCTCTGAGCTCAGTCCCGTGTGTAAAGTCTGTTCTGCTGAGCTCAGTCCCGTGTGTAAAGTCTGTTCTCTGAGCTCAGTCCCGTGTGTAAAGTCTGTTCTGCTGAGTTCAGTCCCGTGTGTAAAGTCTGTTCTCTGAGCTCAGTCCCGTGTGTAAAGTCTGTTCTCTGAGCTCAGTCCCCTGCGTAAAGTCTGTTCTGCTGAGCTCAGTCCCGTGTGTAAAGTCTGTTCTCTGAGCTCAGTCCCGTGTGTAAAGTCTGTTCTCTGAGCTCAGTCCCGTGTGTAAAGTCTGTTCTGCTGAGCTCAGTCCCGTGTGTAAAGTCTGTTCTCTGAGCTCAGTCCCGTGTGTAAAGTCTGTTCTCTGAGCTCAGTCCCCGTGTGTAAAGTCTGTTCTCTGAGCTCAGTCCCGTGTGTAAAGTCTGTTCTCTGAGCTCAGTCCCGTGTGTAAAGTCTGTTCTCTGAGCTCAGTCCCGTGTGTAAAGTCTGTTCTCTGAGCTCAGTCCCGTGTGTAAAGTCTGTTCTGCTGAGCTCAGTCCCGTGTGTAAAGTCTGTTCTCTGAGCTCAGTCCCGTGTGTAAGTCTGTTCTCTGAGCTCAGTCCCGGTGTAAAGTCTGTTCTGCTGAGCTCAGTCCCGTGTGTAAAGTCTGTTCTCTGAGCTCAGTCCCGTGTGTAAAGTCTGTTCTCTGAGCTCAGTCCCGTGCGTAAAGTCTGTTCTCCGGACATTTATAGCCGGAAGAATGATGGCGCCGTTGGGTTTGGGGTATGGCCGGCGAGCCTTATATCACGAGCCTGTCTGACAGCTCGCCGCTGCCGGGTCTTTTTCCCCCAAGGTCGTGCGAGCTGACCCGGTGCCAGCTGACCCGGTGCGGGCTGACCCGGTGCGAGCTGGCCCGGTGCGGGCTGACCCGGTGCGAGCTGACCCGGTGCGGGCTGGCCCGGTGCGAGCTGACCCGGTGCGGGCTGACCCGGTGCGAGTGACCCGGTGCGGGCTGACCCGGTGCGGGCTGGCCCGGTGCGAGCTGACCCGGTGCGGGCTGACCCGGTGCGAGCTGACCCGGTGCGAGCTGAAAGGGCATCGGCTCACTGGCGGCTTTGGGTTGGGCGGGGCGGGAGGGGACGGGGCGGGGCGGGGCGGGGCGGGGCGGGGCGGGGTGGGGCGGTGGACCAGAGAGCCAGTGCAGCTGCTTCCGTCTCCAGCAGCTCTGTGATTCTGACCTGCTGAGGGAACGGGAGAGACGGGAGGCTGCAGTGTGCCATGAGCTCCACCGACCGGCCGCTCTCTCTCTCTCTCTGTCTCTCTCTCTCTCTCACACGCTCTCTCTGTCTCTCACACGCTCTCTCTCTCTCTCTCTCACACACACTCTCTCTCTCTCTCTCTCTCTCTCACACAGACTCTCTCTCTCTCTCTCTGTCTCTCTAGCTCTCACACACGCTCTCTCTCTCTCTCTCTCTCAAATTCAAATTCAAATTCAAATTCAAAATGCTTTATTGGCATGAAATACACTTGTACTTCCAAAGCGTACACACAGAAACAGGAATGCCCATGAAATACAAACTCATGTGGTAACAAGAACAATGCAATCAACAGTGTGGCAATGGCCATTCTCTCCCTCTCTTTCTCTCTCTCTCACACGCTCTCTCTGTCTCTCTCTCTCTCTCTCTCTCACACACTCTCTCTCTCTCTCTCTCTCTCTCTCTCACACGCTCTCTCTCTGTCTCTCTAGCTCTCTCACACGCTCTCTCTCTCTCTCTCTCTCTCTCACACTCTCTCTCTCTCTAGCTCTCACACACGCTCTCTCTGTGTCTCACACGCTCTCTCTCATGCTTCCTCTCCCTTTCCCTCTCGCTCACTTTTACTCTCTCCCTCTCTCTCACACGCTCTCTCTCTCTCTCTCTCTCTCTCTCTCTCATGCTCCCTCTCCCTTTCCCTCTGTCTGTCTCTCTCTCACCCCCCCCCCCTCCCCCTCTCTTGCTCTCTCTCCCACACGCACAGGGTGGCTGATGCAGTGTAGTGTAAGAGAGCAGGCAGAGCTGAAGTGTAAAGAGGTGCAGAATCGCTCTGTTGGCTTATTGACAGGGCGAGGTTATGAGGCTGCTGATGGGTTTTGCCCTGCCGTTCTCTGTCTGAGGTTATCCTATCTGGTCCTCCTAAGCCCCCTGATCCCCAGCCCCCCAGCCCCCCTTACCCAGGGCTTCCCTGCTCCCGGGTGCACTGGTAACCACGGCGTTGGAATATTTAAACGGCACCTCGCTACGGCAACCGAATCAGTTGGTAACAGGCCAAGGAACACGCGGAAGGAGGCCGAGTCGATATCCTTCTGATTTACCGCTCTGCTCCAACACCGAGCGTCCCGGCTTCTCTTATCGAAATCCAGTCTTCTTCCTGACCTGCCCCCTGTGTGCTCAGAGTCCGGACCAGGTTTCCTAAAACGGGTGTCTCTTTTCCCCGGGTCTGGCCTTGTCCTGCTGAGACGGGTCTCCCGAGCTTAAAATGGGCTTCCGGGCGACTCTGTTAGTCCAGGCTGGGCTGTGCGGTCACGGGTTCGAGCCTTAACCCGGTCAGTAGCTGCCTGCAATGGGGAGTCCACTGTGGTGGGACACAGTGGGGTCCTGAACTGGTTAAGGTGGTTTGTAGGATAGTTCTGGAGTCCTGCTATGGGTCGGGTGGTCTGTGGGACAGGGTGGAGGTGTCCTGGTCTGGTTAGGGTGGATTGTGGGACAGGGTGGAGGTGTCCTGCTCTGGTTCGGGTGGATTGTGGGACAGGGTTGGGGGTGTCCTGCGCTGGTTAGGGTGGATTGTGGGACAGGGTGGGAGTTTCCTGCTTTGGTTAGGGTGGATTGTGGGACAGGGTGGGGGTGTCCTGCTTTGGTTAGGGTGGATTGTGGGGCAGGGTGGAGGTGTCCTGCTCTGGTTAGGGTGGATTGTGGGACAGGGTGGGGGTGTCCTGCTCTGGTTAGGGTGGATTGTGGGACAGGGTGGGGGTGTCCTGACAGAGCTCCACCTTGGTATGCCGGACAGTGGGGTGTCGATGGTGTGGCTGGGGTGGCACTGGCCACCTCTGAAATTTGATTGGCCACCCCAGGTACCATGCCTATTATTCTGCCTAAAATAGCACATTATCATTGGCTCATATAACTGTTGGTGACAGCTTGACCTTCCCCCAGCCACCCCAGGATGAAAAACCTGGTACTCCTCTGATGCTGGAGATGCTGACGCCCCCACCCCCCCCCCCCCCGCCCCCTGACTGGTGTTATTTTTCCATGTCCTGACTCAGAAGATACAGGCTGTGTGCTGTGGCTGTGGGGGGGTTGCGAGGGGGGGGGGGGGGCAGGCGGATCTGTGCTGCTTTGGTCTCGGCAGCCCCCCAGGAAAGGTACGTTTGCCACAAAACTTCAGAGCCGATACAAAGAGCGCAGTTCCCTCCTCCCTCTGCACCTCTCTCTCCCTCCCTCCTTCTCTCTACCTTTCCTCATGAAATGAAAAACCTTTCTTTATAAAATAAAATAAAAAATCTTCTCCTTAGGAAATGAAGCTCACCGCTGTGTGTGCGTGTGTGTGTGTGTGTGCGTGCGTGTGTGTGTGTGTGTGTGTGCGTGTGTGTGTGCGTGCGTGCGTGCGTGTGTGTGTGTGCGTGTGTATGTGTGTGCGTGCGTGCGTGCATGCAGAACCACGTACAGAAAATCAAGGCTAACGAGACGAAAAATAAATAAATAAATAAACAAAGAATTATTTTTTTGCCAGTTTGAGATAAAATCCCCTCCGCCGACAGTCCCATGAAAGGCCTGATCCGCCATCCCACCTGCGGCTGCTCCTTAACAAGCAGAGCACTGTAGAGAGGTGGCGGGATGGCGGAGGTGTGTTGGCGGGGGGGCAGAGGGGTGTTGGTGGGGGGCAGTCGGGTGTTGGCAGGTGGCAGAGGGGTGTTGGTGGGTGGCAGTCGGGTGTTGGCAGGTGGCAGAGGGGTGTTGGTGGGTGGCAGTCGGGTGTTGGCAGGTGGCAGAGGGGTGTTGGCTGGTTGGCAGTGGGGTGTTGGCTGGTTGGCAGTGGGGTGTTGGTGGGGTGGTAGAGGGGTGTTGGGTGGGGGGGCAGAGGGCTGTTGGCAGTGGCAGGGTTGGCAGGTGGCAGAGGGGTGTTGGTGGGGTGGCAGAGGGGTGTTGGCAGGTGGCAGTGGGGTGTTGGGTGGGTGGCAGTGTTGGCGGTGGCAGTGGGGTGTTGGCAGGTGGCAGAGGGGTGTTGGGTGGTGGCAGTGGGGTGTTGGCAGGGTGGCAGTGGGGTGTTGGCAGGTGGCAGTGGGGTGTTGGCGGGGTGGGTAGAGGGGTGTTGGCGGGGTGCAGTGGCAGTGGGAGGGGTGTTGGCAGGTGGCAGTGGGGTGTTGGCAGGTGGCAGAGGGGTGTTGGCAGGTGGCAGTGGGGTGTTGGCAGGTGGCAGTGGGGTGTTGGTGGGTGGCAGTGGGGTGTTGGCGGGTGGCAGTGGGGTGTTGGTGGGGGGGCAGAGGGGTGTTGGTGGGTGGCAGTCGGGTGTTGGCGGGTGGCAGTGGGGTGTTGGAGGGTGGCAGTGGGGTGTTGGTGGGGGGGCAGAGGGGTGTTGGTGGGGTGGCAGTGGGGTGTTGGTGGGTGGCAGAGAGGTGTTGGCGGGTGGCAGAGGGGTGTTGGGGGGTTGGCAGTGGGGTGTTGGCAGGTGGCAGTGGGGTGTTGGCGGGGTGGTAGAGGGGTGTTGGAGGGTGGCAGAGGGGTGTTGGTGGGTGGCAGTGGGGTGTTGGTGGGTGGCAGTGGGGTTGTTGGCGGGGTGGTAGAGGGGTGTTGGAGGGTGGCAGAGGGGTGTTGGCAGGTTTTGGAATGCTGTTCCAAATGGGACAAAAAGGGGAGGAAAGTGATTGAACCCCTCCCCCCCTTTAGCTAAAGCAGAAACTCCTGGTCCGGGACTGTTTCCCATGGCCTGGAATCTCACCCGGCCCATTCCAGCGCCCGCTGGTGGTTTGCGTCGTGAAAGAGTGGGTGGCTGAAAGTGTGTGTGTGTGTGTGTGTGTGTGTGTGTGTGTGTGTGTCTGAATGTTTAACTGCCTTTTCCTCGATTGGTGGAGGATGCTGTAGCAATGGAACTCACTAACTGAAGGTTAATTTTGGGCTCTCCACGGGGAGACGAGGTGAACACTGGGTATAAAAAATTAGCCGAAGAAAAGATCAAACCGAAACTCCAATCTTCTCTTTCCCAGAGCAGATTTCTCTAGTCCAAATAAAACACGTACGCCTGTTACTCCCACGGAAGTTTCTGTTGGAATGTGAGTGGTTGTCTACACACCCACCATGTCTTATCACATAAATTGGATAACTGGAGGATTGGGGTGATAGGCCCTTCTCTAATTTATTTTATAAAATGATCTGTTGAGCAGATAACCACGTTTAGAAATACACAAGCTACACGTGTTTCCATGGATAGAGGCTGAATGTGTACTTTATACAGGAAGGTAGAGTAAGTGCGCACTTTATACAGGAAGTGGAATGAGTGTGCACTTTATACTGGTCTCCAAGAGTTTCTGCTCTAGAGGACCTGGCATTCATTTTGTTGCAGGATTATTTTTTTTTACTCATTTCACATTCAAAGGCTTTATGAGCTGTTTTACAGCTGTGCTGTCTCTGCGATTGTGGTGAAACACTAGCAAATGTCGATTGACCCCTTCTGAGTAGTTTTCTTGCATGCTTAACATTCTGTGTTTGAAGCTCTAGGGGACCAGAGCGCTTGACATAACTGCACCTGTAAATGTTTTTATGAAGTCTGCATACATACAGTGTTCTCAGTAAGGAGGTGATCATTAGTTGTTATGCTACACAGCTTTCCTACCTGAAAAATAGCTTTCTCACTAGGTGCCCTCCTCTTCCATGCTTGAGCAGGTAGACGTGCTAGCAGATGATTATTACTGGAACATAAAGCCGCACGTCAGCAGCAAACATGTCCTGTGGGTCGTACATCTGAAAAGAAACTGATTTTCCAGAGTCTCTGCCAGCTCACGCAGAGCATTATCCAGACGCGACCTGACCAGATGCATTCTCGACTGAAATCCTCTGTCCTTTGTAGAAATTCAGTTTGGATCAAATGCTACAGGAATAAAAAGAAGAACAACTTCAGAAACTGCAAAGTTCAGACCTGTCCTTCACATCAAATAAATGTGAGCGTGGATGTGACCTTTCCGTGAATCTGCAGGAGATGCCAGAGTAGATTTCTCTGTTCGGCTCACCAAACTGTGAAGGCTTGCAGAGTGACCTGGCGGTAACCTGGAGATTTGGGGCAGAGCGGGAAGCGCTGTTCAGACTTTCTGCTTTTTCTGCAGCTCCTGCGCTGGAGACAGACGGCTTTTCACCGGCGCGAGACGAGCTTCTCACGCCTGGTGCCTCGCCTGAGTGGTGCGTCGGATGATCGCAGAAATACTGATCGAATTTCTAAAGCGATCTGCGTTTTTGTGTGCAAAAAAAAAAGGAAGAAATACATAATGATATTATTATTATTATTATTAGTATTATTATTATTATCTGAACTGGAAGTGCAGCTCTTCAGAAGAGATAAGTGGTCTGACCGTTAGATTATTGGAGCAGTGCCCGGCTGTTCGGTCGGACAGGTAACGCCTGCTGCAGATATGTCGTTGTGTAAAGAGTTGCCCACATTGAGCTCCACTGATGGTGTGACGTCCAATAATGCCTCTGGAAAAACAATAAGAATCCAGGCTGACATGGTGTGACATTGCTCTATTTTTTCATTACGTGTACATGAGCATAAATATTTAATTCCCTCCATCCTGCCTCCCTCCCGCCGTTCTCCTGCCGTTCTTTCCCTCTCAAAGCTGTCCCTCTCGGGCAGGAAGTCTACGGCCTCACGTTCTCCTCCTTATTTCTGTGTTTTTACTCGTCTGCGGGGGAGGGACAGAGGACGCCCTGCCGTAACGCCGCTGCAGAGGCCGTTTATTCACCTTCATGAGAGAGTTTCCAGCCTGTGATCCCGTCTCTCTCTGACGTGCGCGTTTTCCTGGCTTGCGGTTGTGTTTGTTCCTTGAGCCTGCGTTTAGAGCCGTCCCCTGCAGAGGACAGAGAGGCTTAGCCTCTCCTGCTTATCTCATGTGGAGGCGTGTCTCCATGGGAACATCTGGACACGTCTGTGTGACCCAGTAATGCAGCTCCGCACTCTGCATGTCCTCCTGCATGTGACTGTGCATGGCCTGCATGCCCTGCATGCACTCTGCATGTGACTGTGCATGGCACTGCATGCACTCTGCATGTGGCTGTGCATGGCCTGCATGCACTCTGCATGTGGCTGTGCATGGCCTGCATGCACTCTGCATGTGACTGTGCATGGCCTGCATGCACTCTGCATGTGACTGTGCATGGCCTGCATGCACTCTGCATGTGACTGTGCATGGCCTGCATGCACTCTGCATGTGTATGTGTGTGATATCGCGGCACTTTGCTTCTTGGGCAAACGGGGCTTGAGCGATTCCTTTGCATCCTCCAAGCCTGGTTTAAAAAAAAATAATAATAATAATAACTTCCTAAATCCGTTCTTAATTCCTTGTGCAATCAGGTTTCTGTGAGATTAGGGACAGGGCGCAAAAGGATCCAGCAAAACGTCACGTGAGCCTAAATCCGTTCGGAAACCGCTTCCTGGTGTCGGACGCGGACATTTTGAAAAGCTGTCCCTCAGACGAGCTCGGCTGATTGGTCCGTTCCGCAGACGCGGTGCTCGTTTGGGCCGTCGCTGCGTTTGCTCATTTCTGCTTTACGCCTCATCGAACACGCCTGGCTGGTTAAGGACCGCGGGCCGTAGCTGTGTCTGACAGGCTTTCCGCCGCGGACGGACCGCCACGCGCGCGCGCGCTAGCTCACGCAGACTCGTTAGCGTTAGCCAGCCGCCGGATGAATGGGCTGCTGAGCGGCTACATTAAAGTTAATTAAAAATCACTCAGCCAGGTAAAATAGGCCGTTTCCCCCCCCCCCCTCTGCTTTTAGTTTAGTTCAAGCTCGAGTGCTGATGCATTGTGGGCTTTCATTTCAGACCTGAGGATGCGGGGGTGGCCGGGACGAGACGGCCTCCGTTTGATTGGCCCGTTAGTGGCCTCCGTTTGATTGGCCCGTTAGTGGCCTCCGTTTGATTGGCCCGTTAGTGGCCTCGTTTAATTGGCCCGTTAGTGGCCTCGTTTGATTGGCCCGTTGGTGGCCTCGTTTGATTGGCCCATTAGTGGCCTCGTTTGATTGGCCCATTAATGGCCTCTGTTTGATTGGCCCGTTAGTGGCCTCGTTTGATTGGCCCGTTAGTGGCCTCGTTTGATTGGCCCGTTAGTGGCCTCGTTTGATTGGCCCGTTAGTGGCCTCCGTTTGATTGGCCCGTTAGTGGCCTCCGTTTGATTGGCCCGTTAGTGGCCTCATTTGATTGGCCCGTTAGTGGCCTCGTTTGATTGGCCCGTTAGTGGCCTCGTTTGATTGGCCCATTAGTGGCCTCGTTTGATTGGCCCGTTAGCATGTTTGCGTCTCGGCGCGTCTGAAAGGCCGCAGTGCAAATCACTGCTCAATTATTTATGAGTGACGGGCTGCCGTTGCAGAAATATTTAATGTGCATCTTGCGGAATCTTGGGAATTGTCATACATGCAGGCTGTATAAACATGAGTGCACTATGCAGTGCTACAGAAAGTATTTTTATAATCATAATTTGGCTTTGGCAGAGAACAAAAAAAAACAATTGTGTATTGTACAAATGAATGTTATGTATAGACATGCAACTCGGCGACCAATGTAGCATAGTGCTGATGTTTGTTTAACCTTCTTAAGATAAAGGTTTAAATGGCGGGCTGTGGGCTGTGGAATACTCTCTGATTGCTTTACATTCTGGGCCTGTCTACTATCTCTGCTAGGCTAACATTTATGTTAAGTAAACATATTTAATCATGGAAACAAATTAATTTAGAAATTTTTGATATGTTTTTAAAAAAATTGTTGTATTGACTGCATGCCTTCCAAAAACATGGAGTTTATTATGGACTGTGTTCCAGGTGGAACAGAATGAAACCTAGGTTTTTGTGGTGTTGTGTTCCTGGTTGAACTGCATGGAACACAGGCAAATGTTGATTGTGTTCCGGGCAGAACAGGATAGGACACAGACTAAAGTTAATTGTGTTCCTGGCGGAACAGGATGCGAGACAGGCTAATGTAGGCTGTGGCTGGCCCTGATTCACCCTCTAAGCATCCTGCTAGGTACAATCCCACCGCAGAAAACAGAGGAGAAGGGGTGCGCTGTTATGAGATGCTCTTTTACAGAAAAGAGTGGAGGCGCTTTGTTTGTGAAAGGGTGGTAGAAAAGTGTTTAAACCCGCCCCCCAACCTGCACTCCTTCCTGAAAAGTTTCTTGTGGTGCGTACCTGTCCCGCGTGCTGAAGTTTTGATCTGAGGGAAACGGAACATCGCCCCACTTTCATCAGGGTGAGCAGCAATGACTGCTCTGCTGAGCTCTGTGTGTGTGTGGGGGGGGGGGGGGGGTCACTCTGAGCATATTGAGCACAGCGTTAGCTCTGTGTAGGGGGGCTGATATTGAGCACAGCGTTAGCTCTGTGTAGGGGGAGCTCATATTGAGCACAGCGTTAGCTCTGTGTAGGGGGAGCTCACATTGAGCACAGCATTAGCTCTGTGTAGGGGGAGAGCTCAGTGTTAGCTCTGTGTAGCTCATATTGAGCACAGCGTTAGCTCTGTGTAGGGGAGCTCATATTGAGCACAGCATTAGCTCTGTGTAGGGGGAGCTCATATTGAGCACAGCGTTAGCTCTGTGTAGGGGGAGCTCATATTGAGCACAGCGTTAGCTCTGTGTAGGGGGAGCTCATATTGAGCACAGCGTTAGCTCTGTGTAGGGGAGCTCATATTGAGCACAGCATTAGCTCTGTGTAGGGGAGCTCATATTGAGCACAGAGTTAGCTCTGTGTAGGGGGAGCTCATATTGAGCACAGCATTAGCTCTGTGTAGGGGGAGCTCATATTGAGCACAGGTTAGCTCTGTGTAGGGGAGCTCATATTGAGCACAGCGTTAGCTCTGTGTAGGGGGAGCTCATATTGAGCACAGCGTTAGCTCTGTGTAGGGGGAGCTCATATTGAGCACAGCGTTAGCTCTGTGTAGGGGAGCTCATATTGAGCACAGCATTAGCTCTGTGTAGGGGGAGCTCATATTGAGCACAGCGTTAGCTCTGTGTAGGGGGAGCTCATATTGAGCACAGCATTAGCTCTGTGTAGGGGGAGCTCATATTGAGCACAGCGTTAGCTCTGTGTAGGGGGAGCTCATATTGAGCACAGCGTTAGCTCTGTGTAGGGGGAGCTCATATTGAGCACAGCTTTAGCTCTGTGTAGGGGGAGCTCATATTGAGCACAGCGTTAGCTCTGTGTAGGGGGAGCTCACATTGAGCACAGCATTAGCTCTGTGTAGGGGGAGCTCATATTGAGCACAGCATTAGCTCTGTGTAAGGGGAGCTCACATTGAGCACAGCGTTAGCTCTGTGTAGGGGGAGCTCACATTGAGCACAGCGTTAGCTCTGTGTAGGGAGAGCTCATATTGAGCACAGCGTTAGCTCTGTGTAGGGGGAGCTCATATTGAGCACAGCGTTAGCTCTGTGTAGGGGGGTCACTCTGTGACATTGAGCACAGCGTTAGCTCTGTGTAGGGGGGAGCTCACATTGAGCACAGCGTTAGCTCTGTGTAGGGGGAGCTCATATTGAGCACAGCGTTAGCTCTGTGTAGGGGGAGCTCATATTGAGCACAGCGTTAGCTCTGTGTAGGGGGAGCTCATATTGAGCACAGCGTTAGCTCTGTGTAGGGGGAGCTCATATTGAGCACAGGTTAGCTCTGTGTAGGGGGAGCTCATATTGAGCACAGCGTTCCTGAACTCCGCTCTGATCCCCCCTGTACTTTACCCAGAGCAGGAAATGCAATAGGAAGAGCCTTCCGGAATAATTAGGTTAGCTGTCTGTCAGGCCGGCTCTCTCTCTCCCCGCCATGAATGAGAATGTGTTCAGCCTCCCTCCTGACGCTGTGGCTTCTCCGGCTGATTACCACGCTGGTTCAGAGAGAGCGGAGGCATCATTACCACTCAGAATAACCGCTTTGCCTTCCCTGTGTCTGTCTGCTCCCTCCACATCCACATGCGTATCCGCAGGAAGAACGAACGCAGGTGTTTGGGACTTTGCATTTGGTCGACTGATCTAAAAAAGAAATAAAAAAAGATTGATTCTGGAAATGATCGCAGCTCATTTGCTGGGATGTGTAAGACTTTGTGGGGCCCTACCTGTGCAGGGTTTCTTTCTTCTTCTCCTTTCTTCTTTCTTCCTTCCTCTGGAGTTGCTGCTGCTCTGAAGTTGAAAGCCCTGCTGCTTTAACCGCGCCCAGAGCCGCCATCACGTCCCCACCTCTCTCTCCCAGAGCCGCCATCGCGTCCCCACCTGGCGTTCCCAAAGCCGCCATCACGTCCCCACCTGGTGTTCCCAAAGCCGCCATCGCGTCCCCACCTGGTGTTCCCAAAGCCGCCATCGCGTCCCCGCCTGGCGTTCCCAAAGCCGCCATCGCGTCCCCCGCCTCTCTCTCTCCCAAAGCCGCCATCGCGTCCCCGCCTCTCTCTCCCAGAGCCACCATCGCGTCCCCACCTGGTGTTCCCAAAGCCGCCATCGCGTCCCCGCCTCTCTCTCCCAGAGCCGCCATCGCGTCCCCACCTGGCGTTCCCAAAGCCGCCATCGCGTCCCCGCCTCTCCCCGCCATCGCGTCCCCCCGCCTCTCTCTCCCCAAGCCGCCATCGCGTCCCCCCTCTCTCTCCCAAAGCCGCCATCGCGTCCCCACCTCTCTCTCCCAAAGTCGCGTCCCCGCCTCTCTCTCCCAAGCCGCCATCGCGTCCCCACCTGGCTCGCCGCCATCGCGTCCCCCCTCCCTCTCCCAAAGCCGCCATCGCATCCCCACCTCTCTCTCCCAAAAGCCTCGCGTCCCCGCCTCTCTCTCCCAGAGCCGCCATCGCCCCCGCCTCTCTCTCTCCCAAAGCCGCCATCGCGTCCCCCCTCTCTCTCCCAAAGCCGCCATCGCGTCCCCACCTCTCTCTCCCAAAGCCGCCATCGCGTCCCCCCCTCTCTCTCCCAAAGCCGCCATCGCGTCCCCACCTCTCTCTCCCAGAGCCGCCATCGCGTCCCCACCTGGTGTTCCCAAAGCCGCCATCGCGTCCCCACCTGGTGTTCCCAAAGCCGCCATCGCGTCCCCGCCTGGCTCTCCCAAAGCCGCCATCGCGTCCCCGCCTCTCTCTCCCAAAGCCGCCATCGCGTCCCCGCCTCTCTCTCCCAAACCCGCCATCGCGTCCCCGCCTCTCTCTCCCAAAGCCGCCATCGCGTCCCCACCTGGCGTTCACAAAGCCGCCATCGCGTCCCCGCCTCTCTCTCCCAAAGCCGCCATCGCGTCCCCACCTCTCTCTCCCCAAGCCGCCATCGCGTCCCCACCTGGCTCTCCTAAAGCCGCCATCGCGTCCCCACCTCTCTCTCCTAAAGCCGCCATCGCGTCCCCACCTGGCTCTCCTAAAGCCGCCATCGCGTCCCCGCCTCTCTCTCCCAGAGCCGCCATCGCGTCCCCGCCTCTCTCTCCCAAGCTGCCATCGCGTCCCGCCTCTCTCTCCCTCGCTGTTCTCCGCCGTGCATTTGTGTTCGCTTTCCCGCCCTCCGCTGGCGGTGTGTGGCAGTCGAGCCGCCAGACACTGTGATAAAAACCTGCTTCAGCTTCGTGAAGTTTGGGCTCGGGGAGCGTTTGGGTTTGGGCTTGGGGGGGGGGGGGTTCTGGTTTGGGCTTGGGGGGTCCACATCCAGGTGTTCTGACATCCACAGATGTTTCAGAAAGAGAGCTCTGAAAACAGGGGGTGGGAATTCTCTGCATCATAGCTCTCATTTCATTTTATTTTTTTTTATTTTTTCCTCCTGGATGCTCAAGTTTTGGTTGAACTCCAAACTCTGAATTCAGCGGATATTTTTAGGCCGTATACTGTGGAGGACCAACGCATGCATGAGCGCGACATGTCTGGCTCTGCATGTGCCAGTTAATTTCCATTCAGTGCTCACTGGGAAACTCTGTAGGGAAGATGATCCTATTATGAGCCTCGCTCACTTCACCTTAAATGTGCCTGATTCCTGCCAGGCCTGTGCTTCTGTGTGCATGTATGTGTGAGGGGTTCCCGTACACTTCCTGGCACACGTCCTTAGGAAATCACTCTTCTTTTAAGTGTTTTATACTACAGTGCAGCGGAAAGAAGTGATGTTTTTCTGTGCTGACATGCGGGAATGATCTGATTGGCTGCCATTTCTCTGAATGAGACCACTTGTAGAAGAGTGTTATTGCACCTTGTCTGCCTGTTTACTGTAATTAAGATCCGCTATGAAAAATAAAATGAAAAATGGTGTCTATAATTAACAGGTGCATTGAGATTGATTACATTGTAGGCTAGCCCTAGGGCAGGGATCAGCAACTCACGGTCCTCGAGGGCCGAGACCTGCTGGCTTTCCACCCTCCGTTTGCCTGGGAGTCTGGCCAATCAGTAGCACTAATTGCCTGGGAGAAAAGAAAACCAGGGCTGGATTTGGATTTGAGGGCCAGAGTTGATGATCCCTGCCCTAGGTATACAGTATGTATGATTGGTAAATCCTTAGGGCCTAGTTGTTAATGTCTTAGATCTCATTATTTATTTTTATTGGTGCCCGACATGGGCCTGAGCAAGTCAAATTCCTGCCTTAATTTGGAATGTCTAATTAGCCATTAGCAACCGCAGATGCATTTATGCATGATCCCCCGCCAGTTCTGGCGAGTGTAAAATCTGTGGTCCTCTTCCAAAAAGTGTGCTCTCTCCAGCCCTGCCTCTGTTCACACCACAGCCCACAGCTGAGCTCACAGTGTGGGGTCAGAGGAGGACCTGAAATATGCACCCTTGGCACGCAGTCCGCAGGCGCCCAATCGACCACTGGGGGTCGCTAGAGAGCGATGACATACAGACCCCTATCCAACTGAACCCTCCCGTACCCCGGGCGACACATTCGCTGATTGTGCTTCACCCTATAGAGCTACCAGCTACAGTTGGCACTGGCACATTCCGTACACACGCACACGTGCACTCACACACACACACACACACACCCACACACACACGCCCAGTTAGTCTGCCTCCTGTACGTTTTTATGTAATTGTACGCTGAACAGCTGAGCCCTCTGGTTGAGTTGCATGCTGGACTCCGGGCTGTGTGGCCCATCTCCGCCCACACTGAGCCGGGCAGTGAAACTGCAGTGCTTTGCGCCTTCAGACCCCCTGCTCCGCTGGGACCGGAGAGCATGTCTAGACTGCTCTCATAAAGATGATGTCAGCCAGTCGGCGGGGGGGGGGGGCTCTCTGCCCCGCGTGATCGCACGGCGGCGGCGCGGAGTCTTCGCTCTGACCGAGACGCCAAACGCGTCGCTCCCTCGCGGTGTTCCGTTCGGGCGCAAACCGCCGTTGGGGCGCGTGCAGACCCGCCGCCGTGGCTCTGGGCCTCAGAGGGAGGAGGCAGCAGAGAGGCCGTTATCCTGCAGGCCGGGAGGGCCGCCCCCCCCCACGCCCCCCACCCCCGCACCCCCCCTAACGCTGTCTGCTTTTGGGTTTCTACTGCAAAAATAAAGCCTCCCAGGCTGCTGCTATAATTTGACAAATGTGTGCAATAAGTGGCCCTTATTCTGCCGTGGCTTACACACACACACACACACACACACACCATGGTTCTCACACACACACACACACACACACACACACACACACACACACGCACACACGGCTAGGGCTCACATGTACACACACACACAGCCGTGACTCACACACACACACAGCTGTGGCTCACACACACACACACACACACACACACAGCCATGGTTCTCACACACACACACACACACACACACACACACACAGCCATGGTTCACACACACACACACACACACACACACACACAGCCATGGTTCACTCACACACACACACACACACACAGCCATGGTTCACACACACACACACACACACACATACGCCATGGTTCACACACACACACACACACACACACATGGAGACAGCATGGCGGAGTGGCTCTGGAATGTCTGGGCTCTGAAGCACAGGCGTACATGCGTGACCCCATTGGGGCCTGTTACCACTAAGCCTTGAACCGAGGGGCATTGCACCTGCTCCTCTCATGAACCCCAAAATGTGCAGACTCCATGACCGTAAGAGCAATGCGGGCTGCTGTGTGTACTCAAATGAGTGATACGGAATGTAAACCCTGAGCCAAAATGGCCTCCTAATCAGCATCCAGGGCGCCTGCTAATTTTGTTCCTCATGATGTCCCTTTAGTCTAAAATTTAGTAATGTAATCAATTTTCACTGTCAGTCTTTTCATGCGCTTTAACAAGGTTTACTAATTACATCCTGTCATTATGGAAATCGCTCCCCTTTGTGCCGTAATCAAAATCTTCATATTTGGCACTTAAAAGAGGGTCTTTACACAGTGAAATGATTGTTAGGTGTAATGAATGCATTAATTATCTGTAATAATGTGATGAAGTACATTATTATTTTTGTTGGTCATTTGGAGTCTACATACATCACCCTCGTTAGCGGGTCAAATAAAATGAGGGTGGCGAGTGAAAATAAGCAATTAAGGCACGCGGGCATTTTAAATGTTAATTTGGTGCCGAC
>CM045891.1:2005000-2095202 GCA_025169545.1 Anguilla japonica
TGGCGGTGGTGTTCAGGCTGCAATGGCGGTGGTGTTCAGGCCGCGATGGCGGCGGTGTTCAGGCTGCGATGGCGGTGGTGTTCAGGCCACGATGGTGGCGATGTTCAGGCGGCGGTGTTCAGGCTGCAATGGCGGTGGTGTTCAGGCCGCGATGGCGGCGGTGTTCAGGCCGCGAAGGCGGCGGTGTTCAGGCTGCGATGGCCGTGGTGTTCAGGCCACGATGGTGGCGATGTTCAGGCGGCGGTGTTCAGGCCCCAATGGCCGTGGTGTTCAGGCCGCGATGGCGGTGGTGTTCAGGCCGCGATGGCGGGTGGTGTTCAGGCCGCTGGACATTTCTCGGCCCCCTAATGGCGGCTTCATGAGCGAACGTTTTAATTAAACTTTAATTGGATCGGAACGACGTGCCTCGCGCTGACGGATGTGTTTACTTGCTTTATTATTAACGGACTGTATAAGTATGGAGGGTAAATGATGGAGCCATTAAGCGTGCCGTGGTGTTGGTTTAAAGTGGAAAACTAATTCAGTTAGCTTCTCGGCCTTCTGTCCAGACACGGCTCCTCCTGCGTTTAACTTTATCTGTTTGAGCTCCTGAGCAGGCCTTCCGTTTTCAGCCTTGATGCTCTTCATCTCTTTTCTTTTAGTTTAGCGACAGAAAAGGGGGAAGAGGTATTTCCACTGAACAAAGGTCTAAAGAATGATGCTCGATGCCCTGAAGAAGTTTTCTTTCTGAACTGTAAAAACAACAAAAAAAGAATGTTGTTGAAGCAGGAATAAGCATTTTTTTTTAAAATAAACACACAATTCCAGTCTGTTCTGGCTGTCTTGCATTTTTTAGGATGTTGTGACCGTGCAGATTTCAGCTGATACTCAGCTCATCTCTTGTGGCTTTTTAATGTAATGGGCCGTAATTGAAGCGAACAACCAGCTCTGTTTTCAATAATATGTTTACACTGACCGATTCAGATTCTCCATGAGCATTCATTACACTGGGTATTTTTCAGGACTTCCTTTGTAGCTCTTCTTTTTTTGGCCTGTATTCTTCAAAGGGTTTTTATTTTGTTGTTTGACTGATGTCAAGGAATGTAACAACAAATTTGCACATTTATTACAATACATACACTACATTGCATTTATTTTTGCACAAATATTTGTACATATGTATTTAGCAACCACCCAACCAACCAGAGAACACTCCCTTTCTGGAATAGATCAGGAGGCAGTATAGTGTAATGGTTATAGAAACTGGCCTTGTAACCTGGAGGTAGAACAATGCAGCTGCACCCATGAGCAAGTTACTTCAGCTGAAATTGCTGTAGTTTATATTTTTATCGTTCTATACGATACTGTGTAAAAATGCTAAAAGTTATGAAGTTGCGTTGAATTCACCCTGGATAAGGGCAGCTGCTGAATGCCTGTAATGTTGTGTGATATTTCTGCTGAAACAGTCAGTGGTCCCTCCCACGTGCTCTGCCAGGTTTCCTAGGCCAAAGCTCACTGGTGAAATGCGTTTGCATGCGGATATCGTTCTTCACTTTGGATTGCTGCTTTTGTAAATGTGAGGGGCTGTTTACAGAATCACTTTAAGAGGTTTGCACCCCATTGTGTCATGTGACACATTACAAATCTTGTATGAATGAATCGACTGGATCGGATTTAAGCCAAAGGCTTGCGCTTCTGGAATGAAGTTGCCATGTATCGTATTGTGCTTTTGCCTGAAAATAAATAAATAAAAATCTAGTATCGTATTTAATTGGCTGTCAAAATTAATATTCATGATCTTCTCATTCTGTTAAGCTCACTCCCTTGAGTCTCATTACGCCCCTGCAATGGGACCTTATTTATTTCCCTTAACTATTTAAGGACTGAGCTCCAAATTATGTAATTAGAGCCTTCTTAACTGAACATTCTAATGCTGATGTCACAATCACTACTGGTAACTGAAAGCAGTGGAGTTCTGGAAGACTGACTTAGAATTTTTGAAATATATATATATATATATATTATATATATATATATATAGCTATCTCAACCAAAAAAGCAGCTCTTCAAAGTGTTACATTTCACTGCAGAACAGATTTCTGTTTTCTATCAGTTTTTAACTAAACCAAAAAAAAATAATTTTTTAATCCAGCAAAACCACTGCGATTTATGATTTTGAAGTGGGTACTGGCCGTTGTTTAGACTGTGTGCAGATTTAGGTACAATGGCACTGAGTTTAGCTCTGTAATTTGACCTTGATGTGTCAATCGGGCTGACGGTTGAATGGACGAGCCCACACCATGTTTGAGTGCTCTTCTCTGCCTGCTTTTCCTGTGACTTCATTATATCCCATTATATCTCTTCATTAGCTCTCAGCCTACTCGAGGATCAAAGACACTTGCTCCATTTGTAGCAGAGTCTGTCCGCCTTGTCACCTCTCTTCCTGTTACCCCTTCTACTTTTGATGTGCTTTTAACACTTAATGTAAGTGATTTTTTTTTTCTTTTTTGAGTAGTGCTCGCTAGGTCAATTTTCAGCGGTGGATTTGCTTGATGAGGGCGGAAGAGACGTTTTGTCCTGTGAAAGTGAGGACATGTCTTTTGAACAGACATTTTGATACTGCAGTGTGCGCGCTTATACTTAACAATAATCTCTGTCCTTGTACTTATAAATAATGTGTGTGCTTGTACTTAACGATAATGTGTGTGCTTGTACTTAACAATGAGAATAAAAACTTCGAGAGCAAGTAGTTGAATTTAAATAGGATTTATATAGTGCCTTTCACAAAGCACTTTGTGGCGGCAAGCTGGCTGCCGGCTGCCACTGGTGATATATGGCGGCCATTTCGTTTCAGGACGCAGGTTGGTTTGAGCCGAAATGGATGCTGTTAATGTCATAGTTGCTTGTGATTATCTGTGTGGTGCTGCTCTGCAGTGTTACTAGGAGAGTTTATATGATACAGCTCTAGATATGGCGTGTGTGTGTGTGTGTGTGTGTGTGTGTGTGTGACTGTATAGGTGTGTGAGTGCGTGTGTGTTTGTGTGTGCGTGTCAGCTTCCTTCTGCAAGTACCAGTGACTGATGATCTCTTGCAGAGTGACTTCATCTTTAGCTGTAGCATCACCTGTGCCCACATAAAACTTAAGTACCAGTACAACTGTGAAGTGGCCCCACAGTCATCCCTCCTCCGTAGGTTTGTTGTAAAATGCTACACAACATAATTAAAGTTTTTTGTGCATTGCTCCATTTGTGGCGTTCGATGAAGGCTTTATATTGACAGAGGAGTACATGATGTGGAGGAAGAATTCTTTGTCCAATCACAGTGTAGCAGGTCATGTTCGTCCAATGAAAACATCCTCCATTCGAGCACTATAATAAAGATGCGGCCTGAAACCACTGGTAAACTCATTTGAATGTGATTAATCTCAGTGTGTGGTGCACAGTGTGGACAGTCTGCTTGGGCTCAGCTTCCCTGGGGGAGATCCTGGGGTGGGCAGCCGTGGGCTAAACACACCCTTTAATACACAGAGTAACATGGTAGCACACATTACAGCATACAAACCAGTTCCTTTTATTTTTATTTTTATTTTTTCATTACCTGTGCTAAATGGTTCGACGTGTAGAAGTACCCTTGCTAATTCAGAGCCACCTCGGAAGCAGTGAAATGTATCTGCGTCATTTCATGCTTTTCGTGTGAAGACGTACTCTCCCGTTTTGCGGTTGACATAACAGCAGTGGGTGACCTGCGTGGGACAGTGTGATCTACGCTAATGTTGCACTCGGCATAGGAAGCGCTGGTGTGATGTGTGATGTAATACTGGTGTGATGTGTGATGTAATACTGGTGATTACAGAGTGCAGTGATGTAAGTCTCTGTAAGGAGGCGCTGCTCTGTTGCAGTATTAGAGAATAATGGTGGGCAGTGCAGGGTAATGCTTAGGGAGCCGGGCTTGTAATGCAGAGGTTGCAGGTTTGCTTCCCAGCTGGGGCAGAGCCGTTGTACCTGTGAGCAAAGATGCTTAACCTGAACAGCCTCAGTGAAATACCCACCTCTATAAATCGATTGTCTGTACACATGTAGTCCGTGCAAGGCACTCTGGGTAAGAGTGTTTGTTAAATGGCCAAACGTCACGGGAGGCAGTGTGGACTTCAGCAGCACACAGCCGCGGTGCTACAGTGTAGTTAGCATCGTTCTGGACACGTCAGCCTCGTGTGGCATTTACACACACACCCTCCTGTGTGCTGTTCACACACACCCTCCTGTGTGCCGTTCACACACACACACACACACACACACCCTCCTGTGTGGGCGGCAGTGTAGCATAATGGCTAAGGAGTTGGTCTTGTAACCTAAAGTTTGCAGGTTCAAATCCCGGGTAGGACACTGCCGTTGTACTCTTGAGCGAGGTTTTGCATTAAGTTTTGCACTTAACCTGCATTGCTCCAGCGTATATCCAGCTGTATAATTGGATACAATGTAAGTCGCTCTGGATAAGAGCATCTGTTAAATGCCTGTAATGTAATGTGTGCCATTCACACACACCCTCCTGTGTGCCGTTCACACACACACACACACACACACACACACCCTCCTGTGTGCCGTTCACACACACACACACACACACACACACACACACACACACACCCCCTGCATGTTGTCCACATGACCTCATTGGTGAGCTGAGGCTGGGTGTGGGGAAGGGTGCGGTACCGTAATGCTGAAGAGTCCGCAGTCCTACGCTGTAGACTTGCTCCTGGAGCGGACAGTGTGCTGTGCTATGTGTGTCTGTTTCTCCCATGAGGTCAGTCTGTCCTGTCTCCCCCCCCCCTTCCCCCCCAGGCCTGACAGGAGTCGCCTGGGCCCACAGCTTTAATAGACTGGGACGCCCAGGCTTCAGGGTCTGCTGGTTTTCTTCCTTCGACCCAGCAGATTGCTCCCCAGTGCTTTTTCATGTATTTCCTACTGTTATTTTTTTATTCTTTTCTACACACACACACACACACACACTCTCTCTCTCTCTCACACACACACACACACACACACATGCTCTCTCTCTCTCACACACACTTTCATTCACGCATTCATTCATCCTCATGCTGATGTATGCACGTGTGAATGCTGTTAATTGCTGCTGGTTTAACTGCAGATCCCCCAGCCCACCCCCCCCCCCCCCTCCCTTTTACCCCCTTCATTACATCATTGCGCCTGTATGAGGGTTAAACCACAGAAGCGCCTCCTCCGCTGTATGTGGCTCGGAGCGCGCCGGGCGTTGGTTTGACCCGCTCTTAAAAAGCTACGCAGTTGGAGTTGCGGCGTCGGGTTCGATCAGGAGCGTGGCGTTTCCCCTGAGCTACCGGAGCGCGTTGTGCTGTCCACGTGCTCGATGTTGGTGGGCGGAAAAAAAAAAAACATCTGCTAATTTCTTGTTCAGAAATTAATTCAGTTATTCATTAATTTGTTTTTAACCGCTGTGTTTTTATTCTGGCGGCGTGTGTGTGAAGCGTGTCGCTCCTCTGGCTGGAGCTCCACGGGCGTGGCGTAGCACGCAGACCCGGCGGCTGCTCTGCGCTCGAAGGTGCCTCAGACCGCGGGGATAACCCGCCAGAGTGACGTGTCTGTGTCTGTGTCTACGTCTGCGTCTGTGTCTGTGGCTGTGTCTGTGTCGGGTCGATGTGTCTGTGTCTGCGTCGGGTCGATGTGTCTGTATCTGTGTCTGTGTCTGTGTCGGGTCGATGTGTCTGTGTCTGTGTCGGGTCGATGTGTCTGTGTCTGTGTCTGTGTCTGCGTCGGGTCGATGTGTCTGTGTCTGTGTCTGTGTCGGGTCGATGTGTCGGGTCGATGTGTCTGTGTCTGTGTCAGTGTCTGATGTGTCTGCGTCTGCGTCTGCGTCGGGTCGATGTGTCTGTGTCTGTGTCTGCGGGTCTGCGTCTGTGTCTGTGTCGGGTCGATGTGTCTGTGTCTGTGTCTGCGTCTGTGTCTGCGTCTGCGTCTGCGTCTGTGTCGGGTTGATGTGTCTGTGTCTGCGTCGGGTCGATGTGTCTGTGTCTGCGTCTGTGTCTGCGTCTGCGTCTGTGTCGGGTTGATGTGTCTGTGTCTGCGTCGGGTCGATGTGTCTGTGTCTGCGTCTGTGTCTGTGTGTGTCTGCGTCTGGTCGATGTGTCTGTGTCTGTGTCTTTGTTGGGTCGATGTGTCTGTGTCTGTGTCTGTGTCTTTGTTGGGTCGATGTGTCTGTGTCTGTGTCTGTGTCGGGTCGATGTGTCTGTGTCTGTGTCTGTGTCTGTGTCGGGGGTCGATGTGTCTGTGCTGAAGTGGCCAGTGGTGACTGGAGACTACGGGCAGCAGATTGATCGTGCCGCTGCTCTGTCACAGTGGAGCATTGGACCAAACTTTAATGGCGTTACTGCCGCAAGCACCTTTACTGCACCTTATATACTTATATACACACCTGTTATATACAGCTACACACACCTTATATACGGCTATACACACACCTCATATACAGCTATACACACCTTATATACGGCTATACACACACCTAATATATACAGCTATACACACACCTCTTATATTCAACTACACACACACACACACACACACTTATATACGGCTATCACACACTCTTATATCAGCTATACACACACACATACACACACACACACGCACACACACACTCTCTCTCTCTCTCACACACACACACACAGATTGGACCCCCCTTGTTTACAGTCTCTCCACCGGGGGTCTGGAACTCCGCTCTGAGCCAATCAGTCACTTTAATTAAGCACTAATTAATTAATTAAGCACTCTGACGGGCGGGAGCACGTCACAGCCCGGTCGCCTCGGGGGGAAAGGGGCCCTCAACGCCGAACCTCCCGTTGAGCGGAGTCAGCATCCCCATCCCGCCGCGGAGTCATCCGGCTCGTTTTCCCGATGACTGATCAGGAGCGACGGCACGTCGGCTGTGAGTGACAGGCCGCGCCGCTGGCTCCTGCTCGGCCCGCTCGTCTGCCGGCGTCCGCCGCAACGTGTCAGAGACGCTCTGCGCCTGTTTACCGGTGCCGGTGTGCGGCTGAGCGGCTGATGTTTTCGGCTTTTTGCTTCCACTAATAGACTGACATTGTAAACAGGAAAATCTTGATGCTCCAATGAGATATTATAAAAGGCCATCATTTGTTCAAGAAAAGGCTTATTTAGATATTTTGTTCCTTTGTTCGAATCCTGTACGCTGGCCCATTCGTTTAATGAGCTGGTATGGATCGGACCGAGCTCCACTGAGATTTCTCTCTCTGTCTAATTAAGTAGCACTTAATCACTTCCAAATAACCTGTCAGGTGTTTAAGTGAAGCAGGAGCAGGAGTTTCCCGGCAAAACCAAGAAGAAACATCGACATCAGCATGAATACCACACCACCCAGCTCTGTGTTCTTCATTCATCACCCCCCCCCCCGCCCCACTACATGGCGAACAGGGCACACATCTCTTATTACGCACACACAAACACATTCACACGTGCACACACACACACACATTCATACTCACACACACACACACACACACACACACACACACATTCATACTCACACACACACACACACACACACACACACACACACACATTCATACTCACACACACACACAAACACACACACAAAGGAGGTTTAAGGGTGTTTTTATGTAGTGTACAAAGATTTTTTTTTTTTTTTTTTCTTTTTTTAATTTTCAGTTTTTTATGAGCCCAGCTCTTCTGTTGGCTGATGGCTCGTTCCTCTCTGTGCTGTTCACTCCTCGTTAATAATAATTAGACAGTGAGTGACAGGCTCCGCACAGGGCCAGTTCTGCATGTTTCGTACCGCAGCCCGAAACGGCGCCAGCGGTGGGCCCGTTGGACCCGACCCCCCCCCCCCCCCCCCCCCCACAACCCCCCCCCCCCCCCCCCCCCCGAAAGTGTTGAGGAGAGAAGATGAGCTGAACGCCGTGGAGCTGATGGCGGGGGTATTTGCATATTCCTGACGAGCGGTAATCAGGCCGGGTCTGCATTAATCAGCCCGAGCGCCGCCGCCCTTCGCCGAGGAAGAGGGCAGCGCTGAAGATTGGCAGCGCTGGAGTTATTCAAGGCCCCGCCGCATGTCTGTGTCTGGCTAATTATTATTAATTATGCGGCGGAGCCGGCGGGGGGGGGGGGGGGGGGGGGGGGGGGGGGTTTGTCTCATTCTTCATTAGGCTGTAATTGAATTTCTGCACCTCACCCCCCCTCCCCCCCCCCCCTTCCCCCTGCCCGCCAGCCCCCCAAAAACTCTGCCTCCACACCACCTGTTGCCATTCGGCCCGTGGCAGCACTGCATGCTTTTAAACGAGCAGAGGCTCATGGGAAACTGGAGATTCCCAAACTTCCCGTCGTGTTCTGAGACCGCATTCAGCTCCCCCCCAAGCGGCCCGGGCGTTTAGGGGGTAGTGGAATCGGTGGCGTGTGGTGCGTGTTTACCTGACGCCCGTCCCCCTGGGGGGGGGACACGTTCTCGACAGACAGGAGCCCCGGCGTGTTTCTGATCCCCTCTGAAATCCCGCCGACTTCCCCTGACCGTCGGGACACGCATCGGCGCCGTCCCGCGCCATCCCGCGCCATCCCGCGCCATCCCGCGCCATCCCGCGCCATCCCGCGCCATCCCCCGCCATCCCCCGCCATCCCGCGCCATCCCGCGCCATCCCGCGCCATCCCGCGCCGTCCCGCGCTCGCCCGCGCCAACACGCGCGCCGTCCAGAATTTGGCCATCCCGCGCCATTTCTTTTGAGAGCGCCATCCCGCGCCATCCCGCGCCATCCCGCGCTCGCCCGCGCCATCCCGCGCCATCCCGCGCCATCCCGCGCCAACCCGCGCCATCCCGCGCCATCCCGCGCCATCCCGCGCCATCCCGCGCTCGCCCGTGCGCGCGCGTTCAGAATTTGGGGTTCTTTTGAGAGCTCCCCGCGCGGCTCGAGCTTGCTAGCGTCGGCAGCGGGTGAAATGGCGGTCGAGGCAATGGATCGTTCTGATTGGCTCAGCGTTATCGGTGTTTTTGTCGCGTGCGGACAGTTAGAATGTTTCCTCTCACCTCAAAAGGGCTTGTTCTCCTCACTGAAAGGGGGGGGCGGGGCGGGGCGGGGCGGGGCGGGGGGGGGGGGGGGGGGTTCCGTCAAAATTCTTTCCCCGTTAATGTTCTTTTTGGATGGGAGGTATGCCGTGAGCCAGGCTGTCCCCAAAACCCGTACAGCACCAGCAGTTTGGCCTGAACTGCGTGGAAGATTCCAGACTGTAACTGACAGAGATACAGGCAACCAAGGGTCTGTTATGTTCCGCCCCTGGCGTTCAGTGCTAGCCTTGTCGCGTCCTCTTTTGTCCGTTTGCTGATTGTTCGTTCGCCGTCGATCGCCGCGAACGAGTACAAAAGCGGCTTTTCAGCAGCGGAGGAAAGGCGATGCGTGGCAGTCCTCCAAGGTGACAGGTGAGCTTGGACCCTCGCGTCGAACCGCCCGAGGAATTCTAACGGAATCGTGCGAACGCCGTTGTTTCCGGGCGATGTTTCTGGTGGGGGCCGCGGCTGGATCAGCAGGCCTTTGTGTGGTGGCAGTACGAACGACGCCGTGGAGCTCAGAGGACGCCAGCGTTAGTACTGCAGTGTATGTGAGAGGAGTTTCATTCAGTGACTACACAAAGGCCGTCCGATGAACTCTGAGAGAACCTTTGCTATTTTGGTACTGAGAGAATTGGTAGCGTCTTCAGTACCAACTGTTGAATACTTTAAAAATGGGTTTCGGTTTTGGATGGCTATCGCTGTCCAACCCGTGTCACCGTTGGTTCTGTCGTCTTTGATAAGTCTGTCTTTTATGACATTTCCTAAGCTCTTTTAATTTTGAAGTCTCGGTTTCCCCGTTTCTTGAATATCTTTCAGAGGATAAGATATTCCTCTGCACACGCTGGGGCTCTGCCAGGCGTCTGGACGAACCCGCCGTCTTTCCTCCGAACCTCCTCCGCCTTGCGACACGCGCAGAAACAGGAGAATAATTGAATGAGAAAACTTTATTAAAATGCGTGGCTGTGAGCGTGCGCCTCGGGGAGGGCGCCCGAGTGCTCTCGAGTCAGTTTCCCGCCCTTTTCGGGGCGGCGTGACGCTCAGGACGTTTGACCGTCGGGATTCGTGATTGTGACGGGATCCGCGGTTCGAGTGGCTGCTTCTTAAGAGGGCTTCATCCGATTACACACAGCCGCATCCCGGGGTTCTTCAGCTCGCTGGGTGAAATTACACTTTAATGGAAATCTCCTTATAAATTGCCTAAATTATGCCTCTGTAATGGGGGGTGGGGGGGGGGGGGGGGGGGAGAAAAACAGGATTGCTCTGCGGTGGAAAATTTAATCAGCATCTTGGTTTAACTGCCTTCTGGAACCTTGTATTATCATAGTCGTAATGATTCCTTATTGGTTTTGTTTATTTTTTATTTAATCAGCTCTTTGGGTGTCTGGGGCAAACATGGCGTCCTGAAGCGGAGTGTGGGGCCTGTCGTGGCGCGTGGTTACAGTAACACGTTATCTGTACTGTAAATTCAGTCAACGTTGACACTGCTGCTGTAATCTGGGCTGCCCCGCCCTTTAATAAAGACTAATGCGCATGCGCACCCCAGAGCCGTCCGTTTGGATGAGTAATCACTGCTAGCTTCGGTTAGCTGGACCAGCGGCGTCATTTATTCACCTGAAATTAAGACTTCTGATTTTCACGTGGCAGCTTCTCTCTCTCTCTCTCTCTCTTTTTGTCTGTCTGTCTCTCTCTCTCTCTCTCTTTCTCTCTCTCTCTCCCTCTCCCTCTCTCTCTCCGTCAGTCACTTTCTCTGCAGTATACACATTTGCATACAGATTTGCATGATTGGGAGGGCACGGAGGAGGATATTAAATTGCTGTCATAGTGTTTCGCTGGGCTCCGTAGCGGTGATTTATGCTTCGTTTATGTTGTCAGGGTGTTTGTTCGTGGAGGGGAGAGGCGCTTCAGTACCCATAGAAACCGGGACACAAAATGGCTGAATTCGTACAGCTTAATTGATGCTGTCTGTGTAGACTGTAGCCACCTGTCCCATCCCTGCTATTTACACAAGCAGTTATCTGCTGACGGTAGGGGACACATCTCTTCTTTAATCCTGTTAATTTACGTGTTTGCTGCTACAGCCCATGTGCCTTGAGATTTCCACGCAGTGGGCGGGGTCGCTGTGTGTGTGGGCGGGGTCGGTACAGGAGTCAAATATTGACTGTAGGCTCAGTCTGCCGTGTGTGTGTGTGTGTGTGTGTGTGCCTGTGTGTGTGTTTGCGTCCCTCTGTGTGTGTGTGTGTGTGTGTGTGCATGTGTGTTTGCGTCCCTGCGCGTGTGTGTGCACGCCTGTGTGTGTGTGTGTGTGTGTGTGTGTGCATGTGTGTTTGCGTCCCTGCACGTGTGTGTGTGTGTGTGTGTGTGTGTGTGTGTGTGTGTGTGCATTCCTGTACTAAGGCCTCCAGGCTGAGGCTGCTGCACCTGCTCGTCCTCGTGTGTCTGACGCGTTTCCAGCTGCAGTGAAACTGACGTGCTGGCATTTCCCAGCGTGGTCCTCCTTAAACGAAACGTCATTAAGATCAGGAGCCACCTGGAAACCCATCACGCCTGATGAGGAAGACGACGAGGGGGAGAGACAGCGATGGATGTATTGACGTTTTTTTTTCTAGCTGCAGCCAGGTGTTTGCAACCTTTCTATGAACTTTTTTAATTCATTTTTGTCGTTTTTAAAATGGCTTCTTTCTGTGAGGTGTGTACGTGCACACGGCTGTATTCTCTCACAGTCGTTAAATTTTTTATAACCAATTTAATGTACCTCAGGGTTGAATGCTCTCTCAGATCAGGTCTGGCACAGCAGCCCCAGGAGCCGATTTTAATGTGATAAGGGGAGGCTTCTGAACTGCAGTGAGACCTTCTGGGCAGGATGTCTGTACTAGAGCACGCACTCACACACATACACCCTGCCTCACACACACACACACACTCTTACACACACGCATACATACACACACACACACACATACACACACACCCTGCCTCAAACACACACATACATACACACACACACACACTCTTACACACACACATACATACATACACACACACACACACACACACACACCCTGCCTCACACACACACACTCTTACACACACACATACATACACACACACACACACACACACACACACACACACTCACACGTGGTCTGTATTCCTGAAGTTTCTAGGTGTAGGAGCGCTGGTCTAGGGTCAGGGTTCTTCTGTCCATATTCATGCCCCGTTTTTTTTGGGGGGGGGGGTCCCGTGTGTAAAGCTTGCTCCCGTTCTCTGCGGTCCCGGGCCCTGCCCTGCTGCAGAGGGGATATTTTATTAATGCTGAGCCGTGGAGCGGGGCGGGGCGGGGCAGTTCTGGGCGAGCGGTTCCCCTGCTCCTCCGGGCCTGAATGTGAGCTTGTCGTGTTTGCGCTTGTTCTCGTGTCGGAGGCGGCGTTTGAAACGGTTTCCCGGCTCGGGCTGATCCTCCCTCAGGGCTGATCCTCCCGCTCGAGCTGATCCTCCCTCTGGGCTGATCCTCCCGCTCGGGCTGATCCTCCTGCTCGGGCTGATCCTCCCGCTCGGGCTGATCCTCCCTCAGGGCTGATCCTCCCTCAGGGCTGATCCTCCCGCTCAGGCGCTCGTCACTGTGCTGTACTTCCTGGCTGACGCAAGGCTGCTGTCTCCTTCAGCTCAGCGCAGATAGTGGCTCTCCTTCCCTTTGATAAAGATGCTCAACACGACGCGTGACTAATGCGTGACTGACACCGCCAGCGTTTAAAACGCACAGCCCCCCCCCCCACACAGGCCCCCCCCTCCCCACCGCACAGGCCCCGTTAAGTTTAACCTGGAAGTTACTTGCTCTCTCACTCACTCTCTCTCCTCTCTCGTTATCTGTCTCTTGCTCTTTCTCTCACACTCATGCTGTCTGTGTTTGTCTCTCTCTCTCTCTCTCTCTCTCTCTCACACTCTCGCTCACTCTCTCTCTTGTTGTCTCTCTCTCTCTCTTTCTATTTCTCTTTCTCACTCTCTCTCGCTCTCATTCACTCTCTCTCACTCTCTCACACTCTCTCCTGCTTTCTCTCTCTCTCTTTCACTTTTTCTCTCACTCTCACACTTTCTCTCACTCTCTCTCCCTCTCTCTCTCAGACTCTCACTCTCTCTCTCTTTCTCATTCACACTCTCACACTCTCACACAGTCTCTCTCTCTCACACACACACTCTCTCTCTCCCTACCTGCAGTGTATGCTCAGTTTGCATGTGTCCGAGCCACACTCTCTCTCAGCTGCTTCCTCAGTCTGTTTTTTCGGGTCAGATTCAGGACGTCTTTAATGTGTTTGAGTGACAGTTGAGCTCAGGGCCTGTGTGTGGAGGCTGTTCTCTGTTGCTTCGTAAAGAGGAAATCAGATGATTGCATTAAAGGCTGTGGGATTATAATGAAGAGAGTGGATATCCGCTTCCCCCTGTGGGAATTTGATAAGGAGTCTTTGGTTAGTGGTTGTCATGGCAGCCACAAAATCCTAATTTTTTCATCCGTTTCGGTGCTCAGTGAAACCCTTGGATATTTAATTGGCATTTGGCTACGATTTTGACCCCCCCGTCCCTCCCCCCTTTGCAGCTACGGTGTTGTGATGTTGTATAGCCCTGACGTCAAACCCAGCCTTACCTGCTAGTCGTGTGATCAACGGGGAAAGAAAAAAACATTCCAGAAAAAGTGGGAATTTCAAATAGAATTTGAAATAAAATAAGTCTGACCCATGGTGCCCCCCCTCTCAGACACGCCAAATAAACTGATGACCCATCGAGACCCTGGGGGGGGGGGGCACAGCAGCCATGGATTCTGCTCTTTTTATGATGACAGTTTGGAAGTGAAATGGGGAAGGTTCCATCCCTTGGAAAAAAAATATAGTTGATAACACGCTCCTTCAGAAGACTGGAGGTTTTAGCTGGGCGAGGGATCTCTGGGAGAGAGGCGAACGTGTGGTGGGTCTGTTCCTGTATTACTGCCTGTCAGGAAAGGCTGGACTCTGGGCAAGAAGATTTAAAATCAGTTAAAGGTGAAATGATTTGTTTTTTACCACAGCGAAGAGCTTGAGCATTTGGAGAGCGCTGAGATGTATTGATAAATCCGTGGTTTGGCACTTTCTAAATCTGTGAGTTTTACTTTCTTTATTTATTTATTTATTTTATTTTTTTATGAAGCTGAAGCTTTTTGAACCTGGCCTGTCTGTCTGTCTGTCTGTCTGCCAGATGTCCAGGCCTGTCTGTCTGTCTGTCTGTCTGTCTGCCAGATGTCCAGGCCTGTCTGTCTGTCTGTCTGTCTGTCTGTCTGCCAGATGTCCAGGCCTGTCTGTCTGTCTGTCTGTCTGCCAGATGTCCAGCCCTGTCTGTCTGTCTGCCTGTCTGTCTGTCTGTCTGCCAGATGTCCAGCCTTGTCTGTCTGTCTGCTAGATGTCCAGGCCTGTCTGTCTGTCTGCCTGTCTGCCTGTCTGCCTGCCTGTCTGTCTGTCTGTCTGTCTGTCTGCCAGATGTCAGTCTCTGCAGGGCTGGTCTCTGATTCGTTCCTCTCGCTTCCTGTCCTCCCCCAGAGCACCTGAAGGCCTCGCTGGAGGAGTACATGGTGCGCATGCCCAAGGTCCGGATCCTGCGCACCAAAAAGAGGGAGGGGCTTATCAGAACGAGGCTGCTGGGAGCCGCGGCCGCCACGGGCGAGGTCATCACCTTCCTGGACTCCCACTGCGAGGCCAACGTCAACTGGCTGCCGCCGCTCTTGGGTACGTGCCTGCTGGCGCCGCGAGAATGTTCGCCGCTAGGTCGTTTCCATTCTGACTGGGTTAACATAGCATAAGGCATAGCATATAATAGCATAACATAACAGAAAGTAGCATAACATAGCATAACATAACATAACAAAGCATAGCATAGCATAGCATAGCATAGCCTGACATAGCATAACATAATGTAACGTAGCATAGCATAGCATAACATAGCATAGCATAGCATAGCCTGACATAGCATAACATAATGTAACGTAGCATAGCATAACATAACATAACATAACATAACATAGCATAACATAGCACAGTAGCATAGCATAACATAACATAGCATAGCATAACATAACATAACATAACATAGCATAGCATAGCATGAACAGCCCATTCAGCCCAACAATGCTCACCATTTTCCTGACTGAATTGTACCCGGTGCTGTGACGTGTGGGCTAAAGTGCTCTCTTCTCAGATCTGAGTTTATTCACCTCCTTCGTTCCGGCTCCCTCTGTCCCTGTGTCCTGCTCTTTGTTTCTTTGTTGATCTTTATTGGCCTTTTGCCCGCTGTTTGATTCAGGCCAGACTCGCTAAACGCCGTCTGGCTGAGCTCCACGTGGCTCATCGCTGTTATACATCCCCTGTTCACACCGGCTTTACCGTACGCCAAATCCCATAATGCACTGGGGGCATGGTAGCGGGCTGAAATAGAATGCAAAAGGCCGGACCGTGGGCGTTCAGATATGCCATGGGTAGCGAATGTCGTCAGATTGCTGTTCAGCTTGAGCTTAGTACATTTTTTTTATTTTTTTTTACAATTATGTTGCAATTATAATTCAGCAGCAACAGTTGTTTTAAGAGAGGACAAGAAAGCTTCTTCATGTAAGGGTGTCCGTTTTCCGAAAATGCCTGTTATTGACCCAATCTCTTTCATGAAAATAGCGACCAATGACAATGTCACGAGCTGTAACCAGTAATAAAAACAGTACCTGGGGGCTAACGATGGCTTGAAAAGCTAGTGCGTGGCGTCGTCCAGGCTGTGTGAAAATGCGTATTTGTTGCGCTTTATTAGAGAGAGAGATGGTGTCATGAGAAAGTGTCAGTTGAAGCGCTTCCCCCCGTTGCTTGGTGGGTTGTGAGGAAGCGTGTCGCTGCACACGCGTGTCCCTGCGTTCGCAGCTTTCCGTGTCGGAGCACTTTCTCCCGCCTCATTGCCGAAAGAAACTTTTTCTGGAGCCCGGCTTCGCCATCGTCGCCAGCAGTGTCTGGAGCTCTTCCACCGTTCTCCTGCCAGGGATCTTATTTATTTATTTATTTATTTATTTATTTTTATTCATATCAGAAAGGTACAAAACTGTCTTGTGTCGCAGCCAAAGCTGAAGGTTGCTGACGCACTTGAGATTTTCCGTTTACATCCCTCGCCAGAGCCAAAGCCCCCCCCCCCCCAACCACCCCCCCCCCCCCACAGCGCATGAACCCCCCCATCCCCCAACCCCCCCACAGCAAAGCTCTGTTCAGCTGTGAGAGCCCCTAACTGCTACACACCACTTTACGCGGAAATGAAAGAGCAGGTTAGTGAGCGTTGGGTGCTTTCTGAAGTGCGATGTCCGTTGAGTTTTTAAAAATCTATATCTTTCTCTGCCTCTGGGCTGTACAGCGGAGACGTGAAGCCGGACGTGGAAGTTGAAGTCGAGACGGCTCAGATGGAGCTCATCCTGGCTGTTACAAAAAAGTTTTTTTTTTTTTTTTTTAAATCACGTCCCTCATCCCTGACTAATGGTTCCTTGTCTCGATCTCTCCGATGCCCTCAGACCGGATCGCCCAGAACAGGAAGTCCATCGTGTGCCCGATGATCGACGTGATCGACCACGACAACTTCGGCTACGAGACGCAGGCGGGGGATGCCATGCGCGGCGCCTTCGACTGGGAGATGTACTACAAGCGCATCCCCATCCCCCCCGAGCTGCAGAAGGAGGACCCCAGCGAGCCCTTCGAGTGAGTATCACACCCCCCCTCCTCCTCCTCCTGGAGACAAACTCTCATTTGTTGCCTGGGTTGGTAACAAACTCTCATTTGTTGCCTGGGTTGGTAACAAACTCTCATTTGTTGCCTGGGTTGGTAACAAACTCTCATTTGTTGCCTGGGTTGGTAACAAACTCTCATTTGTTGCCTGGGTTGGTAACAAACTCTCATTTGTTGCCTGGGTTGGTAACAAACTCTCATTTGTTGCCTGGGTTGGTAACAAACTCTCATTTGTTGCCTGGTTTGGCAACAAACTCTCATTTGTTGCCTGGTTTGGCAACTTTCCAGGACAGGCAACAACAGTCATTTTTACGCCCATGCTCTCCTGTCCGGCTGGAATGCTCCCAAACAATTTAGGAAGTGATGCGGTCCAACTTTAGAGTGGGGAGTAAGCACGCTTTCCTTTTAGGGGGGGGGGGGGCTCAGGGGATCTCCGGCTACTCGTGGTGACAGAAGGGACCGTGTCTCGCTCAGACTCAGCAGCTGGGCCCTCTCAACATGATAAAGACTTGTGTCCCCCTGGAGACGCCGCGAGGCTTTTACACGCTGCAGTGTGTCGCTGAGGGTTTTACACGCTGCACTCTGTCGCTGAGGGTTTTACACGCTGCACTCTGTCGCTGAGGGTTTTACACACTGCAGTGTGTCGCTGAGGCTTTTACACACTGCAGTGTGTCGCTGAGGGTTTTACACACTGCAGTCTGTCGCTGAGGGTTTTACACACTGCAGTCTGTCGCTGAGGGTTTTACACACTGCAGTCTGTCGCTGAGGCTTTTACACACTGCAGTCTGTCGCTGAGGCTTTTACACACTGCAGTCTGTCGCTGAGGCTTTTACACACTGCAGTCTGTCGCTGAGGGTTTTACACACTGCAGTGTGTCGCTGAGGCTTTTACACACTGCAGTGTGTCGCTGAGGCTTTTACACGCTGCAGTGTGTCGCTGAGGGTTTTACACACTGCAGTCTGTCGCTTTTACACGCTGCAGTCTGTCGCTGAGGGTTTTACACACTGCAGTCTGTCGCTGAGGGTTTTACACACTGCAGTCTGTCGCTGAGGGTTTTACACACTGCAGTCTGTCGCTCAGGGTTTTACACACTGCAGTCTGTCGCTGAGGGCTTTTACACACTGCAGTCTGTCGCTTTTACACACTGCAGTCTGTCGCTGAGGCTTTTACACACTGCAGTGTGTCGCTGAGGCTTTTACACACTGCAGTCTGTGGCTGAGGGTTTTACACACTGCAGTCTGTCTCTGAGGCTTTTACACACTGCAGTGTGTCGCTGAGGGTTTTACACGCTGCAGTCTGTGGCTGAGGGTTTTACACACTGCAGTCTGTCTCTGAGGGTTTTACACACTGCAGTCTGTCTCTGAGGCTTTTACACACTGCAGTGTGTCGCTGAGGGTTTTACACGCTGCAGTCTGTCACTGAGGCTCGCCGGGACACCAGCTCCGCAGAGTTCTGCGCCCGCTCCTCAGTTCCCAGTAAAAAATGAAACTGTGACTCGGATTATGCGTGGATGATTAAGCAAAAAAAAAAAGAGAGAAATTCAAGGGTGGCAAAGATGGAAATACGGGGTGGGGGTCGGGGGTTGGGGGGGGGGGGGGGGGGTGGGGGGTCGGGGGTCGGGGGTCGGGGGGGGGTGGGGGTCGGCGGTTGAGAGATGAGAGAGTTCTCGGCGTGATTCTCTGTGGACGAGCAGCCTTTGAGTCCTTCAGGGGAATTTTACAGGCGATGTCGCTTTGTCTCCACGGTTACCGTCCTTATCTGGGGGGCGCAGTGAGCGGCTCTGCCGCCGCGGAATGCCAAAGAGCCGGGCCTCCACCCCCCGGAGCGGGTGCGGTCCTGCGGGCGCGGTCCTGTGGGCACGGTGCTGCGGGCGCGGTGCTGCGGGCGCGGTCCTGTGGGCGCGGTGCTGCGGGCGCGGTGCTGCGGGCGCGGTCCTGGGGCGCGGTCCTGTGGGCGCGGTCCTGTGGGCGCGGTGATGGCGGTCGCGGTGCGGGCGCGGTGCCTGCGGTGCTGGGGCGCTCGGTGGTTCTGGGGCACGGTCTGGGCGCGGTGCTGCGGGCGTGGTGCCTGCGGGGCGCGGGTCCTGCGGGCGCGGTGCTGTGTGCGCTGCATGTTAGCGTTAGCAGCGCCGTTTATAACTCACAGCTTCCTGTGAATCTCCAGGCCGTATCCTCCCCTGCCCCCACCCACCCTCCCCCTGCCCCATCCACCCTTCTCCTGCCCCCACCCACCCTCCCCCTGCCCAATCCACCCTCCTCCGGCCCCCACCCACCCTCCTCCGGCCCCATCCCCTCCTCCCCCCCCCACCCTCCCCACACACCCTCCTCCGGCCCCATCCACCCTCCCTCCACCCACCACCTCCTCCCCCTGCCCACCCTCCCCCTGCCCCACCCACCCTCCCCCTGCCCCACCCACCTCCCCCCCCGCCCACCCTTCTCCCCCCACCCACCCTCCTCACCCTCCCCTCCTGCCCCTCCAATCCCCCACCCTCCCCCTGCCCCACCCACCCTTCAGGTAGTCCCGTGGTTTGACTGATCGAATGAGAGCCCAAAGCTGGCCAGAGAGAAAAGTCAAACGATGAAATCTCGCATTCATTCATTCATTCATTCAGTCATTCATTCATTCAGGGGGATCTGCTGGCACCGTTGCCATGGCAGCCGAAGCAGCAGCAGAAGAATAAAAAATAATAAAAAATAGAGGAGGAAGAAGTGTTATGCCTGCCTGTTCAGCGGGTCTTTAAGACAGAGTGCGGGAGGAGGCTGTCTCATTAGGACCCGCCGCCCGTATGATTCTCCCTCATTGTTCTACGGGTCCCAGATGGCGAGGGCGTTTCGGTTAATAAGACGATGTCCGGCGCTGCCGTTTTGGTTTAGGGCCTGGTACAGCAGACCGCTCACCTCGGCGTCGATCGGACACAAATCTCGGCCCCTCGTTTATGGGAGGTAGTATACAAGCCACGTTAATTACCGCTGCCACTGAATTTATCTCCTTCACATTAACGACTCTGGCGGTCCCAGCCTCCGGACTGGCCGCCCTGAGCCAAAATGGCAGCCCTTCCTGTTACAGACTAAAAACCCATAAAATCTGCTGTTGAGGGATGAGCTCCCGATGAACCCCGTGCCACTTCAGGGGGGGGCTACAAGGGCAATCACTCGTCTGGTTAAGTGGAGAGTGAAAATAATGTTACGGTACATCGCCGAGTTTGACTGCAGGACACGCTGTTCCCGAAACACAGTGGGCTGGAGTTCTGCACGTGCTCACAACATCGATTATCCTCTCTTCTGCGATAAAGACTCTAACCTCTCGCTTTCGTTCGGTACAGATAGCCGTAAAACAGATGCCCTGAATATCGCGTGCAGGACGTACGCGTTTGTGTGAGTTAGGTTTATCCTGTGGCCCAGCGCGTATGTCATTTCCCTGGGAAAGCAGGCCGTTAAATGGTTTTTTCAGCTGCTCGTCTGGTACTCTGATGAATGGCTTATCAGAATCCAATCTCATGGAGGTGATGAGAGCCATTAATTATTTGAATAAATGTTTTATTTCACGTCGATCAGTCCGCTTTTTATTGTGCGCAAGCTCATATGTTACTTCATTTTTTTCCCATTTTACTGGCGTCTATTATGTCGACAGTTTATCTCGGGTTTATCCGTGCGAGTATTGATTATTGTTAAAATGGTTCTTTCATTGTCCCTGTTGAAAACGGTTCTGTATATAATGCCTGTTGGGTTTTTTGTACTTTATGCCTGGGGGGCTGTATGGAGTTTTCTCCGCTCGAGCTCTTGGGCTGAACGACAGCCTTGTGACCTGTTCAGGTGGAGGTATAGTATTTTTTCTTCTTCTCTTCTCTTCTCTCCAGATCACCTGTGATGGCGGGCGGCCTTTTCGCTGTGGACAGGAAGTGGTTCTGGGAGCTGGGAGGATATGACACGGGCCTGGAGATTTGGGGAGGGGAGCAGTACGAGATCTCCTTCAAGGTAGGCCTCTGAAAGCGTCGCGACCGTCCGTGCGCTCTGCCGCGAGAAAAACCCAGCCCTGAAGCCAGCCGCAATCCTAACGCCACAGATAAACTGGCCAACGTTATCATTTTACAGCTCACCAAAAAGATATTTTAAAAATATGTTTATAAATTTCTTTATTCGGGTTGAGTGTCCGACGAGCGTCAGCGCATGGCCGTTTCCTGCTGTGGCGGGCGTGCCTTCCCTCTCCTTCCTGAAACGTGATAGATTGTGATTCGGTCAGAGATTAGCATGTGGAAAAGGCGGTCATTCCGCGCGACCCGATGGCGCTCTGAAAGAGGAGCCCGACCCCTCCGCTCCCCGTGTCCATTACTCCATTATTTGAACGACTGCAGGAACGGAGGAGCGTCAATTAGTGACGGCAAACAGTATTTCACAGACGCCCTGGATCGGGGCCCCGCCCGGGCCTTAATGGAGCGGAGGGCCCTAATCAAGTGGAAAGCCATCCATTACCGTGTGAAACGCAGGTCTGTGTGAATCACCACATCGCTCTGGAGCCTCTGCTCCTGATGAAACGGCACCGCGTCCTGCGCGGGGATGTGCGTGCGCCGAGGTGATTCATGGGATTGATAAGCCTGCCCAGGACTCCGCCCACCTCGAAGCCGCCCGCCCGCCCACTCGTTTAATATCTGAACGGCTCGCGGGCGGACGCTTCGCTTTATCTCCTTTCTCTGACACGGTGAATTACGCACGGGGTTTCCATGGAGCTCGCCGCGAATGCTAACTCCCGTTGGTCCCGGTGCTTGATTTTGGGGGTCACGGGTTCACGGGGGGAGGCCGCCCGGGCCTCTGATTGGCTGTTGATCGCCGCCGCCTTCTCCTTGACTTGGCCGATTTATTCACGGGCTTTGATTGAACGTGCCGGAAAAGCCGCTCTTGCTGTTCCTCAGAAGCACAAACGCGAGGTCAAAGGGCGCGGTCTGTGGCGGCGGTTGATGTGGTCGATGTTTCCGTTCGCCTAACCCAGGGCCGTTCAGACCGAGAAAATAAATGACTTTATTATCAGCTGGCAATTCAGAAGGTTGTCTTCTTTGAGGAAAAACCATTTTAAAAGTCTGTCTCATCCTTGTAGAATATCTGTAATAGAGAAGGATTAATAGGTTGAAATGACAAGGTGCTCTCGTATTCCAGTACTGAACGCGAGCTTACACCTTGAGCGAAACTCCTTCTGCTTCTGAAGATTTCCTGTTTTCAGTCCTCCGTGGCTTATTGTCCTGTCAGGGACTGGCTTTGTGTAAACAGCCGCTAGCCGGTAGGGCTAACGGATGCAGTCGCTTGCCTGTAGGGCTAACGGTTGCGGTCGCTTGCCTGTAGGGCTAACGGTTGCGGTCGCTTGCCTGTAGCGCTAACGGTTGCGGTCGCTTGCCTGTAGGGCTAACGGTTGCGGTCGCTTGCCTGTAGGGCTAACGGTTGCGGTCGCTTGCCTGTAGCGCTAACGGTTGCTGTCGCTTGCCTGTAGGGCTAACGGTTGCTGTCGCTTGCCTGTAGGGCTAACGGTTGCGGTCGCTTGCCTGTAGGGCTAACGGTTGTGGTCGCTTGCCTGTAGCGCTAACGGTTGTGGTCGCTTGCCTGTAGGGCTAACGCTTGCGGTCGCTTGTCTGTAGCGCTAACGGTTGCGGTCGTTTGCCTGTAGCGCTAACGGTTGCGGTAGCGTTTGCCTGTAGAGCTAACGGTTGCGGTCGCTTGCCTGCAGCGCTAACGCTTGCGGTCACTTGCCTGTAGGGCTAACGGTTGCGGTCGCTTGCCTGTAGGGCTAACGGTTGCGGTCCCTTGCCGGTAGGGCTAACGGTTGCGGTCGCTTGCCTGTATCGCTAACGGTTGTGGTAACGGTTGGGCTGAAACGATGTGTTTGATCATGTGAAGCAGGTTAATCTGTGCTTAATGTCTACATGTACAGAGTCACACTGCCAGCGGGATTTTCAAGTTACCTCAGTTTTGGGTGGGAAAGGGTTAAATTGTACTTTCACTAACTTGGTAACTGAGTCAGCAAATGTGCTGTAGTTTAGGATGGCTTTTCCAATGGTAATAAAAACATTTATTTTTTCAGCCTTGCATGAATTGGATTTGTTCTGTTTTTTTAAAACATTTTTTTAAAAATCAGTTCTTCACCCCTGTTTTGAACCTGAGGAACCTGTGGTCGTGTTCGTAGTTTGGGAAGCTGCTGTTACCTACGAGCTGGCCGGAGGTCTTCCTGCCGCAGCCCCAGGCCGTCAGGAAACACTCCCGTTTTTAAAAGCGCGATTATGGAGAACAGGGGAAAGAAGCCGGATCAGTGCAGATGAAGATGAACGGATTGCGCTGTAATCCCTATAACATGGCCGACCTCTACGCACTGACGAAGGGGGGGGGGAGGGGGAGGGAGGGAGAAAGGGAGTGGGGGGGGGAGGGAGAGGGAGGGAGAAAGGGAGTGGGGGGGGGAGGGGGGAGGGAGGAAGGGGGGAAGGCCAGTGGAGATCAGGCAGCCATGTCTTCAGTCTGGAACTCTCCGCTCGCTGCGGGTTTCTGCGCTAATCCTCTCTCCCTTTAACGGGGAGATTTTCTCTCTCCGTGTTGACAGATGTTGCCGTCATTTATCGAGAGTTAGGGCTGAATGTTACAGTATTAAAGTGGCAAGGAAAGATTTGGGTGCAGTGTAATTAAAAATGATATTACCCAGAATGCTGTGTTCACCTGTACTTTTTTTATATTAGTAAAGGGTCTCTGTTCGGCCCTGGTTTTTGTGTTTCCAGCGAGGGATTTTGGGACGTGTGCTGTTCTGTCTGGCCGTGACATGCGCTGAAGTGAATCCCCAAAGCACTTAATCCCAGTTTTTAATTAAAGCGGAAGGCTGGCGGGGCTGTGTGGTTCCGGCAGGATGTGGGGCTGTGTGGTTCCGGCAGGATGTGGGGCTGTGTGGTTCCGGCATGTAAAGCGGAAGGGCATGATGTGGGCTGTGTGGGACGGGCAGGATGTGGGGCTGTGTGGGACGGGCAGGATGTGGGGCTGTGTGGGACAGGCAGGATGTGGGGCTGTGTGGGACAGGCAGGATGTGGGGCTGTGTGGGACCGGCAGGATGTGGGGCTGTGTGGGACAGGCAGGATGTGGGGCTGTGTGGGACAGGCAGGATGTGGGGCTGTGTGGGACGGGCAGGATGTGGGGCGGGCAGGATGTGAGGGGATGTGAGCGTGTCTGTGGGCGACAGGCAGGATGTGAGGGGATGTGACCCTGTCTGTGGGGACGGGCAGGATGTGAGGGGATGTGAGCATGTCTGTGCTAGGCATACGTAAGCCTGACCAGCCTGACTGCAGGGGCCCATACTGGCCCCTAAATGGCCCCTGAGGACCCTGATTGGCTCCTGAAGGCCCTGATAGGTTGGCTCCGGAGGGCTCTGATTGGTTGGCTCCAGACGCCCCTGATTGGTTGGCTCCTGAGGGCCCCGATTGGTTGGCTCCAGAGGGTTCTGATTGGCTCTTGAGGGCCTGGGCCAGGTCAGAAAAGGCTGTTCATTGCGGCTGCTGTCTGCTGCACTGGACTGCATGTGAGAGTGGGAGGTTATGGCTCCAGGTGGGAGCTTACTGCAGCAGGGTGACCTTGCGTCACACAGGCTGCCTCGGCATCATTGTCTGGCCCCAGACATGGGAGAGAACATTCCAGTACCCCAGCCAGGTTTGCCCTAGTCACTGAACCCTGGTGTACACTCCCTTATTCCTGCTCATGTCTGTCTGCCTGTACTATAGTCCAGAAGCCAGTCCCCTATTCTCTGCCCTTATCTGTCTGCCTGTACTATAGTCCAGAAGCCAGTCCCTTATTCCTGCCCATGCCTGTCTGTCTGCCTGTACTATAGTCCAGAAGCCAGTCCCTTATTCCTGCCCATGTCTGCCTGCCTGTACTATAGTCCAGAGGTCAGTGGCTCTGTCTTGGCCGTGACCGTTCGGCTGAACCACGGAGCTGAGCACTGCGGTCCCCCCACCCAGAGTCGCACACACGGGCTGTGATGTATTTTTTATGTGTTATTAGCCATTCCGCGCGAGCACCATCTTGCCTCCCAGGCTGCAGGCAGCATTAAATATTGATGAGGCAGAAGTGTATTTACATACCCTGAGATGTGTGCGAAACGCAGCGTACGGGGACAAATCCCTCTTTCTGTCTTCCTGCTCCTTTTTTTTTTATTTATTTATTTCCTGAACGCAAACGCGCCCCCTCTCCACGCCCCACGCTTCACGCGAGCCGCGAAAGCACTCCGCAGAGGCCCGATCGCACGTTCGCTGAGGCTTGCTCTTCACGTGGAGAGCCAATCAGGCGAGAGAATGACAGCATCAGGTTTCTGGGGGTTCCTCAATGGTGATTTATCTCCCACGGCGACGGAGCAAGGGTCTGGCGCATGCTGCATGCTGCATGCTGTCAGCGGCGTGTCACAGTATGAGTCAGTTTGAGTCTGTTTAGTGGTGTGAGTCGGTTTAGAGGTTTGAGTCGGTTTAGCGGTTTGAGTTGGTTTAGCAGTGTGAGTTGGTTTAGCGGTTTGAGTTGGTTTAGCAGTGTGAGTTGGTTTAGCGGTTTGAGTTGGTTTAGCAGTGTGAGTTGGTTTAGCGGTTTGAGTTGGTTTAGCAGTGTGAGTTGGTTTAGCGGTTTGAGTTGGTTTAGCGGTTTGAGTCTGTTTAGCGGTTTGAGTCGGTTTAGCAGTGTGAGTTGGTTTAGCGGTTTGAGTTGGTTTAGCAGTTTGAGTCGGTTTAGCAGTGTGAGTTGGTTTAGCGGATTGAGTCAGTTTTTCCATTTATTTGGCAGACACTTTTATCCAAAGCGACGCACAGAAGTGCATCTCATGGTCATGGACAACTCCAAAACACAGGTTCCGTAAGATACGATACTCATTTCGTACAGCTGTTTCTAGCCAAGAACACAGATAAGTTCACACAATGAACACTATTCTGAACAAATTTATGCCAAGCCAAACTAGGCAGAAGAACAAGCTACGATATTAGGACAAGTACAAATGACCGAAAAGCTGTTTAGCGGTGTCCAGCGCTCGCTGAAGGCCCTCTCTCCTCGTCCCGCGCAGGTGTGGATGTGCGGGGGGCGCATGGAGGACATCCCCTGCTCCCGAGTGGGACACATCTACAGGAAGTACGTCCCCTACAAGGTCCCGGGCGGAGTCAGCCTGGCCAGAGTGAGTCCCGCCTTTACACCCCACCTGTGTATTCCACCAACTACACACAATAACTACAGAAATGTGTACAGTTACACACTTACAATATGTGTGCCTCTACACCCCTACAGTATGTCTATCATTATACTCTTGCAACACACTGTCCTCACTGTTCTAGGGACCCCTGTGGAAAGTGGGGTGTCGATCGTAGATTGTTCTCGGGGTCAGAGCAGAAAGAGAAATGGCCGCCTGCTGTCTCTGCAGCTCCTAAAGTGGCTGAATTCTCCTGTTTTTTTGTTGGTCGTGACACTGTGCGTCAGCGAGCGGCGGGGGATTATGAGGGCGAAGTGAAGCGCCCTGGCGGACTGACAGGCCCGCGTCCTCCCCTCTCTGAATGATGCAAAGATCGGGATCAATAAATCCGCTCTGAGACGTCGGAGGGATTGAAGAGTGGTCCGTCATGCGGTCTCTCTGCTCTGCAGGGACGAGCGGACGGGTTCTCCACTCTCTCACAAACGTCTCCAAAACAACACGTATGAAAATGAAATCCTCTTTGGATTCTCCGCCTTTCATCGTCCAAGGCTGCTGTTCCTTCTCAGTCTTGTAAACAGAAATGCATCGATTTGGCTTCTTAAAAACCACACCAGATAACTGACCTCAGTTGGCAATTCATTGCATCGATCCCCCGCGAGTGTGCCTGTTTTCAGCAGTGAACTGGTGTTTTCAAATCTGAGTTTTAGACTGTAGCTGCCAACGCTGTATTTCCATTTTGAAAAACTGAATCCATCAAAATGTTGACCGAATTCTGTCCAAAACCCTCGTATGTTATCCTTGGTTAAAATGAGAATTAATTGCTTCCTTCGATCAATTTTAACCCTCATAATTCGTGCCATTGAATATTTACGATACAGACGAGGGTTACCTGTTTAAATTAATGTTCCTCTATACCAGTGGTATCAACTGTTGTTCCTGGAGATCTACCGTCTTGCACGTATTCACTCCAACCCTAACAAAATACGCCTCATTCATCAGCTAGAGATCTCATTGAGCTGCTAATTAGTAGAATCAGGCATGCCAAATTAGGGATGGTGTGAAAACTACAGTATGGTAGATCTCCAGGAGCAGCGTTGGTTACCACTGCTCTGTACGATTTGTGGGTGTAATATTAATATTAATGACTGGAAATGAAATAAACAGGTCAGGAATGCTCGCCAGTCTCCTTCAGAAACCCGGTCCGGTTGCGTTGGAATATGAGGACAGTGCAATGGGAGCGCAGAGCACTGGGTATCGCCAGAGCTGAGCGGGTTTGGTGTGAGCGGAGTGATGAAGGATTAGCGGTGATGGCGGCACGCGAGCGCTTCGGTCAGAACACGGCGCAGTGTACGGAAACATTCTACGCCCCAAAATGGCGGTGTGAGCGCGCCCTGGCGGGAAATGGTGAACAGAGTCCAGCAGGTTATTCTCAGACCTGTGCAGCTGAGGTTTTCTGCGCAGATTTCTCTCCTGCTACCCCACCTCCACCCACAAAAAAAACCACACACGAGGTGAATAACCTTCCCCAGCTGTGAGTGCCGTTCTACAGGCGTTCATCTCCAACTGTCCGGTCTGCCTCTCACACCCTCTCATTTCAAGTGAGATGATCGATCAGTTCACCCACACTTTACATGGTGCTGATCCATTCACCTGGAAATGCACACTCTCTCACAGACACACACACACACACACATGCATGCACGCACACACACACACACAGTCACGCACATGCACACGCACGTACACACACATACTCAACCTTAGTTGTTCCCTCTGTGAAACCCAAAGAAAGATTAAACCTTTTTTTTTTAACTTCAGCTCTGACCTTTTTAAGGCTTTTTTTTTTGCGCAGTGTTTGTGTTTTTCAGCTGCGTGGCGGGTTAGCAGGTTAGCGGGTTTGACGTGCGCGTTATTGACCCCCCCCCCCCCCGCAGAACCTGAAGCGCGTGGCGGAGGTGTGGATGGACGAGTACGCCGAGTTCATCTACCAGCGGCGGCCCGAGTACCGCCACCTGTCGGCCGGGGACATGAGCGCGCAGAAGGAGCTCCGCGCCTCCCTCAGCTGCCGGAACTTCCGCTGGTTCATGAGCGAGGTGGCCTGGGACCTGCCCAAACACTACCCCCCCGTGGAGCCGCCCGCCGCCGCCTGGGGGGAGGTACGTACCCCCCCCCCACACACCGACCCCCGCCCCTCCCCAAACCGGCCCACCCACAGCATTACTGGATCCCATCAAATCTGCAGCACTGTCATAAATATGAGTGTCGCAGCATTACTAGGTGTCATAAAACTCTACAGTGCAGTTATAAATATGTTATAAACGTTTATATGATGACGTATTTGGGCCCACAGGAGTGTTCTTGCTCACCTGTGCCTGACAGGTATGCCCCCCCCCCCCCAGCCTTTTTAATCTGTTTTTGCTTTCATCTTTGTACACAATACATGTACTCTACCTAACCTGTGCTAACATGAATGGCATGTTTATTTAGTTAAACAGGTACCTCTGCTGATAGCCTTCTTATATAATTGAAAATGTATTGTATTTGCTTAAACTGGAAGGTCAGCTGATGGTCCTTTGGTTAGATAAGCAGGTGGTTTTGTTGAAAAGCTCTTTTATTTAGCGAAACTGGGAGGTCAGCTGATGGTGTTTTTATTTACTTAAACAGGTTGGCCTGTCGGGGAAAGCAGGGAGGGTCATACTAGGGTGGCAGGTCACCTGTAGTGGGAGATTGGGCAGCCATGTTGGGACTGAAGGGTAGCCATATTGGTGTCAGTTGGAAGCTTTATTGAGCTCAGGGAGTCGGAAGCCTTAATGTTTGATGGCTGAACGGCGGTTGGTTCTGCAGTACTTTGTGGCCATTATGGCAGTTTTCTTTATTTATTTTCTGCTTGTTCCTGAGGGAAGAGCGTTCCTCTCTTTCCCATAATCACCGCTGCCAGAGATGAGCTGGCTCTCGCTGGTCTGCTCGCTGAGCGCTGAGCGCTAAGCGCTAACCGGGCCCCAGTTCTGTTCCGCGCCAGGCGTTTGGCAGGAGCAGCGCACAGGTAGTAAAAATAAGACAGCGTCGCTTTATTTCTCCTGTCGCTAATAAAGCTCCGGAACGGAATCTACACCAGGGGTAGTAACCGTAACCGTGCCAGAGCGCCCCCCCCCCCACCCCCCTCGCCCCCCCCCCCCACCCCCCCCCCCTCATACATTGCACATCGATGAAATCTGGGTTCACTCTGGGTGCGTAGTTTGCTGCTTTTGCTGGAAATTGGTGAAAAGTCAAACGTTCCTGTTCTTTTTGGCAGTGCTGTTGTTATTTGCCGTTTGTATTTGTTAAAAAAAAAAAGTTCTTCTGCAGTTCTGTTCCTTTTCTCTGTCTTTTTTTTTTGTTTGTTTTGAGTTGTCAGGTTGTGCAGGTGGTACATTTTTTTTTAATGAACAACATGCAGAGATCGTTAACACATGCAGAGATGCAGAGATAGTTAACACATTTTCCCAAATATTTTTTAAAAATAAGTGTTTTGCATGCTCTCCTAGGTTTTGGTTTTTTTTTTAAAAATATATTTTGTTTGTTTTGGCTCATTATAACATAGCGGGTAGCTTGGAAACCAATATTTGCATTTATAATTTCCAGCATTTTTACAAGGATCTAGTTCTGTTTCTGTTATATTTCAAGTGAAATTACAGAGATAAACTCATGTTATTTAAAGGTAATACTTGTACCTTATCAGCTTTAATTGTGTGATTTGTTTGCCAGGCCAGCACGTCATCATGTTGGCTTTTTATGCAGAGAGCAATTAGCCTTAACTTTGAATGTGCGTATGTGTGTGTGTGTGCGTGTGCGTTCATGCGTGTGCGTGCGTGCGTGCGTGTGCGTGTGTGTGTGTGTGTGTGTGTGTGCGTGTGTGTGCGTTCATGCGCGTGTATGTTTTCCAGCTGCGTAACGTGGGCAGTGGCCTGTGTGTGGAGAGCAAACACTTCACCTCCGGGACGCCCATCCGCATGGAGACCTGTCTGAAGGGGCGGGGCGAGGCGGGGTGGACCCATGGGCAGGTGAGGCGGGGGGGGGGCACACACACACACACACACACACACAGCACGACGGGTGCATGCTGTCCTAATCATCAATCAGGGGATTCTATTCCATATTCTCTTCACTGGTGTTGACTGTATGCACATGCAGGCTCGCACTTACAAGCACATCCAGCAGTTGGCACAAATTCCACAGCTTTTACATCAGATTTCTTTCTTTGTTCTTTTTTGTTATTGGCATTGTTGACATGCTTTAGTGAACAAAACATCAAGACACGGCTAATGGTGTATCTGTGGAAATGCTGTCAGTATTCAAGGAACTGAAGGCAATTTCATAAACAGTCTGAAGGAGCAGAACCTACAGTCATGTGTTATTAATTTGCGTTATATATTTACAGTATGCTTCGGTGATTCTGATGATTAGTTATAGGGTGTTACGGTCACACTCACATTTGCTTTTGGAGAAGCTTATTGATAATCACTCAAAGATTCTGTGTGCTTGTGTTCTATGGCAAGGCATACTAAAGTATGGAAATGGAGATTCTTCTGCAATATGCCCCTACCCCCTAAAGATGCCCCTTTCTCCCCTAAAAATGCCCCTCCCCCCCCTAAAGATGCCCCTCCACCACCTAAAGATGCCCCTTTCTCCCCAAAAAATGCCCCTCCCCCTCCTAAAGATGCCCCTTTCTCCCCTAAAGATGCCCCTCCCCCTCCTAAAGATGCCCCTTTCTCCCCTAAAGATGCCCCTCCCCTCCTAAAGCGGCCCCTCCCCCCTACAGAGGCCCCTCCCCCCCGGTCCTTGCTTGTCTCGGTTTGTAGTACGCAGCGTCGTTGCTGCTGTAGTTAGCGAAGTTGGTGACCCCCCTGTGCGTGTTCCAGGTGTGGTTTGTGACCTTGACGACCCCCCTGTGAGTGTTCCAGGTGTGGTTTGTGACCTTGACGACCCCCCTGGGCGTGTTCCAGGTGTGGTTTGTGACCTTGACGACCCCCCTGGGCGTGTTCCAGGTGTGGTTTGTGACCTTGACGACCCCCCCTGTGCGTGTTCCAGGTGTTCACGCTGGGCTGGAGGGAGGATGTCCGCGTGGGCGACCCCATGCACACCAAGAAGGTCTGCTTCGACGCCATCTCCCACAACAGCGCTGTCACCCTATACGACTGCCACGGCATGCGGGGCAACCAGCTCTGGAAGTACAGGAAGGTGAGCCTCGCGCTGGGGGGGCGGCCTCGCGCCTCGCACCGGGCCCTGCCAAAAACAGGCTGGTCCCGGTGGACTGCTTTGCGTTTTACCCCTCTTCCTTACGCTGCCTCAGGGTGGCTGTTCCTTTACAGTTCACAGTACAGACCCTGTGGAGATGATTTCTGATCAATTTGGTTTGTTGTGTTGAAAGTGACCGCAGAACTGTGGAAATTGAATCTGTCTGTCTGCCTGCCTCTCTCACCTTCCCTCCCTCCCTCCTCCTCTCTCTTTTCCTCCCACTCTCTCTCTCCCTCTATCTCTCTCTCCCTCCCTCTCTTTCCCTCCCATTCTCTCTCTCTGTCCCTCACTCTCCCTTCCTCTCTCTCTCTCTTTCCCTCCCTCTCTGTCTCTCTCGCCCCCCCCCCCCCGTAGGATAAAAGCCTATACCACCCCATCAGTAACAGCTGCATGGACAGCAGTGCGGCCGATAAGAAGGTGTTCATGAGCACGTGCGACCCCAGCTCCCCGAGCCAGTGGTGGACGTTCGAGAAGACCAACGGCACGGTCCTGGAGCAGTTCAACCGCAGCGAGAACTGAGACTGCAGCGGCGTGCCTGCACCCGGGAGTGTGTGTGTCACAGTGAGGGGGGGTGGGAGGGAACGGGGGGGGGGGGGGGGGGGGGGGGGGGCAGTTTTACGCTCACGGAGGGACGGGACGGCGTTGTGTTTAAACGAGCAGACCGGTCTGGACTCACCGGGCAGAGACACGCTGTGGCGGGGCGGGACGGTTTTGGGGGAGGCGGGGCTTCGTACGGCAGTGAGGTCACACGTGGCGCGGCAGGACACCGCGGCGTCTCACTGTCCCACCCCCCCCCCCCCCCCCCCCCCCGACCGGCCAGCCTACAGGCCAAGTCTGCCGTTTCCTGGCAGCTCACTGATGTCACTTCCTGTACGTCTGTCTCAATTACACTCGGTTCCAAGTCCCACGGAGCACCCCCTGCCCCCCCTCCGGTGTCATCACCCCCTCCTCCCCCCCTTCTGGTTTGATCTTAAGCTGCTGTGGATGAAGTAACACCTTGAACATGTCATGCGTCACCCAGTGGGCATAGCACATAATAACGTCCCCAAAAGCACGGACATTGGGGAAACGGCTTCGGCTTCTCTTCTACGTTTATGCTGGCTATTCGTTTGTTTTGTAGTAAAACTACTAGGCGAATATTTTTGAAATGACTGTGCAATGTGTCTGGATTCACACCAGGGTACACGACCGATCGCTATAGGATGCCGTTGAAGCACTCAAGTAGTTAGGCTGGCTATGCGGTGCAGTCACGAGGGAATTGGACTTCAGCTCGGAAGGTTGCGGGTTCGAATCCCTGGTTGGGTTCTGCTGTTGCGGCATTGAGCTGGCTAATTTGACTACTTCAGTAGGAGGGAAAATTGGATTGGAAATGAGCAGGAATTGTGAATGTTGTGGCGAAATGTGTCTGATTATTGTTTTGCACGGTGTACGTCTGTCACTACACGCCTCTGCCTGTCAAACAAACGGCGAGTTGAGAAGTTGGCGGCCGTCTGAACGGACCGTCCGGGGAATGGCGGCTGTGCCCCGTCAGGCGCTCCAGATGAGGACGTCTGCCAGGCCAGTGAGTTCGTGAAAAGATCAAATTAAATGCTGTAGTTGATCCTAGACTGGTTTGCTGGTTTGGGACATGAATTTGTTTTTTTGTTTTTTTTTTTTTTTTGTTTTGGGGGGGGGGGTGGGAGTGGCAGAGACCCAGTGCAGGGGAAGGGTTCACTGGTGATGATAAACTTGAATGAAACATTTAGTGCCTTCCTGGAAAAAATTCAAGAAGCCCAAACAAACCAAATCTCTCCCTGCAAGTTGTCAAGTTAAAGAATGGATGTGTAAATATCCACCAGCCTTTTCTCCATTTACCTTTTATCTGTGTTGATACAGAATCATGTTTTGTTTTTTCATTTTTATGAGTAGATGCAATGAAGTTTGCTGTTGTTGAAACGTGTTCCCCAGATAAGACAAGCGAACATTGCTCATATCAATCAGGGCTCCGATATAGCTTTCTACCTGCGGCAGATGTTGCTGTATGTGAACCCTGTTACACGGAGTTATTACACAACTGTGAATCCCTTGTACAGTAATACACTGTGTGAACAGGTAGGAAGTGTCCCAACTTAATTGGTGCTCATTTCTTTTCTTTTTTTAAAAATGTTTGTGGAGTGTAAGGAGATCTTAGTGTCGCAGGGCTGTTCAGCCTGACGTACGTAAGGCTGAGTTTATAGATGTCGTCTCTCTGTGCCATTTGTGATGGTTGATTTTGAGCATTTATTTTCTGTGTACTTTAATTATTGTTTTGAAAAATTGCAATGATTTGGGCATCATTATTTTTTATGTTCTGTGGCTATGCATTTCTTTTTTTTGTGAACCAGACTTGGCATAGATTCACCAGCAGCTGGAAAGGTCCCCTTTAGAAGGGAAAGGGTGTGTGTGTGTGTGTGCGCGTGTGTGCATGTGTGATAGACTGGAGAAGTCTCCTTGGTTTGTGTGTGTGTGTGTGTGTGTGCGCGTGGGGGGTGAGGGTGTGGATGTGGGTTGCGGTGTGGTTGTGGGTGGGGGTGTGGGTGTGAGTGTGTGTGTGTGTGCGTGTGTGTTTGTTTGTTTCTTTCTTTGTTTGTGTTTGTGGTAGACCAGCATGGCAGCGTGTCTAATGTCTGCATTCTGAAAGAGAAATGTTCTCTGTGGCCTTTTCCACTCAAAGTAACTAAATGTGTGTTGTTGCGTAAACGCGTGGTTTGGTTCTCTTAAAGCCAGACGTCCCCTAAAAATTCTAATCCTATTGGCCAAAATTACATTTTAAAACATTTTTCTGATGGAGAGTAAATGATCAGAAATGACACGCACTGATCTTATTTTCTTTTAATTACTCTTTACATACGAGAGAGAATTGGCAGTGTTTTTGGTGGGAGGTGCTTTAATGAAGAAATTCTGCACTTTCACACGCGCAGCACGTACATTGCCAATCGTTCGTTCATTTCTGAAGTATATTTAATTGATAAAGATCTTATTTGTGTTAAACTGATGGTGTATGATATATGATATCAAATGGGGCTTCTGAAGTCACCAATTCAAATCAAATGTACTTGATAAAATTGAATCAGATTTTCTCATATGGTATACTAAGGAACCGCAGGTTGTCCAGTAGATGTGTAAAAGGTTAAATATTGAAAACCAAAGCTTTTCAAGATTGAATTTGATTAAAATAGAAGACCTGATACTGATTGGTGGTGCGGGTTTTTCCAGTGATATCTCTGTCTTTGATTGCATCGCCCACATTTTTCAGTGTGGTGTGTCAGATGTTTGTTCTTATTGTCTTTAAAAGGGTGTGTACAGCGGATGTCAAAGTACAATGATCAAGCACTAACGATAACCTTTCAAAGGTCTATTTTTTGATGCAGTTTGTTTTCACGTGCTCGGTGTGAGTTTGTAATCAAAGGGAAGGGTTTGCTGGATAGATGGCTGAGGTGAAAATGAAGATGATCCGTTGGAATGTTTATGGGCTCACGTTTTACGCTGGCCTTGTCGATTAGCCCCTGGGATCAAGTCTGTGGGTAACACGGCCTAAACAACATAGACCTGACTCACAGACTCATAGACCCGACTCACTGACTCAGACCCGACTCACAGACTCACAGACCCGACTCACAGACTCATAGACCTGACTCACTGACTCATAGACCTGACTCACTGACTCATAGACTTGGCTCACAGACTCATAGACCCGGCTCACAGACTCACAGACCCGACTCACAAGACTCACAGACCCGACTCACAGACTCATAGTCCCGACTGACAGACTCATAGACCCGACTCACTGACTCATAGACCTGACTTACCAGGTCATAGACCTGACTCAGAGACTCATAGACTCGACTCACAGACTCACAGACTCGACTCACAGACTCATAGACCCGACTCACAGACTCATAGACCCGACTCACAGACTCATAGACCCGACTCAAAGACTCAAAATGGGGCTCGTTTGTGATGAGCTGCAAAAAGTCTGTCTGTGAAATAAACGTGGTGTTTTGAGATGGTCATGCATTTATTCTAGAATGCAGGAGAGCACAGTTCAGCTGGGACGGGATCTTGCAGTGCAGGAATTATGGGTAGAAGCCCTCCTTCGTTTGTACATTTCCTGTTTTAGAAAAGTTTTACTTGTGGAAATAGTTGTTTTGATAGGCTATAGGAATTTTGCTAATTGCATTGAACTCAGAGAGCTTACTGAATACCTAACCGTAAAGGTAGTGCGAAGAACCTGTATTGCTTTACTGTACTTTGATCTTGATGTCCATTGCACATGTTTTTGTGATCCAGCCCGAGTGTCATTTTAGTTGTGATTTAAGGTGCAAGAACATTTTTATAGCATTGGTTATAAATTACATACGCATATTTTTTGACAGTGCTAATTCTTTGATAAAGTGGTGGAAATGAAATAATTAGCCAAATTGTGAAAATTTCCTTTTTTGATACCAGTTTTTCATTTTGAGACCGTTATTGATAATTAGCACTATGCTGTGTACACGTGTGTGCAATTTGATGTTTAGGAAATCCAAGTGTACATTTTGTATCTCATAAATATCCAATATTTTTTCTACTGACATGACTGTAAAAATGTATTTAGATATTTAACAAACTACAACTAAACTGGAAATGTACAATATTTTTGATGAGATGTAAAATAAAATGTTTCTATATTTGAAAGACTTCGCCTGGTTTGTGAGCTGGTAGATATCAATGCACCGCACCATCTATTATTTACGTAATTCATTATATTTTCCATTAGTTAAATCAAACCCCGCCTGGGTTTGGCTTCAGAACGTAACTATCTGGGACACCATCGCTCTACGGACATATTAATGCTCGTGATCTATTTTGACGGCTTGCTTCAAGACATGTCTGATTCGGTAATTTGCCTTAATGACTTCTGGATTGATTATTACTAAGTGTCTGAAACTAGTTCTGTCCTTGTTAATGAGGTACACGGCTTTTCTGAAATATATAAGCAGTCCGATAACGGCCTCTGTATTCTAGCAGTTGCTGGAGAGATGAATTGTATTGTCGGACCGAACTGCAGTAACTTTTTTTTTTTTTTTTTTTTTTTTTGGAGGGAAAATAGGATTCAGGGAGCTCTCGTTCTACGAGCGGCAGTTCAATCATGCATTTTTTAAATCCGTCCCCCTCCGAGCGGCGATTAATGAAATCGGGCATTAGGCTGAAACGCTTTATCTGCAAACATGAGCTGTCTGGAGCGCGTGCCCCGAGTCGAACTCGCGTAGAAACTCCAGAGACGACTTTACAGGAACGTTTTTTTTTTGTTTGTTTTTTGTACGACTTTACATGACTTTTTGTTTTTTCCAAACAATACTGAATATTCAACTTTTTGTTAAATGAACTGTAAGTTATTCAGCTTCTATTTTTTTTACTCTATTTTGCTCATGATATTGTGCCAATTACGCTTTGAATAACAAATATCCTTGAATGACTTAAGAAATATATTTTGATGGTTTTATTGTCTTGCATTTTTGTACTGTTTACTGATCTAACTTCCTACCTTAACAATACTTTAATAGCATGTATTTCCACTTTTTAAAATCGGATTTCTTTACCAATGACTCTGGCGCCCTCTTGTGATTTTAATGGGGAATGGAGTCCTTTTAACTCTCAGAGTCCACAGCACTGGGACGGTGTGACTCACTTTGGACTCCTTCAACTAATTGGTGAGTGCCATGACAATTAACAATGTCGTGGACAAAGGATCACTCTTGGGTTGGAACTGTGGTGTTATAATGTGTTATAATGCATTATAATGTGTTATTAATTCTCACTATCTCCTGGACAGCTGAGGTCTCCACTCCAGTGATCGACACTATCCTGACCAATCAGGTTTAACCAGCTGCAGAATTCCAGACGTTCAGATAGCGGGGGGATATATCATCCCAAAGGGAACCCCCCCCCCCCCCCTTGGGCATGGTGGGGACATTTCCATGTCTGACCTGGCCTGGTGTCACTTGCTATCTAGGTGGGAACAGACCCTGTGTGTACTGGTATTTATTCCCTTTGAATACATTATGGATGAGGAGAGGTAAGTACTTTTTTGAGAAAAGGGTTTTTTGGCATTAGCCAGCTGGGCTAGTAGCCTGAAAAAATGGGCAAATAAATTTTTATCTATCCCCGCTATAATTTAGCCCTGATTATCAACTCAATAAATTCATGATTTTGACAACAAAAAAGTTTAATAAAAAAGGGATGGGCAAGAGGCAGGCTATAATGGGAAAAAAGTTAATTTATTCATATTGACAATCTTAATGACACAGATCAATTTTATATGGTAGCGAGCAGAATTAAGTACATTCACACAGATCAATTTTATGATTTAGTTATTCATTAACAATTTCAAAATAATTGCATTTCAATGTGTACACTAATTAAAAGCATCCTCCTCCCTTCTTTTTCTTCTTCCCCCACAACTCCATCCTCTTCATTCTTTCAGGGAAGTGAGGATTAAGTACAATATGTTTAATTTCCGAATCCAGTGGTTCCAACAGTCAGTGCCCTTGTTAAGATGTTCAGCATGCTGACCACACAGTATGTGTGCTAAAACCCCTCACTTAACCTACATTTATAATGTGACTTCATTTAATAATTATTATTAGAAATGACAATCAATTAAATCACCAAATTCATTAACAGGTCGGTCGAACAGTAACCCGGTGTAATTAACCAACGAGCCAAAACAAACTCTATATCAGGTTTTAAAATGAATCACTTTTCTTACATGGAACAAATCTAAACTAGAATAATGAATTTAAATCATACATTCATTATTGAATGTAGGCTCACTACTTATAATTAGCAAAAATAAAGACATTAAACCAGATATTAAGAGAGAACATATGACATTGTACATACAGTCAGGTCAACCAGAGCAGACTACTTCGTAATAATGTAATATTGTATGGATCATAAATAGGTTTGTCCTATTCGAAATATAGTCTCTCTCTCTCTCTCTCTCTGGAAGACCATAGACCAGGGGTGCACACCTTCGGCCCTGCAGGGCCGATCTGTGTGCTGGTTTTTGTTCCAACCGATTACCATTTCTCACCACTCTATAAACTACACTGCTTCATTCCTGTACTTGAGCACAGTACAGTCTCTAGGACACACTTGCAGTCCTGCGGCTGTAGCTGGTGCTTATACACAGTCAGATCAAGACATGATTGGGCTAATTAAATAAATGTAGGCGAATGTCCGCACAAAATCCTGAAATGGATTGGCCCTTGCTGTGCACCCCTGCCACAGACATGATCTAAACCATAGATATCCAACACATAATCTAAACCATAGATATCCGACACATAATCTAAACCATAGATATCCGACACATAATCTAAACCATAGATATCCGACACATAATCTAAACCATAGATATCCGACACATAATCTAAACCATAGATATCCGCCGGCTCTTCGTCGGCGGCCTCCCCCGCCCCCCCCCCGGATCTTTCTGTACGGCGCGTTCGCGGCGTCCGTCGGATCGGAAGAAGATGGCCGCCGGTGAACGCAGCGGCGCAGTCATCGGGTCGTTCCGCGTGCCGGAGGCCCGTCTCTCTCTCCTGTCCGATCCCATCGCCTTCGTGGAGTTACGGAGTCGGACACCCCCCCAGCACTCAGCTGCCGTAAGATGGCAGGGTGAGGAGGAGGAGGAGGAGGAGGTCAGTAAGGGCAGGCAGGTTCTCCATACCGTTGATTTGTCTCAGCCCTGGAAGAGCGGAGAAATGCACGATTGCAGAAAATCCCCACGCTCTCTCTTCAGGGCTGTGCGGTTCTTTACTTCCTTATGCGGCGTGGTGGAGGTATCTCTACACACAGGGGCACAGACCATCTCGGGGGGGGGGGGCGAGGGTGAAATCTCCCTGAGTTGAGGTAGTAAGAGAGAAAGGGTCTTACTGACAGTTCAAAAGGGCGCTTGTGGTTAGCGCAAGTACATAAACCACAGACGTTTCGCTTATTAGTAAAAACAAAACTTAGACGCACGTCCTTAATCGCGTGCGCTCCGGTTCATCTACACGATGTTTTTCCCAGTTAAGTTTTTCTCTTCTACTTCCTCTTTTCACTGAGATTTACCACCAGCAAAAGGTGTGTTCTCATTTTAAACTCCCCAGCACCTCAGCGCTGTGATGGGAATGGGGGGGGGGGGGGGGGGGGGGGGTGGAGAAGGGGGGTGGGACATACCGATGTCACGCGGCCCTGTCGTCTGTACATCGCCGTCTTCACCCCAAATCCAGGAGGATGACACTGCCTCCCCAGGACTGTGCCCCTGTATGAGAATCCTTCTGGAACTTTCCCTCTCCTCTCTCTGCCAATCCGAAACTGAGGACCTGGACGGAAATTCATTTGGGGAATGAGAACACATCCTTAATGATCAAACGGCAACAGTGCTGTGATTTATGAAATTGTTGGCATCACACCGATTAAATTAAGCATAATAAGTGTGCATGTTTAATATAGGTATAAATATAATATATATATAAATATGCTTTTACTGACTGTATACCTTCCTGAAAAGAGAAAGAAGAGCAGATAAAGCACTGTCAGATAAACTAGGGCATACGTGACTAAAGACGTGTGAATACTGCAAGCTGTGTTTTCACAGGCGAGCAGAAGTGTTTCTGTGATTCTTCATCGATATGCGCTATCTGCAAGTGCCCTTTTGAACTGTCTTTCCTTCTATCATCTCAACTCTGGGGGATTTCTTTAATCAACAAAGAAGTGCTGCATTGAGAGCTTTATTTGAGCTCTCCCCAGGAGTTCTTTTGCACTTCATCTCTTCATGCCGCACGAAAAAAAAAGAACCCTTGCAGCCCTAAAATAGAGAGCGGCCATTTTACATGAAATAAGCCAATATAGCTGCAGCTTGCATCTTCCTTACCGAGTCTGGTACTCTCTGACCTCCATCTTTGGGCTCCTCCAGTCCAGTCAGCACATCAGCAAGTGGCTGCAGTCCCCCCTCTGAATAAGTCTGGACGGCCTGGTCAGGTGCTCCAGGACATCCTCGATGAAGCGGGCACAAGCCATGACCGCCTTTGACTCGGCCAGCTTGAGGAAGCCAGCCCACTCTGGGTCATTGCTCATGTGCACCTTTTGGGGGATCATAGCTAAAAAATGTACACAATCGTCACTCACTGAACTGTGAAATAAATCATTGAGGTAGAGCAGAATGACAGACTTGACTCATTCGTAGGGCCTTGCGTACGAGGGGTGGAAGTAACAAACACTGAATCGATTAATCCATCCATTATCTATACCCGCCTTTTTCCCTGGTCAGGTTCGCAGGAGGAGCTGGAGCATATCCCAGCATGCACTGGGCGAGAGGAATACACCCTGGACAGGTAGCCAGTCCATCGCAGGACACACACCATTCACACACACACCTAGGGGCAACTCAGACTCAGATTAACCTAACCTGCATGTATTTGGACTGTGGAGTATGCATGTCGCTGATGTTAAATGTTAATCAAATAAATGTTAAATCAAACTGCAATCAAATTAAATGCTGAATCAAAATGCGAATTAGATGTTGAATCAAATAAAATGCAATTAAATACCAATCTTACCATTCTGCAGCGACGACTCTCTCTCTCTCTTCCCTCTGTCTCTCTCTTCCCTTTCTCCACTTCACCAGAACCCCCTCTCTTTTTCTCACACGGAGCTCTTGTGTGGGATTGGGGTAAGGGCCTGGAACCTTTCGCTTCATGGTGCAGGGATGCAGGGGTGCAGTCTGCAGGCACGTCCCCGTCCCGGGGCTTGCCTTCATCGTCGTCTTCTTCTAAAATCCTGGCACTGAGTTTCACCAAGACGTGCCTCACACTGAGGTGTGACGGGTGAGAGCTTTAACGGTCGTCAGATGAAGGGGTACCCTTCTCACAGTCACCGGCTTCCCACCCGCAAACACTGCCAACTGTGGCGTAGGAACGTACTGCTGCTGGGGATTGAACCCCGGTCTCTGCCGTGGTAGGCGAGTGCTTATACCTCTACTCTACCCAGACGGCCCATGTCCAGCCAGTGCTGTTTCTGTTTGTATTTTGAAATGTCATTCTGTCACTCCACCACTTCTGCAGTCAGGAGTGGTAGGGACAGAGGAAGTGTTGCTTTAATGTCCAAAGCAGAGCACTGTTATTTAGTTCCTTGATTATTTTTCCAGTGAAATGAGGGTCCCTGTCACTGTTGATGTTTCCAAACCTACAAAACACTTCTTTCAAAAGTACTTCTGCAACAGTTCTCTCAGAAATAAAGGTACACAAGGGTACAAATTCTGTACAAGTGCAAAACTGTACCTCTAAAGGTACTAGTGACAAGCGATTGTACCTTTCTAGGTACTGAATGGTACCTTTTTTCTGGTAAAGGTACAGTTCTGTACCTTGAAGGGGTACTGCCACAGTGACAAGCGGTTGTACCTTTCTAGGTACTGAATGGTACCTTTTTTTCTGAGAGTGTAGCATCTGCTTTATGACAAGGGAAGGCTTCAACCCATTTTGAAAACATATCAACAATTGCAAGCACATATTTAAAACCGGGGCATTTTGCTATTCTAAATGCAATCAATCAGAATATTCACAGACAGTCCCCAAAGGGGGAGGATGTGCAGCTGACTCAGTCTTTTGAGCTTTGCTCATGTTGTGCTGTTGACAGGATGACAATGTTGTTTTACGACTGTGGAGAGTCCAGGTGAGTATCCATCTCAGTTTATGGCTGCAGTCTTCCCACCTTTGCTCACATGTGCTACTTCATGTGACGTGTGACCCAGATGGGGGGTGGGGGGGGGGGATTATAGGCTCACATGTGCTACTTCATGTGACATGTGAGCGAGATGGGGGGAGGGGGGGGGGGGGATTATAGGGTTCTGAGGTGTGGCAGGGTGGTGGTCCCATGGGCACCAGACCCAGCAAACAGCACAGCACTGGCCCCAACGCCAGCTTTGTGTGGGCAGTTGGGGTTTGGGCTGCCAACAGTTCACTGTGCACTGGCCCCAGTGGGGAATCAAATCAAATCAAGCTTCATTTACAGGGCACATTTCACACAAATTTGGAACAATGTGTGTTTAACACAAATTAAAATATCAAACACACTAGATAGAAGCACAATGAAGGAAATAAGACTAAATAACATATAAGTCAGGTTAATAAAAATTAATAAAAATATCACTAAAAAGCTTAAAATGACTAAAATTACAACAAGGGGGCACTTTAAGTAAAAGCAATGCCAAAAAGGTAAGTCTTGAGATTCTTTTAAAAATTGTTCACAGGTGTGGAATCCCGCAGACCCTCTGGCAGTCTGTTCCAAAGGTTGGGGCCACAGAAACTGAATGCCCCCTCACTTCTCTTGGCCCCAACCCTTGGTACAGTTAGGAGGCCAGTACCAGAGGACCTCTGGGGTCTGCCGGACACATGCCATAAAAAGCATATCTGCTGAATATGGAGGTGCACTACCATTAAGTGATTTAAAAACCAATAAGTTTTACAACACCCAGATTCCTTACCCCTGTTTTTTTCTGTGAAGCCAAAGTGCCCAGCCTTGAGTGAACTAAATTTCAGTATGATTTGGGGCCAAACGGTAAAATTTCAGTCTTGCTCTCATTTAATTTCAGAAAGTTACTGTTCATCCAATCATTTATATCAGTGAGGCAGTTTGTTAATGTAAAGATGGCACTTGGGTTATTTGGCTTCACTGACAAATAGAGCTGAGCTTGGTCAGCGTAGGAATGAACGTTCACGCCATGCCTGTGAATGACGTCTAAGAGAGGCAGCATATAGAGGTCACAGGAGGGGTCCCAATATTCTGCCTTGTGGGACGCCATAGCACTGGTGGCTGCTGAGATGAAAAATTGACGGGGTGGAAAAATTTCCTTAAAACTGATCATTGGTCTCAAACTGTTTTTATTCATTTTCCTTGATTAACAAGCATTCCAATGATCAGGTTAATCAATTGCCAAGTAATACTGCTTCTTCACATTGTGTTAGGGGGATTTATTGATGAATTCAATTTAGACAAATCTATTTTAATCATTAAGTATACATAAAAAATGAAAAAAAAAAAAAAAAAATTAACCACTCTGTTAACCACTGCATTAGCTTTCAGCATAACCTGCAATAACAAAATCTTATCCTCCAAGATTGTTTAAAATCTGTGGATTGCAGATCTTTGCCTTGAATAGTTTTTCTGATTGTGAGTGTGGACAAGTAAAAGGTCTACATGTAACCACAAATGATCTCAATAAAATGTGCACAATTTTGCAATGCAAATAAAAATAATTCTATTACCAACTTGCTTAATGGCCTAAATCAAGAGAGAGGAGAGCTGGCTATACCTGATGGTACTGGGTTTTTTGTGAATTAATAATTTTACTGATAATCAAGGAGAATGACTGAATGAGATGAATTGGTTGGGCTCACTTTCAGAAGGTCCTAAATGACGTTTGGTGAAAAAAAACGATTGTTTGAGGGCATAGCCAGGCTATATCAGGGTAAAATTCTATATTCGGGATTGGGCTCACTGGGAAGGCGAATGGAAAGATTGTTTGAAATAAAAGGGGGAAAAAAAGTCATTCGGTGGCCTGTTTATTTTGTTGGATTTCAGGTATGGAAAAGTACAAAATCTATTTTTACCTTAATAAGATCTAAAAAAAAAAAAAAAGGGGGGGGGGGCAAATATGACTAAGTAGGGGGTTAGTTGGTGCTTCCCCTTGGGCCAGCACCACTGGGACCACGAGTTTCGTACTCCGATGGATAAAGCCGCCTGCAAGTCTCAACATCGCCAGATACGGTGCATTGCTGAAAAAGAGCACCATGAGCGTAAGCAAGCCTTTCCTTCGTACGTTTTAGCTCGCTCTGCATTTCGTCGTGCTCGCGTGATTGCTCTTCTTTATTTCGCTTCACTGCCTCTTGGTACCATAACGTGAATTGATTCCATTCATTTTTTAATGTTTCTGCACCACGCGACGCAAGCGCGGCCCTTAAAAACTCAAGTATAGCCAGTACGAAAGTGCCTTTTTTTGGAAATTTGAGTGTTGGATGGTTGCGTGTATAGGAATTCCATTTATTCAAGAATGCACAAGTTTGGGGCGAATAGTGTTTATACATAAAGTATGCAGGAGTATCTTTAGGAGGGAGTTCCACTTTATTACCGCTCATTTTGTTTATTTTACTTTGGCTATCAATTATTCACTAAATGTTTATACTACGTGATTCACAAACTTAAGTTGTCGGACTTAAACATGGGATTGAAATCCAGTAGCTGAGTTCACAGCAGGACTCCAACCTCCTATACGACCAGTCTCACATGCAAATGCCTTTCGTGTCTGTGATCATATAATTTTCAACATACATCAACTGTATTCCAACTTTAATACCAACAGTTATTCAAAGTGTATGGCATGAACAATCTGCCCAACTTGACAATTCGATCCGACAACCAACACAGACACTCTAACAGGGATTTATTTCAAAAGGTGCCTTACCTATATTTCAGGCCAGCAGTGTCTGCTTAGTTGTCGATCCGAAGCAGGTTGGCACTGTGGTAATAATGCAGAGCTCTAGTGGTCGCAGAACCCTCAGAGCAAAGAACAAAGAGCTCAGACAGACATTCAGTATTTATAGCATGCACGGTTATGCATATCTCGACTGAAACTTGTTCTCAATGCTGATAAGACCAAGCTTATGTTGTTTTCGAACTCCAGAAATAGGCCACTAAATACCCATTCAATGGTCACTCTTGAGGGGGCGGTTATTGAGACCGTTAATTCTTATAAATACTTGAGTATTTTGAACGATGATTCTCTTACTTTTAAGCCACATGTACAGTATCTGGTGGAAAAAACTGAGGCTTAAATTGAGTTTTTATTTTAGAAATAAGCTGTGTTTTCCATTTAACATCAAAAAGAGACTTGTTGCTGCCACCTTTCTGCCAGTGTTGGACTATGGTGATCTTTTATATATGCATGCCTCTGCTCAATCTCTTCACATGCTTGACACAGTTTACCATGCTTCCCTGAGATTTATTACAAATTGCAAAGCCTTGACTCACCATTGTGAGCTAAACTCTCGGGTAGGATGGCCTGCTTTGGCAACCCGTCGACTTGTCCATTGGTATGATTTTATATACAAGGCAATTCTTGGTCTGCTCCCATCGTACCTCCGTATATTTATATCGCAGAAAAATACTGGACATTATGCTTTGCTATCTCAGGACTTTTTTATGCTTTCTGTCCCAAATGCCCTTACAGAGACTAGAAAAAAAAAGTATGTATTCTGCACCTTTGGACTGGAATAAGTTGCAAAATGACTTAAAGCTTAATGTTTTGATTTCGTTGAATACTTTTAAATCCACGATGAAAGAACTGGAGGCGGAATCGATAGGATGTCGATGTTTAAATTGAATTTTTGATGTGTTGCTTTTATTGCACATTGTTGTTGATTGTTTTATGTTGTAGTGCTAATTGTTTGTTGTACTGTTTTGTCTTATTTGCAACATTTGTGTGCTGCTGCCTGTCTTGACCAGGGCTTCCTTGAAAAGGAGATTTTTAATCTCAATGGGACCTTCCCTGGTTAAATAAAGGTTTAATAATAATAATTTTTTAAAATATCTGTTGTCACTGGGGTGTGTTTACAGTTGATCTTAAAAAACCACACATCATGTGAAAACAGAACCTTATGGTGGTTATAACTTCCTGTCAAGACACACACACACACATTTTACAATAATCTGTAATTTTGCACAACATCCACAATGAGTGATTTTGGACCATTTGACATGTATTGCTTTCCACTTATGTTTAAAGAAGATTATAGTTTTAAAAAATGAAGCATCCAATCACCTGTTTTTTTTTTTTTTGTCCTGGGTTGTCTAAAGAATGCACTCATAGCATTTATCCTTTGCTTGTTTGCTTTTTATGATGGATTTTCTATGATTTGGTTTCAGGCGCTGAGCCCAAAAACAGATAAACAGAGTTCCTGACTTCCTGTTCAACACAAAGTGCAAGACGGGAGACAAAGGCATATTTTCTTTTCTTATCCTTTCTCTTTTTCCCCCGCAAATGTCCATAATATCAGAAATAAAATAATTTTGCTTTACCATTAAACTACAGGTAAATAAATAGCCCTTTGTTCAACCCTGAATTATAATTCACCGTTCAGCATCTTAGCTGAGTTTAAGTGTGTCCATTTAGACTGGAAACAAAAGAAAAAAAAGAAATCATTAATAAATGCAATAAAATCTGGGTTTCATCAGGTCCCCTTAATTAACGTTATTTAAAGCGCCAAAGTGAACTAGTATTGTAATTAATTCAGTAAGAATCAGGCTTTTTTTTTTTTTTTGTTTTTGGATCAGGCTGGAATCTCACTCTGGTTTCATGTGTGAGAAGCGGTTGCACTAACATCATTACATTACAGGCATTTAGCAGACGCTCTGACCCAGAGTGACTTACACAACATTTCTTTTACGTAGCATTTGCATTGCATCCATTTATGCAGTTGGATATATACAGAAACAATGCAGGTTATGTACCTTGTGGAATTGTTCATATCATGGACATTGAAATTAAGCATGATATGTGTGAAAGTTTAACATAAGTATATCATTTGCTGACTGTATAACTTTAAATAGTAAGAAGGGGAAAATCAGAGTATTTTAGATTAACTAGGGCGTACGTGACTAAAGACATGAGAATACTGTAAGCACATCTGTGGTTCATGGCCATGTGCGAACCACAAGTGGCCTTTTAAACTGAAGAGTATAAAAACCGCTGCCTTTTAGAGGAACTAGGGCGCACGTGACTGAACACGTGACACGTCGAGCGGCCCTATCTTGCTAGTGTTATTAGTTCTGCCGGCTGAGCACCACATACTACCATTCTCACCGTTATGCAAACAGTGCACCTCCACTGTGGTGTGGGGTTCGGGGTGGATGTGTGGTATTGACAGGATGCGAGCTGTGTCGCTTCATGGTGCAGTTTCGCTCTGAATTTCAAAATAAAAAATATGCCCACACAGCTCATGCTGTGCTGTTGACACGATAACAACGTTGTTTTACAACTGTGGAGAGTCCAGGTGAGTATCCATCTCAGTTTACGGCTGCAGTCTTCCCACCTTTGCTCACATGTGCTACTTCATGTGACATGTGAGCGAGATGGGGTGGGGGGGGATTATAGGGTTCTGAGGTGCGGCAGGGCGCCAGGCCCAGCAAACAGCACAGAATTGGCCCAACGCCAGCTTTGTGTGGGCAGTTGAGGCTCAGGCTGCCCACAGTTCACCGTGCGCTGAGCCCAAAGGGGTCAACCCTCACAAAATCAGCTGGTGGGGGGGTCCTTGTAATTCAGCCCATGAAATGTTGGGTCTCAGATATTTTTGTTTTTAATTTTTTTTTTGTTTTATTTTTGTTTTGTTTTTTGCCATTTTTCTCACATTTTCTCCCCAATTTAGTCGTTATACAAATTTCCCGTGTGGACCAGCCACAGTCCTGGTCAATGCGCTATCCTCTGTCAGTCTGGGGAGGGTGTAGACTGCCACATGCTTCCTCCGATAGATGTGGAGTTGCCAGCCGCTTCTTTTCACCTGACAGCGAGGAGTTTCACTGGGAGAGCATAACGTGCACTGAGGTTCACGCCATCTCCCCCAGATCCCCTTCCCGCTGAACAGGCGCCCCGACCAACCAGTAGGAGTCACTAATGCAGCGATCAGGACTCATACCCTCACCGGCCTCCCACCCGCGAACACTGCCAATTGAGTTCATAGGAACGTCTGACCAAGCCGGAAGTACGGGTCTCAGATATTTTGTACCTTACAGTTGGAACAATCTTCAAAAAAATCTTAAACTTGGCAAATTACTTTCAGTTGCTGACTTCAATTATGTAATTCATGAGTCTGTGGCTGAAATGTGCTCCTGCTTTTAGTCTCTGCTCTGCTCTGATTTAATTACGGTTACACTGCTCTCTCTTCCTCCATTTGATGTTGGCAACTCATTTGTCTACTGTCTTGTGTAACTGTGGGAGGTCCCCCTTGCAGAAGAGATTTCGATTCATTGTGGTTTTCCTGGTTAAATAAAATAAAAAATAAAATAAAAGCCCCAACATCAAAACTCTGCCAGCTCACCTTGTTTCTTTACCCTTTATTTCCACAATTTCAACTTCATATATACTTTTTTTTTTTTTAAAATTTTTTTTTTTTTAATCTATTTAAGAATTTGAGAATTTACATGCTTGCAAATTAGTGAATCAAGCACACACTCAGAATTTTAATTTGCAGCCCCCCCCCCCCCCCCCCCCCCCCCCCCCCCCCCCCCCCCCCCCCCCCCCATTTTTCAACTTATAAATTCTTATTGGTTCTTTTCTATGAAATAGGTTAGCCTACTTTTGTTATAATCCTCCATTTCCTGCGCTGATTTTCCTCTTATTAATTTTCCTTCACTACCAAAAATTACTGTCTTGACAATGAAAAATAGCCTAACCAGAAGAGCTTTTTTTGGAGAAATTTATAGAACAAATGGTGGACAGAGAGACTAATCAAAAAAGAACAAAATCAACAAATTCAATTAAAATGCTCAATTGGTTGATGTACATTGGGCAATATCAGGGGGCTTCCCTTACCAATTTTGAGCCCACATTGAGCCATGACTGGTGGGCCTGTGCCACTGCCGTGGCCCTTTCCCATTTTACACTTTGATAACAGGACTCTTTAAGCTTCAGGTTCCTCAAAATAAGCAAAGCTGCGCCTGTTCCAATGCCGTAACGACGAGCGTTCCTGAACGGGCACAGCGCAAACCAGCGGGCCGTGGCCTGTTGATAACAAGACGGGATGTTTGGACCACCGTAGGTTCAGGTTCCTCAAAATAAGCGACATGACTGGTGAGCCTGTGCTGATGTTGAACATCGCGTTGCTGAGCTAAATCAAGCTGTTTTTCATTCTATTTAATTTTTGTGTGTTTCATTTAACGCACGTTCCAATTCAGCCATAGAATCATTGAGATTCAGTGCGTCGTTTCATCGCCTCTTCGTACCATGAGTTATATTGACTCCATTGCTTTTGTGGTGTCTACTTCCGCGGGATTCAAGTGCACACGCTTCAAATGCTTAATTCTATCTAGATCGAAAGTGCCATGATTTGGAAATCGAGCTCTAGATTGTTGTCGCGTGTACAAATTCCAGTCCTCTAAGAATTCACAACTATCGGGAGAATAATGGGTATACATATGAAATGCAGGGGTATCTGTAGGAGGGACTGGAACTGAAGAATCACCTCCCATTTTATTTATTTTATTTATCAATTATTTGCAATATGTTTATTCAGCGTGTGTGGTCAGATCTTTGCTCGGGACACCAAACCGTCATTAAGGACTTTGACTATTACAGTTGGGACTTTAACCCATTCCAATATTGGTATTGCTTCAACTTTACATCTAAGTGGAACTTTAACCCAAAATTGATGCAGTTTTATACACCTACCACATCCTACCACATTCACAAGCCCTCTTGAATGTGAGTGTGGGACTCTCACCCCAAACACAAATGTTCTTTAATCAAATATGGGACTCGAACCTCCTATATGCACAACTTACAAATGCCTTTCATGTCTGTGATCATAGAGTTGTCATATTTCATATTTCAAAGACGCTATTCCAACATTAATACCAACAGTTATTCAAAGTGGATAGCATCACGTAATTCGACCCGACAACGCAGACACTCTAACAGGGATTTCAAAAGGTCCCTTACCTATATTTCAGGCCAGCAGTGTCTGCTTAGTTGTCGATCCGAAGCAGTCATGATTTGCGGAAATCTTTTGCCATCCAGGTCACAGCACCATGAAGTTTTGTGGACAAAGGCCACTTTCAGGTTGGCACTGTGGTATTAATGCAGGCTATATGCAGAGCTCTAATGTTCACAGAGCTATCTGAGCAATGAAGAAAGAGCACAGACAGGCATTTTATACTGCTAGCATACATGGTTATGCATATCCGTCCTCACTGAGGTGAAACCACATATCATGTAAAAATAGAACCTTAGTGGTTAGAACTTCCTGAGAAGTGAGGGTAAGACCTTCCCACGCGCGCACACACACACACACACACACACACACACACACGATAATCAATAATGTACCACTTCCACAACCACTAGAGTGCTTTCAGGCCATTTACCATAGTGTAGCCTATTGTGTTCCATGAATACAGATTTCAGAACATACTACATTCAAAGAAGATCAACTCCGATCTGCTAAGAAATTAAGTTAAATGTTTGTACACATCATTCATTGGTAGATGTCTGGCTGTGGGTTGAAAAGGTGTCCAATCATTTTTTTTTTTTTTTTTTTGTTTGTTTGTTTTTGGTTTTTTGTTTGTTTGTTTTTTCCCGGGGTTGTCTAAGGAAAACATGAACACAATTCGTCTTTTGCATTTTATGGTGTATCAGTTACAGGTCTAAGGCTCTGAGTCCATAAACAGATAAGAGTTCCTGACTTTCTGTATAAAAGGAAGCGGAACACAGGCGACACATGCTTTCAGTGCAGCTTTAAGGGAGTATTATTGTCTCAAAAATAAATAAATGTAACCGATCCACAAATAAATCCAGCAGATCCACAAATAAATGCAGTTGATTCACAAATAAATGTAGCTGGTTCCCATTCGAGATTTTCATGTTGCTTGCACTTATATGTGGATTTTTGATACAATTCTTGCGGCATAATTTGGGGGGGAAAAAATCCACAAATAGGTCTGTGAGAAGCCCATGGGATACGCAAAGCGCCACACTGCCCTCTACTGGCAAGACTGAATTACTCAAATTACGTTTCCGTAGAGAGTCATTGTAAATTCACAAGGGGGCAATAGCTGACCGTTCTGGCTCATATTAGAGTAGTCCGCTCAGAGAAACAAATATAACAAATGTGTACTAAATAGAATTGCATAAAATGTGACCATATATTTTGTGTGCGTCATATATTCCTGTCGAAAATGACTGTGTTTTCAAATCAGTACACAGCCAGGGAGGAGAATGCATGTGAAGTCGCAGACTAATCTCTCATTTCGGCTGAAACAGAATTCTGAAAAATCCACCCTTACCCAAATGGACATACTCGCTCAAGAGGAAAGGAAGATTCGAACCCAGCAGATGACACTGTTGATGCATTTATTGCCTTTTTCACAGCCCCTTTTTATGGGGCTTCCTCACAGCAAGATAGTATTGGGTTAGAATCCTGGCCTGGGCCTTTCTGTGTGGAGTTTGCATGTTCTCCCTACGTCCGCGTGGGTTTTCCTCTGAGTATTTCACTTACCCCCCACAGTCCATAGACCTGCAGATTAGGCTAATTGGAGAGCCTAAATTGCCCCTAGACCCTATGGGTGTGCAAGTGAATGTTGATGTGTACCCTGTGATGGATTGGCGACCTGTCTAGTGTGTATTCCTTCCTCTCACCCAATGCATTCATTATTGGCTTTAATATGGAGCTGGTCCACCCTTTGCTGCTACAATTACCTCCACTCTTTGGGAAGGCTTTATACTAGATGTGGGAGCATTGCTACAGGTATTTGCTTCCATTCAGCCAGAAGAGCATTGGTGAGGTCAGGCACTGATTGGGCGATTAGGCCTGGCTCGCAGTTGGCTTTCCAATTGATCCCAAACATGTTGGATGGGACTGAGGTCAGGGCTCTGTGCAGGCCAGGCCAGTTCTTCCACACCGTTTTTGACAAGACCATTTCTATATGGCTCTCCTGTGTGCCTGGGGGCATTGTCATGCTGAAAAAGGAAAGGGCCTTCCTCCAAACTGTTAGGGAAGTACAGAATAGTCTAGAATATGATTGTATGTTGTAGCTTTAAGATTTTCCTTAACTGGAACTAAGGGGCCTAGCCCAAACCATGAAAAACAGCCCCAGACCAAGAAGCGTCCAGATACTTTTTGTCATACAGTGTACACTGCTGGATAATTATTGACGAGGCTCATGTTATACATCTTGTTCAGCAGTACTGCAGTACTTTCCTTCTTGGGAGTGGAACCTGTATCATCCTTGTTAGCTCAGGTCCAGAACAGCTTTGCCTCCATTTGTACAAATGGGATAAGAGGTTAATGTTGATGAGATGCTGCCTTTCATCACATTAAACTGTTTGTGAACTTCTGCGTCCTGGCCATGATGGATATATTAATAATTGTAATAATAAAAGAATAATAATAACAGTCATAAACTTTGCGTAACAGTTTTAAGGCATTGTGCGCAAATGATGCATGGATGTTGATAAAACAAAAGCAACTGAGACGAGTAATATTGCATCAAAATATCATGATAAAAACAATAAAAAGTTTTTGAGAACAAATGAGACGAAAATGGTAACAAAGAAAAATAAAGCGCATAGGACATCAATCAATATAAAGATGGATAAAATTGCTTGATCAGGACTAAAAATCCAGATGCAAAAAAACGAGGCTGAGATTGAAGCGTCGCGTGGACAACTTTTTCTATTTGGTCTCAGTAAACACTTCGATGGTTCATGAACACTCTCACGGTAACCCTTGCATTGTCATATACTCACAACTTACTTTCAAACTGAGCGAGTGAATTTCTGGCTCCGTTAGCTTGGCACTAAGCTGACCAGCTCACGTCATTTCTGGCTCCGTTAGCTTGGCACCAAGCTGACCAGCTCACGTCACATAAAGTAGCTATCATTCTGCCAGTATGCATGTCCACTACTATATATGGTTTACTATCGACATCCAAACTACGATGTCACTGAGCCTCCTCTGGTTCCTTCTATATATCAACTTAAACTGCGCTGGAGATTCGGGAAGCGGTGACACCAGCCAATGACGTGCAAAATGGTTCTGCTAAAGCCCGCCTATATGGAAAATTAGCCAATCAAGTTTAGCTGCTATACTTCCGCGGTAAGGATTAGATGTGTAGTTACATTGTACCGTTTAGTTTAGAGATGTGGCTACCTTAGCCTGACAACGTTACAATTAATTTTGGATATTGTGTGCAATTGGTGGTGCGGGCGAAGAGGCGTTTTTGTCATTTTTTGAAAGAGTAATGATTACTAACCTTCCGCAAATCTGTCTGTCCGTGTTGAGGTCTTTTTGGTAGCATAGTCAACAGCCTTTATCTACAGTTAGAGTAACGATATCTGGAATCGACCATAGAAAACTGAGGGAATTGGGATACTAGCCTAACGTTACACACATTTCGATTTAGTAGTTGTTACCCGATAGTTATTGTTAACTTTCGGTATGCAGTAAGTGGAAGTGTTATACGAACGAACGCTAGCTTTAAGTTAGCTCTAACTTAACGTTACAGTTCGACATCTTTCCTTCATTGCTCTAAATACACTGTTCACGTAACGATATCTAGCGTGGTAGCAGATGTAGCTGAACTAGCATTTCTCAGTCACCTATCGTTTACGGGTGCCAGCGTCAACAGATTGTTCCTAGCTTGCCAACTCCCGTGTTTTTATTAGCGCAAACATCGACTAACTACACTACAGTGTTTTGAACTGTTAGCTGGCTAGTATCTATAGTCGAGTTTATAGCATTCGGTGGTAGCTCTTGGCAAATGTTAGGTAATGCAAAACGACCGTGAGTGAAACAACGTAGTCTAAGTAACCTTGTACCTGACTAGTTTAGTTGGAGGCCTTGTGTGATCGTACTATTTTTCTACAAGGTTGGCCATTGGCGATAATTCACACGTAGTTTGCTAACTGCCAATTTGTGAAGACGGGGTTCTTAATCTCGCGTTTATGACGATTTATTTAGTCTAACAAAATAGGTCGCGCTACGTAAGTACTACTATCGCGCGTTATTGTTTGTATTATTGTTCGCAAACGTTAGGTGGCCAGCCATAACTGGGGTGGGAGCTAGCTAATAACAATACTCCGGAGGGAACTCGTTATTGACCGATAATTACAGTATGAATGGGTTTAGTACGGAAGAAGACAGCCACGATGGCCCGTCGGCGCCGCCGTTTTACGGCCAGAGTTGTTGTTTAATTGAAGACGGGGAGCGCTGTGGCCGCTCTGCTGGAAACGCCTCCTTCAGCAAGCGGATCCAGAAGAGCATATCGCAGAAGAAACTGAAACTGGACATCGACAAGAGCGTAAGTAACTTAAGGTTAGATTTGCATTTTACAGAGGCATAGTTGGTTTGTGCAAGATGAACTTAGAACTACCTGCATGATTAAGAACAGTTCTGTAGCGCGTTAATGTACCGTGTGATCATAATTACCACCAAAAAGTAGCTTAGCTTGCTAGCGTAATTGCTGAAAAATAACATCTAACCTTGCAATATAGGTTACGATTTAATCGATCAATAGTGATATTTAGGCACGCTAAATGTATTATATTGAAAAATACGTTTGGACTGCGTCTTATTTTGTTTTATTCGAAATGGAGTTCGGGGGAAAGCAAGCGCGCTTTAAATGTGACCTATTGCTAGCTTGCTTATGTTGGTAAAATGCGCACAGTAGTCTGGTTAAATGGCGTGTCCCCAGCCTTAACTTGCTAAATGACATCACTTGTTTCCACGCCTCCTACTACACCGAGAAGGCTGTTGCTAAGGAAGCCATCGGTTGCCTGGTGCGCGAGACTGAATGCCGCCACACGAACGCGAATTCCGCTACTGAAAAGGAAGGGCGCGCTGGTGCACACTGCCCTTCATCCTGCAGGGAATTCCGTTCCGCTAGCGGTGTCAGTCTGAGCTGGGCTGAGTGTAGGAGAAATACGCGCCACTAGTGGGCATTGGGACCCACGTGCCGAAAATTTAAACTTGTCAATTCTTAAAATGCTAAATTATAACCGGCGACCACTCATTCATATGCTGAATATAGCCTACTAATAACAATATTTGTTCTGGTTTTATATCAGCAATTAACCAGTCTTGCTTATGAACTCGCACTGCATGTCTTGATATCAAACTCAAAACTGTAAATGAAAACAATTTTAAATGCATCTTGACTGAAGATGCCCTCGCTGACTTGACAGTTATGCATCTACTTTATAAACTCAGCTGTATTTTCATTTGTGCAGATTTTTGAGTGCTGCAGACTGTTTATATTGTATTAGTGCACCTTACAAATAGATGCATGTGTAGTGACTCCAAATCTAAAATTATTTTTCATGTTGGGCTAGTTTAATACAAATTAATACATGCGTTTTAGTTACTCTTTTTTAGGTTCTTGCACTGTGAACGAGGTCTAGTGTTGGGTTACAGGAATGTTTTGTTTTTACCAAAGTAATGTCGACATAAAAATATTTAGTGCGTATTAGTACAAGGTACATAGTGATGTGGGTGTGATTCCTCCCCCCCACTCTACTCCCACTCAAAGTTAAACAAACACAAAAAGCCTTTGCAAACATACCTTCACTGATCAGGAGAATGGTTGACTGAAATGCAGAGACAGATGTGAATATGCTGCTGTGGGTAATGTGGGTCATGTGCACTGCTGTGGATGGTGTGGATGGTGTGGGTCATGTGCACTGGTGTGGATGGTGTGGGTCATGTGCACTGCTGTGGGTCATGTGGGTCATGTGCACTGCTGTGGGTAATGTGGGTCATGTGCATTGCTGTGGGTAATGTGGGTCATGGGCACTGCTGTGGGTAATGTGGGTCATGTGCACTGCTGTGGGTAATGTGGGTCATGTGCACTGCTGTGGATGGTGTGGGTCATGTGCACTGCTGTGGATGGTGTGGGTCATGTGCACTGCTGTGGATGCTGTGGCTCATATCCATTCCTGGTTCTAGGTGAGACACCTGTACATCTGTGACTTCCACAAGAACTTCATCCAGAGCGTCCGCAACAAACGCAAGAGAAAAACCAGCGACGATGGCGGGGAATCCCCCGACCACGACGTTGAAATACCAGAGGTAAAATTTAAGCAAGATATGGGCAAAAAAAAAAAGAACAGTTCTATTTATTTGTACTCAAAGTACACTGAAATATAGTCAATTTCATAACCAGGGTGTGAAGACTTTTGACATTCCTCTTTCAATACTGCTGTGTACATTGCCTGTTCATTGAACTTGTAGAATTAGCTGTATGACCATCAGATTAATACAGAACACTGCTTTTTAAACCGGGTGTCTTGCTAATTCAAGTCAAATTAGTCCAGGCATGACACCTGTATAGTTGTCATTGTGACTGAATCAATAATATATTTGAGGTTGGTTCACATTACTACCTCACACGTAAGATACTTAATATTCATAATATTTTCTGCATTCGTATGTGTAATGTGAATCGAGCCCAACTTCTCTGCTCATGATGAAATCAGCCAGTATCTCTTACCGTGTGCACTTTCATCTGCTCTTTTCCTCAGAAGCCCCTCTGAACAGCTTGTGTTAATGTCTTTGCAGGTGGATCTGTTTCAGCTTCAGGTGAACACCCTGAGACGCTACAAGAGGCACTACAAGCTGCAGACCAGGCCCGGCCTTAACAAAGCACAGCTGGCAGAGGTAACGCTGAGATCGGCCTGTGCGTTCAGGGTTTCAACCTAAACACAGCACAGCCAGCAGGGGTAACACAGAGATCGACCTGTGTGTTCAGGGCCTCGGCCTAAACAAAGCACAGCTGGCAGAGGTAATGCAGAGACTGGCCTGTGCATTCAATATTCAATAAATATGAATCTCTTTAGTGCTCACTGCCAGCACTGGTCTGGTTAAATATTAAATATGAATCCTTTAGTGGTCACTGTTAGCACTGGTGTGGTTAAATATTCAATAAATATGAATCTCTTTAGTGCTCACTGCCAGCACTGGTCTGGTTAAATATTAAATATGAATCCTTTAGTGGTCACCGTTAGCACTGGTGTGGTTAAATATTTAATAAATATGAATCTCTTTAGTGCTCACTGCCAGCACTGGTCTGGTTAAATATTAAATATGAATCCTTGAGTGGTCACTGGTGTGCTGCTCTCTTTCCTTCCCTTATATGTCCTGACTCAGGGATTCTGTTCTGAGGGACGCTGGGTGTTGTAGTGCAGTCATGGCGTCTGTAGTGTAGCGCAGCAATGGCTGCAGTTCCCAATTTTTAAAAAAAAATTTGGCTCCGAATAATGTGCATTGGGCGGCACGTTTGACTGGGGCTCCAAAACATTTCAAGTGTTTTAGTTTCAACATTTTAGTGTCCTGCTGAGCAGAGTAGGAAGTCTAAGGACCCATAAATCTGCTGCATACTTCAGTGTCCTTCCAGTTAGTTTGAAATGGGTTTTTGTTCATTTGGACAAGATTGTATGTTTTCATAAGTGAAAATGTTTGATTCGATGCCAGAAAGCTCCATAAAGGCCACGTTTATCACGCTGATTTATTTTTATTTTATTTTTGCCACAAATGCTTTGCGCAACAAAATATATTCCCTGGGATATTACTACATGACAACATCCCAGGGTACACAAATCTCAAAAATGACTAAAGATTGCCTAAAATGTTTTCAATTTAAGCACTTTATTTTGAGGATGTACAGGGGCTTAGGACAAAGAAAGAAACGTTTCCTTTGATCTTTAAACAGCTGGGGCCGTTGGCTTGCTATCCTCAATTGGCGTGGAATTATTAAAAGATCTCGGCCACTTCTGCCGAACATCTGTTTCGTAGTCTTTAAAGGTAAGCTGGCTGCTATGATGTAAAATGTCACAGGCCAAAAGCCAGTCAAGCATAACGGAAAAAAGGCTCAGCTCTTTCTAGTGCAAACTCCTTTCTTGTAAAAATAAGCTTATTTCAATTAACTCGCCCTTGAACGCTGTTTAACATCAATATACCCAAATGACAAACAATACTGTCTTTGCAGTCATGTGGATGGTAAGCAGGCATTTTGAAGAATCAAACGCCGACTTCCATTGCATGCAAGTTTTTTTTTTTTTCTCTCTCTCTTTCTTTTTTAAACAATGATGCATTCCACCGGCTTTAACTTTCACACTGTAATTACCCGCGACTCCGCTACCAAAATGAAAATACTAGATGACTTGCATCAACCGTTCAAAGGTGATATCTGATCGCTTTTATGTAGTTATGGGCAGGGTAAAAATGACGCTGGGGCGTAACTAGGGGGGGTAAGATCTCCCCCAAACTGGCATTCTGGGAAAGGCAATTCATTTAGCACTTCAAACATAAAAACTGAAAGCAGTGAAACCCCTCTCTTTTTTGGGGGTTACCTTTGCTCAAACTGACAGTTATCTAGAGTCCTGCAGCCTGCAAACAGGGAAATTGCAATAACTGTAGGAATTCTGGTCTGACAGCATAACGAATGGTGTGCCTGTTTAGAAGTCATGGAAGCTCAATTAGCTTTTGCAAGTTTGCAAAAACAAACACGCTGTGCCCACAAATTAGGGCTATTGAACCCGCGTGCCCGGTGATTAATGCAGCCTTTACGATACACAAACGGTGATGTATGTGGTGAGAAGGTTACATTGGGAAATAATTGGTGGTCCGGTGGCTGTTAAGGGCATTTGTGAAATCAACAGGTGAAGCCGTTGTAATCCCGCAGCTGGCTCTGACCCCGTCCTCGCGCTCTCGGCGCGAGCTCCCCAGCCTGCCGGGGTGATTAGGAGCTTTGTGAAAATAAATGAAGCCGCGCTGCGCTGCAAGTTGAACGTTTCCCCCCTGGCTGCGGAGAGGTCCAGACTCCCCGTAATGAGACCTGCACACCATTAATAAAACCACGAGTCCACACCTACGTCCAATTACTGCAGTGGATAGCTGCTGCTAGCTGCCGCTGCTCCCCTGAATGCGCCTGTCGGGTCTTGACTTTGCCGTTTGACCTGAAGAGCGATCGATAATGTCCTTGAGTTTGTTTGTTTTTTTTGGGTCGGAAAGACTCCGCTGCGTTGTTAAACATTCCCGGCCCCTCTCGTGCTTTGCTGCTGTTTGGATATGAAATTATTTTTATTTTATTTTATTTTTTGGAATTTTCCGAGAGGGAAGTTGGACTGAATTGCAGGCAAGAAATGATTATTCGTTGCTTGATATGCATTCAGGCTTGTCTTCGGCAGTGCTACTTTTCCAGTTATCATGTTTTGTTATTTGTTTTTGCGTGTGCTTTTTCTTCACCTTGCTTGAAGCAGAAAACGTTTTCCGATTGCGTTGTAAGCAAATTGCATTTTGCCCTTATGTTTTGTAGACGGTGAGCCGTCACTTCCGGAATATTCCTGTGAACGAGAAGGAGACGCTGACCTACTTCATCTACATGGTGAAGAGCAACAAAAGCCGACTGGACCAGAAATCCGACGGCAGTAAACAGCTTGACTGAGGTTACATATTTCAGCGTGATTTTAATTTGGTGGTTGTGCTGGTAAGCCGAATGGCTGTAAGCCTACCCAGCCTGGCCTAAATTAAGACTTTTCAGACTCAGCAGGGTGAATTTATTATGTGAATACACCATTATCTGGAAAAAATAATTCATTTATTTAAGCCCCAGATGAAATCTTTATACTTAACTTTATACTACAAATGTAAGGGTTATAAACCCCCCACACAGTTTACTGGTGAGTCTTTCCAACCGTTAAATGTTGTGTCGAAAACAGAAGTAGCAGTTTCTTAATATTGTTCCACAGAACTCCGTCATATTGAGTTGCAGTATAATAAAATGTAACGGACGAGACCCAGTTTGGCTGAGGTAGATATAGGTCTACTCTTATGGTGATTTTTTTTTATTTTTTTTTAAATCCTTTTTCTACTTTCAAGTCTTGTCTTGGCTGTTCATTGTGCCAAAACCCAGGGTAAAAAAAGTTAATCCTGGTGGAAATGTTCCCCTTGGTGATTTTGCTGAGGTAACGCCGGCAGCGTGGTCCAGTAGCTAATGCTGTGAGTGCCGAGAAAGCGTCGTTATTTAAATACGGACTGCTGCGCCGAGACTGAAGACTGTCAGAGACTCTGGCCCTGACCGGTGTAGCCTGCCGCTTCTCTGTGCTGATTTGACACTTTCCCCCTTCTGCTCTGTTCTTTTCTGCCCGTCTTTCTGTGACTGGCAGGAGCAGACCCGTAACGCATTAGAACTCGTAATACACGCTGCGTTGCTTCATACTACCGATGACTCGCGCGTTACGAGCCACACGGCCGAGAGCTCGCCCGTTATCAGCCTCGCGGCCGAGGACTCGGCGTCACGAGCCACGTTTCCTTCCCTGTGTGTCCTGGCCTCCCGCTTGCGCCTCTCCATATGTAGGATCTGTCCGCAGAAACGTATGAATGTTTTAGTTTCTTAGTTTGTGATTGTATGGACTATGTAAATTAAAAAAAGACTTATTGCCGGTCTGTTTTTTTTTTTTTTTTTTTTTTTTTTTTTTTTTTTTGCTTCAAGTGTCAAACGAAATCAAGGTGTTTAAAAATTAAAGAATGTTTTTTTTTCTTTTCTTTTTGCTTCTTCTGTACTTGTCACTTAATGTAAAACAGCTCTAAATTCCCACTCTACCAAGTTTTGGGGCCTGGTGGTTGGGGAGTGATACGATTTGTTCAGTTTCCTTATTTGTCAGTTTTGTCACAATTTAAAATCATGATCGTTCACAGTTTGTTTTTAGACAGTGGTTAATTCATTTCACTCAAAAACTGAAATGATTGTTTAATCTTCAGTGAGGCCTTTCATTATATTTCACCCTTAAAATTGAATATTAATATTGAATAAAGCAGAATAAATTCAGTAGACAATTTTTACTGTAAATAATTTCTGTGGAGAAAAAGCCTTTTGTTTTATTGACTCAAGGTGCAGATGTCCTCTTCAGTGTAGTCAAATGAAAAGGCTTAAATGTTAGAATTATTCCCTCCTCCGGACCCAAGCTTCTGTAGCCATTTTGGCTACAGTTAGTGGTGAGAGTTGATCATGTTTACCTGTGCTGGCTGTTTAAGACAGCATGGATGTAAAATATCAATTATGGTTCATAATGTTCCAGAATAAAGTAGTGACACCAACGCTGGCACTTAAGTTTTAAGAGAAAAAAATAAAAGAGTATTATGCATCTCTAAAACCATCCTGGCAACTGTTGTGGGGGGGGGGGGGGTGTTATGAGGTAAGAATTGTAAGTTCAGCCTGTGGGACTTCACTCTACTATTGTAGACAGCTTGTAAACTCAGCTACCTTGTCAGAGGTATCACAGGTCTGTTAGACATAGTGTTGCCTTTAAGAGGTGGTTTGTCCATTGTAAATTAGATGATGTTGCTAACACTGCATATCCAAGTGTGTTGTTTGCTGGAAGAACAGATCTCGGAGAGAGGTGATAAGATGGTATTTTTCCACATGTGGAGCCCGGCCCTTAGTAGAGTTTGATCATGTTTCTGTTATTTGTTTGCCTTTTTAGTTTGTTTACAGTTGTCCTCCTGTGTGCTGTAAGTAAATTCCTTTGCCAGGTCGAATATAGGCTGTGTAGAATTTTCTGCTTTTTTTCTAAGGTTGTGTAATATGTAAACTCTGGCTGTAACTAAATCGACTAAATTGCTGTTAATTTCCAAACGCATATCTATCGTGCTGCTTATTGCGTTTAATAAATGTCATGTGTCAATAACAAGAATTTCGCCATTTTACTGCTATCATGGTATGGTGACTTGTACCGATGTACTACAGGTTTGGGATTTAGTTTGAATGCTCAGGAGTGATTTTACCTGAACAAATATAAGTTGTTCTTGTTACACATTTTTCCCACCCTCCTTTTTAAGCCCACAAAAAGACGATTTAACCATTGTGGAATGTTTTTTTTTTTTTTTTTTTTTTTCCTTTTTCTTTTTTTAATAGCAGTCTGGCATTTCATGCTATTACTGGTTATAGTTCTTACCTTTTAGCGCTTTCTGATAATATGCATGTTGCATGTTTTTGTTGTTGTTGTTTTGACCAGTGCAGTGATATGAATAGTATTCCCAGTCAGCCACGCATAGCCTGTTTGTGATTTGTCTTTCGAAGCAGCAGAGTGCCTGTCGAAATGGGTGAGTGAACACGGTCTGTTGTCTGTGCTACCACTTGGTGGCACCATTGTCGTAACTTCTATTGGCCTTCCCTGGTGCCCAGTACGCGACCAGCTGCCCAAAGCCAAAAACCGTTTATAAAATAATGTGAACCTTTCCCGCGCTTACCTTTCTGCGTTGGCTCCCGTGAAAAGCGTTTAAATGTGGGAAGTCGAAAACAACCCACCTGTATGCTGACCGCTCGAAGGTGTCATTACGATTATAGTCGCGTGCAACAATTTTCCGCCTGCTGTATGCTATTCAAATTTTTTTCTTCTTAACTTTACACGTTACATTTTCCGTTTGATATCCGCTTGGTTTTTCTTCAGTTTTTAAAAAAATATATGCAGGAAGCCTTGTAGAGAAATAATAGAACGTGTTTGTTGTGACAAATTCTACATACATCCGTTTGCTAAATCTGAGTCGTTGGAACCCACTGTGCGCAACAAGCAGTGCCGGACCGAGGGCTTTGGTGTCCCTGAGCAAGAATGCTGTTGTGGCCCCAAGGTGCTCCAACATTAAAAATAAAATTTAAAATTAAATTGTGTGGCCTCGGAATGGCCCTCAACGACTGCATACAGAGTAATATGTCCAGTGTTAATTCAACTCTAACAGAGTTTATGAGTCCAATAGGGGCCACGTGTACACTGTAATTGTTGATTAGTAAGCTGGTGATTGTCGTGAAACTATCACGTTTGTCCAGGTTTCCAAGACCAGCTATAATTCTAGAATAATGTAAGTGGCTGATCATGACGATTCCCAGTGTAGGCTGTAGCCAAATCCGGCCTCTGATGCAGGGTAATGTAAAGCGTATTGTTGCTGTGACGCCACTGCGAATGCCTATTGGCAGCAATTGACATTTTCTTAGTATCGCCTGTATTCACTTTGCGCACGCTTATTGAAAATACAATTGCATAAATGTAGGTTGCTTATTTAGTTGGCAATTTGTATTTCATATTTCAGTTCTGTTTGCAGTTGGCCACTGTGCTGGTGTTGTATTGTTTAGGGTTTTAAAGATACAGAAGCAACCATCTGGTTTGCGTTGGTTATAATCTGATGTGTTGATTGTGCCGGGATATTGGGTACCGTTGTTGTTGCACGTGACTTTAGAAACGCACGAGCAGTCCCGTAATCAATCTACTCCGTTTCAGATATCTCCCTGAAACAATTCGTGCCACGTGCCGCCATCTTCCTACTGGACGGGACTGATGCGACATAAACTGGCTCTTTTTTGCCATTAATTTTGTTTACTGGGTGCTAAAGGTAATCGTTCAACCATTATGATTTAATTAGGTTTTATTTTGTATGATTTTCACATGTTTTTTCCCTACCTTTAAACAGTCGATATTAACATAAAGCATTTTAATTAATGCATAGTTTTTATTCAGGTTTTCGAATGTGCTAATAGAAAAGGAAAGATATCGTTTTCTATTGTGGAACATAGTTGTATGCTATGATGTTTTTTTCATAGCTGTGCAGCTCTGAGAGGGCTTCATATACAGTTGTGGTTTTCGAGCATATGCAGTCATAACGACGGAAATTTTATTCTGTTTTTATTTTGTTTCGGAATCTTCAAAAATAAGACCAGCCTTGCGTCTTTCGATAGATGCAAGCATTTGATACTGATTGTCGGAAATTGTTGACCACTCAGAGCGGTTCAGTCAACCGGGGTTTCCATCTGCTCTGGCCAGTAACTGGAGATACGGCGCATCGCAGACTCTATCTTTAAGGCCGTTCTAGGCTCTGTCTTACGAGCTCATCTCAGGGTGTTCATCGAAGTATTGGCTGGGTGGCAGATATTTATTATCAACCCCTTTCTGTTTAATCGGTCAAATAGTTAATTGCATCATGGCTCAAATTTCGAATTATTTTACAAATGCGCAAATCCCCGGTGGCCTACATTCGCTTCAAATATTATAACTTACCAATTGACGTGAGTAGGGGCGTGCACACGCCTTGTTGGAAAAATATGGATTCGGATTTAAACCTGACATCAAAATAAAATTCTCTATATAATTTGACGCTTGTTTATTTATCAAAGGTTACGGGAAAGGGCGCCTGTATAGAGCTACATAATTGCGTCATCTCTCCTGCGACAGCCTGACATTGATTTTTGCCAGGTTTACCACTAATTCCGAATGAACCTAACGTCGGAAAAAGGAATTTTTATGCGGCTCCTCGAAGTCTCGTGGCTTCGCGTGTTAACCCTTTTTTGTGTTTCCTCAGCACCAAGCACGAGATAAGAAACACGTAAATAAACACGAGATTTATCGAAAGAAAATAGGCCTACTCCTACGAATCCAGCGACGGGCAATGCCAAGACAAACTCCATCTGCTCTGTGTTTTTAAAGTTTATTTTAAACAAGCGTCTCTTGAGATTTTTCCTGATACCTTTTAATATCATAGTTAAATGTGTAAAATAAAATGTATATTGGTATTACAGCTGCAAATATTAAAAGCATATAGAAATCTTATATTGCCAGAAATTATGGTGCATATGTATATTGTTATATCAATCACACGGCACATTGCAAGCTACATCCAATTTTCAATATAACCCCTGATTTATACTGTGATGGCATATATAATTTATATCAGTATGAAACTGTAAGATACTAATGTTCGTATATTATTGTGAGTATCACTGGATATTATTAGTGAGAAATATGTTGGATTCAGTTTAAGTGTCATGCGTTTTGTCCTTACACCTGGAGCACGGCACTTAATGATTGTTCGAGTAATTGTTCTATTGTTTCGTTTCTTACAGGACCATTTTCGTTATTTGCGTTCGTGAAGCTAATGTTTTTACCACTCTCTTAAATCTGTTTATCGCTAAGTTGGATACGGTTTTACTCTGGGCTGAAGAGCAAATATAACCCACACAACCTTAATAATATCAGTAATATTAGTGTACCTTCATAATGTTTAGAACGTACTCCAATTCTGCCTTCGTGCAATATCAAAATTATGGATTTTGCATCCTTTGTCAACTTGGGTTATGAGCATCATAATCAACCATCGGATAAGTACTTTGGCCTTTTACCCTTCAATTTATTGTCTATAAGCCTTAATTTTATTATGTTTATTTTATATGTAAGGAATTATGTCGAAATAATCATAATAATAACAATAATAATAATAATTCGCATGCCTAGATTTCTGGATAGAAGCGAATGCGTATAATGAGTGCATACAACTGCGGAAAAATAATTTCTATTGCCATATTCTGTATTTAGGAGTACAGATCATTTTATAATTTTAATATTTATTTCATCTGAGCCAAACGTAAGGTGACAGTTATTTGAGGTAGATTTAAGATCAAACATTTACACACACAGAATACAGTACGACAAATACAATATTTGCTTGTCAGTACCACCTCAGTAGAAAAGTATCTAGTGCTAACGAGGCCATAACATTATAAGATCAAGAACATTTCTTAAATCACCTTTTTGTACACTAAAAATAACGTAACACAACAAAATAATGGCTTTTTTCATTCTTTTATGATTTAGTTTTAAATTATGTGGGAAATATCACAGTTAGGTACAACCATAGCACAGAACGAATTAATAAGACGGTTAAATTATTAGCAATGGTGCCGTTTTCAAGTCCTCTAATATCCCCCCCCCCCCCCCCCCCCCCCCCCCCCAGATTCAAATGAATAACATTGCACTTTGAAGTGTACAAGTGGTTGTATTCCCAGACGCGCGCTTGAATACCGAGTCTGAGTGCCGGGTGCCGTTCGGTGGGGCGCGAGCCATTCACTGGTTGAGTTCCAGAGCCCAAACCTGTTGAGGCCAACCCGTCCTGCCTTTGAACTTTTTCTCGCTTCCTAATGAATCCTGAAGACCGTCATTCTGTGAAAACAGAGAGTGTATGCATTAGAACTCTTTAAACGGTTATTTATTTTTAAAAAAAAACAAACAAAAAAAAAAACATCAGTACAGGTTAATAAAGCCACGTCTACTGTAACGTGCAGGCCCTGTGCAAAAATACAGTCTGTACGTTAATTCGGTTGCAATATGATTGATGTACAATGTGCAGTGTGATTAATAGGCTCTGACCTACAGACATCCATTACAATTTCCGTATGTGTGCGTGTGCCTGTGTGAATCTGTGCCTGTGTGTATCTGCCTGCGGAACAAAATACTTTCCGTAGCTGCCAATTTCCAAGTAGGCCCGAACAAAGTGAAAGGTCTAGAGTGTAAATCTTTTCAACCATTCGATGGCTTTTATAAGAGAATGTATAAATAAGTCACCGAATTAGAAAAAGGTGACTATCCAGCACTGCATTATATATTCACCAAGATCTGAATCTGAGTAGGCCTGTTTGTCTCGACGAAAATAATACACAGTTGCTAGTTAGCGGCTCCATGCACGCTTCTGCAACTTTTATACTATATGTCGTTGCCATAGTCCTTTTATTGCTTTGAATACAATTTACGACTAAATATCACATTATTTATTAAACCTAGGCATGCTACCTTACGGTAAATAAAACACTCAAAACCGATGTTTTGTTGTCGTGTACGACTTGGTGTTCCTGGCTGTTGTTGTGTGAAGGCATATTTGGTACACTGTGTGCGAATGGTGAGACGAGAACACCGTTAAATACCAGGTAAGGAACTATTATTCTGTTATACAATTATATGTATATATCCTATATTTCATAACATTTCCTATTATTGTATTCATAATTCTTGCATTTTACAAAGAACACATGGCCATAGTATAGGAATCGTCCTGCATTGTAAGCAGTGAATTCAGTTGCATATGCAGGCGAGCATAACGTACCACTTCTCGTTTCCTTTTTAAATCTCTACTGTCAAATTTCTTTATTTCTGCTTTGAATCCCTCCGTTTCACCAGTGTCTTTTGCCAGAACATCCATCAGATAGGCAATGTAACTTGTGGCCAGTCTCAGTGTCTTTATTTTGGACAGTTTGGTGTCCGCGGGAACGTTTGGTATACATTCTCTCAGTTCAGCAAAAGCAGTGTTGATGCTCTCTGTCCTTTTCCGCTCTTTCTTGGGTCCGGACGCTCGTCTTTTCCCCATTCGCCCGGACAGCGCGTCCATCTGGGCGTCGTGCGCGACGCTCGGACCGCTGAACTCGGAGGAGTACGGCTGCTGGATCTGAAAGTCTGCGGGAACCTCTGCGTGATTCACCACCCAGCTCTGGAAGTACTGTGCGTCTGGATGACACCTCTGGACGAACGGAAAGGTCTCGTGCATTAGGTGATGGTGCTGGTAGCTCCCAATTAGGTTCATCTTGAAACGCACGGGGACCCAAATTAGCCTACGCGTCTTGGAGTCTTGAAAAATGGTCGCCCTCGGCTACTTTTCAGAGTTTCAGAATTTTTCCATGTGGTGAACAATAACAATAAGAATTGTCTAATCAGAATTGTGCGCCCCACGGAATCGCGATTTCTTCGTGGATTTAAGTGCAATCTCAAGATGCATCCTTTATAAGTGTTTTTCGCTATTTGCCCATTAATTTAAAATAACAGAATAATAACGTCATACTGTTAAAGGGTTTTAGTGAAATCAGTGATAAATATAGTAAATCCGGATACGTCTATGCAGTCTCGAGTAAAGTCTTCCACCCGTTGATTAGAGTCATTTGTGCTGGAAATCTGACCCTTGTTGAAGGTGCTGAGGCCCAGGTTTATATTGCGCTGAAAGTGGCATAACAACGCGCCAGCCAATAGGAGTTTAGATATCACGAATGGGGCGGAGATTTTGCGATGCGGCTGTTTGTAACGGTGCAGAACAATCTCTGAAGCATGGTGACGCTTCTTCTCGATATGAAATTCTGGGAGGATGGGCGATGGCACTCAAAACAAGAGATTAAGAAAATTTGAGGCATAAACAGACATGGTATTAATATTTTTTCCTATTTCTCTACTAATTAAGTCAATCATAATTTACATTAGAATTCAAATTCAGTTTATGTTTATTAAGACTTTTCGTTAATGTTCCACTTCTTTTAATTTGGCCTTATGTTGTTGCTGTATAATGCGAATTGTGTTTCAGCTATGCATCTACTTTGGAGCAATTTTTTATTGTAAAATTGATAGGGGAGATTTATCTAAGTATATTTTGTATGTTAACATCATCTTTTGTCTACTAACATTTTAACGTACGTGTTTGCATTGTATTTTTTTTTACAATGATATATATTGCGCCAATATAGCCTAAATACTTCTCTCAAGCTTTTCCGAAGGTTTCAGTCCCTAATTGTAGCCTACGCTTCACTGTGCACCAAGTTATTTATCTGAAGAAAATACGCAGACAAAATGTGGTTTAAATAAATGTCATTTAAAAATTCTGTTACACGTTTGTATCACTCTCAAATGAACATTGTACCTATCCAAGCAAATATTCAATGCACATGAAAACAGAAATTATCAACTTGCTTGAAGGCCTAATTAAATTCAGACTGGATTGTTTTAACACGGATTATAAGAAACAATTGTAGTTACTATAAAGACGTTGGAAAGTGTTTCGTGTAGGCAGTATCCATTTTAATTATGTCATTCAGTTCAACTTGTCTTCCATCACTTCTTGACAGCGCCTTGTCAAATGATCATTTAACGAGGTTATGGTGTGGTCCCTATTGCGCACCATACATATTTAACACCGCGTGCGTGGTTGCATGGGGGTGGGTGGGGGAGTCGCCTTTATCAGCTAAGCTAACAAGGGTGAGGGTCTAAGCGCACATCTTTAAAAACGAGTGAGCAACTGGATCCATTATGATGACACGCATAGGTGTCAAAATGGAACCAACAATAAAATTAATAGCGTGTATAGCCAATACTAAGCATGCAACGCTACAATTAGTGTATTATTATAATTTGAGTAGATCAACCCAAAACAATGCATTATACAGTATTTTACCACAATTTAATTCTGCATAGTTTCTACTACACCGCGGACAACTCCAGAATATGTATTTCTATTTTAAGTCGTTCAAACATAATAACTTTTCATGACATTATTATTTTCAATATAAAAACTTTTATTTTGTAACTTTGTGTATTATATACTCGTCATGCTATGGATTGTTTGTTGTCACCGAAACTGACACTAGCTGTAACACTTAATTTTACCATCTTACCAATTTTTTTTTTACCATGTTGAATTTCCTCAAACTATGTACACAACACGCGCACAGAAGAAGCGAATGAAAATGCTGTTATAGCATCTTTACAGAACACTTAACATTCTGCTGAATTTACCACAGTTCATTTTGTTTTGCCTTCTAGAGATTAAAATTAATTGAATGTATCATTTAATATATTTGTTCATCAATTGAGTCATCGCATACATTTTTGTGTGTGTGTGTGTGTGTGTGTGTGTGTGTGTGCGCGCGAGCACACACAAATTGAGTAGTTTTTGAAAAATTATGAAGTACAAAGTTTCAAGGTAGTATCCTATATATGTAGTTACTCCTACGCACACTGAAATGTTTGGGCTTGGTTGCACATTATTATCTAATAATGTGATTTCCTAAAAATGGCCTGCAATGCATAACATGCGTGTGAGTTTCTCAGATTTTAAAATTATAATATCGTTCATATATACTGAGTATGAGTGTATTTAGGCAGGTTAGGTACTGAGACGTGTGCAATAATCCCATTGTCGCCTACCTCTATATTTTGGCGCCTGCAGATAACCGACATTCCGAATCGTAGGAATTACGGTGATTAATGAAGTCTCTCTACTTCAAACAGTTTTTCTGTAATCAGTGGGAAACTGTAATTCGGATACTAATTTCAAACGAAAATTCAAGGAGAACATTTTTAAAACCACACAGGCCTACTAATTTAAAAAATAATTTTCTTGAACCGCGAGTCAACTATTTCTATGGAATGACTGGAAATCGCACTAATCGCACTAACTAACTGAAATGAACTGCTTTCGTGCTAGTACTGCCTCTAAACTCACCTATCTGGGTGTGGAGGGGGAGCGAGGGGGGACTTGTTTTTAATCATAACGTGGGAGCCATCTCGAGACAGCTGAAAGGAACGCGCCCGGTTATCACCTCTCGCGCTGGGCATTGTTAATTCTTCATACCTCATTCAAGTAGCATTCCGCTCCGCTGTAGCCCGCGCGCTATCATCTTATCTGTATCAGACTAAAACATTATCCCATTACATTACATGACCTTGACGCTATTTAGAAACCATTTACTGCATTTCTTATCTAAATATAGCAATAAATCAGAAGTGTCAGGTTCCTGTTAAACACACATATTCCATAAAAGCCTCCTTGCAGAGCTGGTGTTTATATTAAAGCAGTTCGCCGCATATTTTACTGTCTTCCCAGTCGGTGCCAGCCATTACAAAGCTGAACGCAGTATTTTTATTCTGACATTTTAGGGATTGATCATATCGATGCAGATTCACAAAATAAATCCGTGACTAGCAAAGTAAAACAAAAAGCTACATCATGGGTTGCCAGGTCGTGAAGGAGAGTGAGGTACTGAGGGAACGGAGCTGACGACTTCCAGACCACGCGCTGGTCATTCTGGTTCTGATGCTTATTGTACTAACATTGTTTTGAAAGATATCTACAATTTAAAAAAATATATATATATATTATTACTCAGGGAATTCGGGTACTGTTTGTACTGAGATGTAACGTAAGTCACTAAGCAAACTGATAGTGTAATAATATTATTAGAACTTGCAGACCCCTGTGTAGTAAAGTTTATTTCTTGTTCTTGGTACAAAATATTGATGAAAGGAAAGTTCAAATGCTGAGAATATTATTTCCCTTTTTCTCAAGAAATATTGAGTTTTGTTCCAATTAAGATTTTTTATTTCAGAAATCTGTACTAGCGTCGACACAATGCTCGAACTATTAGTATTGTTATCGTATCTGTTCGATGCTACAGCGTACTTTTCTGTGCCCAAACTTTTGAAAGTCTCGTTCTGAAATCACTCGCGTGTCTAAATTCTTTCCATCCAGTTTCCCGTAGTCATCAAAGCCTCTTGGACCCATATATACAAAAAGAAACCCCTGACATTGTTGATTAAGACATCCACTATCCAGATATGAAACACTATCCCGCTCATATTTCCCCATAGGTCTTTATAGCTGACACTTCGGGAGCCTGAAGTATCGTCCGTCTCACTGACTTGGATCAGGGTCGGCTTTTTTCCCCTCCACATGACTCAATGTTTCGTTAACGGGAGCACTTAGAGATGCTAAGCAGAACCCCCCCCCTCCTCTCTCTCTCTCTCTCTCTCTCTCTCTGTCTTTCTCTCTCTCTCTCTCTCAGAGCTGAAATCCCATGGAAACATCCAAAATAGGTCACCAAAAGGCATCTTGGCCGTGTTATGAATTCCCCTCATAATTGTTTGTGTCATCATGTAGATTTTCAATGACTGGTCTTTCCTCCACTTTGAAATTGCTTACTCTGGGTTTTGGATTTTAAACAAATATCTCCCAATTCGGTCATTAACGTGCTCAGAGTGCTGGCTACTCTTTAAGAATGTTTTATTTCTCTCTCTCTCTCTCTCTCTCTCTTCCCCCTTTGGATTGCGCTCATCGCTTTTTTTTTCCTCATCACCGCTCACGTGCGAGGCTTGGGTGCAGATTGTGGAAATGATGCGCGCGAGCTGCGCGGCTCTGCTTTCTCCCCCTTTCTAAGAACACTCAGCTTTTCCCAGAATTCCGTACGTCTTCTGCATTGTGAGAATTTGCGAATCGCTCCCATGGTCGTAGTAGCGGGCGTTTTTTTTTTTTCTTTTTTTTTTTTTGCTCCACCACCAATAAAGATAAGAGCTCGCGGATGGAATGCGCTGAAGGCGGCTTCGCGAGACACTTTTTTGCAGCAGATCGCTGCTTGTTTACAGCAGTAATGAGACCGTGTGGACCCCGCCGTGCCCTCTAAACTGATTTATTCTGTGTGTACCCCCCAGAACACTCATCTGGACAGAAGCCTGTACCCCAGCAGACTTAACGGCCATATGGGATAATATCAGGGGCAGACACCACACCCCCCCCCCCCCCCCACTCCACCCCCAGTCTTCTCATTGGACCCCCAGCAGTACTGCAGCTAATGAATTCGGAAGTGTGGTATTCAGACTGCGCAGTATCAATGGGTCTTTCTGTTTTTTGGGCCACTTCAGAATTGCAAGTGATAGTTAAAGAATCTGTGCCATGTTCGGCTTACAGCTTAAAACCAAAATAAAGTGTACGGGTGCTGGAAGTACGGTGCAGTCCCAGCCCCCCCTGAAAGCGATTAAAAATGTGTGATTCTGCGTGTGGGTGGCCCAGGCCTAGCAGAGCTCGCTTTTGAAAAGCTCGTCGGGTTTTTGGGGAGGAGCCGAGGACGTGGAATAGCCGCTTCACCTTCTCTCTCCTCGGGCCAGACCCCTTCATGTTTATTAACAGAAATAGTTCTGATCTCAGGAGGCAGACCAAGCACACCGTTTCAGGGAACTGTAATTACGCGTTTAGCTTCTGGCCCGTTTAAACCGCAGAAGACCGCGATGCTGATGTCAGTGTAAAACGAGGACAGCATGACAAACTCTCTCTGACGGGAATCCGTCTGTGAGCGCAGTAGCTTCTGATGCTCACAGAAGTGCCTCGATTCTTATTCACAGATGTTGTAGTCGCCAGTGCGTGAGCCTTCATTATGTCAAAACGTCATGAAGACGCCAAAACTGAGATAAACGCCGTCCAGGCATGATTCCGATGGGTTTGTTGATGTGATGCTGAACTGCTCTGGTACTTGTGCCAATAAGGGGCTTCGTTTAATTTCGGAGCACTGCCTGCTGCTCGTGCCCACTGTGCACTCCTTTTAAGGATCCTTTAAAATCGGCCTGGCACTGAAATGAACATCTGACTGTATGTGGGGGACCGGGTACGTTGTCCCAGGCCCTGGGGGGGGGGGGGGGGGGAGGGGGGGATCGTCTGTGAACTTGTTAATATTACTGTCCAGGCTCAGGAATAATATAATAATATGATTTTGTCCCAGGCCAGGTAATTTCACCTGGCAGGCCTGGTCGTGACTGGCGATTTGACTCTTCGTCTGAGAGGAAGTGTGTTCTGCCCCTGAGGGAAGAGAGACTTTGTAGTCCTTCCTGTTCTAACTGCTGCATGTTGACCGACTCCCAAAATGAACGTTGCAATCAAGGATGTTTGAAATTAACCCAACATAAAATATAGGTGCTTTCTGACATTTCTGTGATGGTCATACACAAAGCAAAAGTAAATAAGTAAATATAACGCCACATGTATACTGTATGTATGAATAGCAGCACATAAGGGTTTTCTTAAGTCCAGGAATTATTTACAACACCACGCTCAAGTGTGTGCGTGGAACAAATCTATTTATACTCAGAAAATCACAGTGAGCCCTGAGTCTTTTTCAGTGAGAAAGTCAAGACAGTGGAACAACATTTGTGGCAAAAGATTAAGCTGTATAAAAAAAATAATAATTTAAAAAACTATATATATATATTCATGGATCAAGCTTTTGAAATGCAGACTTTCCATCTTTTTGTACAATTTAATTTAAAACAAATATATCTCATTATATGTGCGTGTGGAGGGCAAAAAGTGCTGCCGTTGGGTCTTCTCACCTTCATCATCATCATCATCATCATCTTCATCTGCTCATGTTTTAGCAGTGCTTGGCCAGGTTGCTTTGCCCCCCTCTGCCCCCCCCCCCCCCCCCCCCCGCCGAATCCTGGGTCAGCGCTGGCCCTGGGGCCCCAGTACCGGTGGGACGCCCCTCAACAGCGCCGTCCCGGGACTGGAGCCCTGACTCCGGGGGTCTGGGGCGAGCCGGGACCCAACCCCTGCCCCAGTAACGGCCCTGTCCCCCCCCCTTCCCCTCGTCCCCCCTCCCTGGCTTTTCCACGTCGGCTTCACTCTGTAGCTCAGCCCCTGAGGAAAAACAGACACCTCCGCCCCCCCTGTCCCCCCCTTCCCCCTCTCGGCTTTCGCCCCCCCCCCCCCCCCCCCCCCCCTCGTCTTTTCGTCTCTGCCCTGCTTTATGGCGGCTCCTCTGACACATGACCTCGGTGATGCATTAGACAGCGTGTACACCATCACACACGCAAAAATACATACTGCGTATTTACACACGCGCGCGCGCACGTAGACGTCCCTGCGGGGGGGGGGGCACGGGCACAGGCGGGGATGGGGGTTCTACTCTACACGCTCTGGCTGTGCATGTTTTCGGCTGTGAGAACGCACTTAATTGACACCCCCTTCTCTGTGCGGACCCACTTTAATCCGGTCGGTCAGGGCACACTCACCTGGGCTTTCAGTGTAGTGTGCAGTAAAAACAAATCACAGCATGGACCCCTGACTTCTCCATCGTCTCCCTTCTCCGCGTACCCACCCTGCGACTGAGCAATTCGCAGAACCCTGCGTCCCCCCCCCCCCCCCGTAGCTGCCGTGTGTAAGGTATGACCCCCCAAGAGGCAATTACTTTCCCGAAACCTGCGAAACCTGCGATGGACGACCTCAGACCCCGCTCTTTTACACCCATCACACCCGAACCGCGGCTAGGGTTTGAGTTATACCCCATTACTGTAGTCCAGTGATGGTCATATTTCAGCACTGGCATATACACCAGGTGCAGAGTTCATTACGGACACCGTTTGCGATGAAAAATGAAAAATGTATCTTTTTTCGTTCCTTAAATGTGAGGGTAACTGTGTGTATCCTAGAGTAACCAATACGGTGCCTCAAAGCGCAAAGAATAATATGACAAATAAAACAAAACATTTTCAGAAACCAAAAGTGTTATAGTCTTTTTTCAAATCTGCCTTTACCAAAAAATCTGAATAGCTTTGTTCTGATTTGTGGAGTGATCTGACGACTATTTCAGCCGTTTTGACGTGCCAGCAGTCGCTGGACCTTAATGGAACACAGATGCATTGTTGACGGAGGACAGTTGTATGCAATCTGCAAAAAAAAGTGATTCATTGCAATAATATGCGATCTATAACACTGATGTTGTATATGCTCAGAGTAAGTTACTGTCGAAGCGCATCAGCATTGCGAATATAACATATATATAATTATAAATAATATGAATCATAGATCCTTTTTGTGGGAGTTGGACCAGTCTTTAACGTTGCTTGTGTTTTGACTTGCTGTGGTTGATGCATGCGTAGGAGCACTACAGGAGGTGAGATATGAGCTTTACACCGTTATGGTCCCCAGTGTTGAGAGTGAATACTGAATGCTCATATTTGAACCGGATGCTAGATCTGTCGCTGGGTTCTCAGGGACTGCAGTTCATTTCTCAGGTGGGTTAAGTTTGTGTTTTTTCTGATATGCAAAGTGAGATTTTAAAACTGCACACGCTGAATTCATCCCAGGCTTTAATGTGTGAGGGTGTGATGTGTGCGCGCAGTGGTAATTACACCTCTCACTGCTGCAGAAGGTATATTAGAGACAGACATGGAGAATGTTCTGAGCTGTTCTGAGCTCATCTTGTGTGTGTGTGTGTGTGTGTGTGTGTGTGCATGTGCGTGTATGTGAGAGTGTGTGTGTCTGTCTGTGTGCACGCGTGCATGTGAGAAAAAGAGCGAGAGTATGTGCGTGTATGTGTGTGTGCGTGCGTGTGTGTGTGTGTGTGCATGCATGTAAGAGAGTCAGAGTGTGTGTGTGCGTGTGCGTGAGCGTGTGTGTGTGTGTGTGTGTGTGTGTGTGTGTGTGTGTGTGTGTTTCTGGTTATGCAGTTATCAGGGACATTGCGGTGTGTTGCAGTTGCAGTTATAATCTGGGTGTTACCCGGGGTTTGGATGTAGTGGGTAAAAGGGTCTGAGGTCGTCCATCGCAGGTTTCTCAGGTTTTGGGAAAGTAATTGCCTCTTGGGGGTCATACCTTACACACGGTTTATTTGGGAAGAGGCTTAAACTGTTCTGGCCCTATAATCCATTCTCAGCGTTAAACGTGTGGCCCCTGAAATCTACGGCCTGTTGTTCTGGGAGCGGAGAACCAGAGACCTCCTCGCGGCCGGTGAGAACCGCCACTCTCTCTCCGCCATGGCGATGGACGCATTGTTTTATGGCACGAGCTGTCTTGCGCGTCTCGGCCCAAATCCTATTTTTATGGCTTGCTTATGCATTCCTGCCGCAAATGGTTTACATACCAAGGGCGGGAGCTCTCCTAAATCAGCTGGCGGGTCCCGGCAGCTGGGACGAGGTGGAAGCCCTGTCATCGGCCGGCCGTGGGCTGAATTAATGAACCCCAAATCCAGATAATAACATCGCCGCTTTGACCCAGAGCACCGGATTACATCACTTTTGCGGAAATTCAATTTCGAGTTTCGCCGCCGTCTCGATCGCCGTGACTTCTGCGAGAGTTTTTTCTTTCTTTCGTTCGTTCTTTTTATTTATTTATTTTTTTTAAAGGGAACTGCACCCATTCATGTCGTGGGGGCTTTTCTGGTTAACGAGAGTCCTTCAGCACTATTCAAACATTGTTTTTAGGGAGAGAGAAAAAAAAAACAGTCGCGAGAGTGCCGAGTGTCGCAGAAGAGTTAAAGGCGGCTGAACCGGCTTTCGGGAAAAGGCACAATCCACCCCAGTGTTCGGCCGGGCCTCGAGCTCCGCTGCGCGGATTCTCTGTTACCTGCTCTGTTTAAATACTTTGTTTCATTCGTGTTAACAGCTCGTAAAAGGTCGCCCCACCGCTCGACCAAAACAGTTCAGCCCCTTTTCATTTATGTGATATTCTTCCGTGCAAGTTAATTGCCTTTTGGAAGAAGTCACTTCACAGTCGACAGATAAGTCATTCTCTAAATTTGAAGTGCATTGGTCTCGAAAAAAATTCAGTGGAACACCGCTCATAAAGTCCTACCCAGGATTCTCGCGAAACCTCTTGCAACTCGCAGTCTATGCTAGACTAGCAACGTTCCTGTTGAGGTTTTTTTTTTTTTAGTTTCTGGAGACAACTCAGGCTATTTATTTCTCCTCGACTCCCTAAACTACCGTTTCCTGTTTCTTCACATGTGGTAGAAAGAAGGAGAAAAAAAATGTTCTGAAAAGTATATGAGTGAAAAGGATGTTACCTCATTAAAAAAAACCCATAAATGTGTCTCTCCAATCAAATGCGCCTAGCCCCATCTGGCCCATGTGTTTTGACTGGCCATTGTTCCACGTTTCCATGGCTTCGTCCTGGATTTATACCTGAGACCGCTGATGTTAGATGTTACTTAATGTCAACTTTTATCCTCATGTCATGTAGTGTTTTTTTTTACGAACAAGACTTTTTTGCCAAGATTTGAGATATAGCTTTTCGAATGAGTGTTCGAATTAAATCTCTGGGATTAAAGGCTTCTGGAAGAACGTTGTGCAACGTCCGTGGGTCTCACTGTCGCCCCTAGGGAGCACATGATGCTTTTTGGCAGCAAAAATAACGTTATATTAGAGAGGCAAGTTCCCTCTGGTGAATAGGTTAGCCCTTACAGTGGAATCTTGTTAGTGTGGTGCTTGTCCTGTTTAACCTATTTGTTTTGTCACAAAGCTTTTTTTTTTTGGCAGTTTAAGTGCTAGTTTCACTGAAAAAGCTTAAACTTAGTCCTGGACTAAATTGAGTTTTGTATGGAGCATCCCCTTTAAAATTAGAATTTAGTCTGGGACTAGGCTTAATCTGTCCTCGAAGCTGGCTCCAAGTCTACTATGATGTCATACTGAATCTACAGATCTTATATGATCTCAAAAGATTGTGTTACTTTGCATGGTTTACTATGGACAACATTCAAGTGGCACTGATGTGTTGAAACAGTGTAACACAAGACTGGTTGAGCCATTCAGTATAGAGGGATGGGAGAATGCATTTGGTCTTAACCATCAGCCATTATTGATCGATCTTATTAATCAGAGCATGAATGTGAAGTTCAGATCTATGACCCTTTCAAAACAGACGTAAGGGTTAGCACTGACACAGTATATAAGAATACTATTTACATACTATTTATATGCTAGTCCTATACATTATATACATTTCATGGTACATGCATTGCATAAGTAAAATGAGTTCCTTAAAAGATGTGTGTTTAAAAGCATGCTTTATTTGAAACAAAGTGGTAAATACAATGAAAAATAAATGTAACGCAAAAAATTTGTATTAAGACTGGCATATAAATAGTCAGTTAATGCTAGTCTTCATACACATTTTATGTTACATGTAGGCCATTACACACCATATGATTCTTGGAATTAGTTCCTTCATAGTGATGTGTACATTTGAAAGTGAAACTTTATTTGAAAAAGGATGCCAATACAAAGAACATGTTATTGGATGTATATATGAAGGTTTGGTTGCACGTTTGTAATTAAAATTCACCAATCATATAGTATTCAGACAACATGGAACCAATTCCCTCTCTACCCACTTGAGCTTGGTTGTAATTCTGTCTGATTTATCCTGCAATCATAGTAATTCGTAAAGTGGTTTATTGGAAATGTCCCTTCCAAATCAAAGTGTGGACTGTCGAAGTAGGGCCATGTGTCCCATTATATGGCAACAATGTATCTCAGCAATGTAGGCTGTTTACTGGGTAAAGTGTCATTAACCATTGTGATGTAATGTGCTGGTTCCACACTCTCCTATGACGCATGACTGAGTGCCAGATTTTCCCTTTCTGAACATTACATTTTTTTCTGTAAGATTCTATTATTTTCGCTTGAGTTCCGTGCCATTTTTATGTTAACTTTCGGCGTGTTATATGTGGTATAATTGATTTGTCCATCAGAACACTGTCTTTCCGCTCTAATTTAGCAGACACCGACTTATCAAGCGCCTGCTCCGTAACACGTTACAAACGGGAAGATGTGACCCCGTTCCTTGACTTCAAAGTGACGTCTGTTTGCTTTGTGCCAAATGGAATTAGAAGCGGGACAGTGCAGATCAGAACCACGAGATGGAAGATTTCCCATAATGTTATCAAAATGCAATCTTCATCAGCGCGCTAATTACATTGTGCTTTTCCTCTGTGCGCCGGTTCCTTTGTGGTTTTCGTCATAAACCTGCTTTAACAGGTCTGCCAGACATTAGATTGGTCTTTTATTATATTGCAGGCTTAAGCAAACGTACTCATCCCCGGTCAGTCAGTTAGATCGATCTTAGCGTGTCCCTCGTCTGTGTGATTAACGACTGCTCTCTCGGGACAGACCTGTGATTGAGCTGAGCAAGTTCTGTTTTTTTGGCCATCACGTTGTCATGAAAGACGCAGAACTGCCCGGACGGGACTTTACAAGTCCTACAGTACGCTCTTAGCGATTTCCCTGTCATTTCCGCTGAACTTTGGAATATTTTTTCTGAGTATTGTAGTAAAACCCGCATGGAAGTCATCAGCTGGACAAAGAATTCTTTCGCATCCTGCCGCAGTGTCTGTGACCGGTTCGAACTGTCACGCAGGAATGATGCAAAAAGACCGTGAATGATCTTTACGCGTACTGTAACTCACGCCTACTCTGTTTTGCGAAAGTCACTCTGTCACAGTATTTTGGCTCGCGGCATGGTTCAGAGGCCGTGGCTTTAGGCTTAAATACGCCCCACGTTTATTTGGGTAAAAGCTTTGTGTGTAAATGTATATTATGGAAGTGTTCACAGCTTATTTTTCAGGTCTATCAATTCGAAACTCCAGCTAACATCCTTGGAGATCAACAAATTGTTTTGAATGCATACGCGCTATTTTACCACTTATTTTCTGTGATCTTAATAAATATTCTTCTTAATAACTACGCTTGTGAGATACCAGTCCAGCTGCCGTGAAGTCTTTGATGACGCAATTATGCATACCCCCCCCCCCCCCCCCCCCCCCCCCCCCCCCCCCCCCTTCTTTTTTTGCCAAATCTAAATGGCGGCTTTGATGTTCCCGGCGAGGACGGTTGTTTTTGTTTGTATCGTGAGCTTATCGCTGTGTTTGGGAGCTGTGTCTGAGCCGGGCCCACAGGCCCCTGCGCTGCCAGCCCCTCCCGAGAAGCAGGCCCCCACAGTCGGGCAGTCCCGTCCCGCCAGACTCCCCTGATAAGGATGATGTATGGGCAGAACTGTGGCTCCATCGAAGCTTCCTAGGCGCTAGAGATAGCGGCGCTATAGCGAGAGCCTGGAAAAAAAAAACTATACCCCCCGCCCCCCCACCCCTAATTTATTTCCTGGTGTAGGTTATCAGAACAACAGCAGAATGGACTTAATAGTAGTAGTAGATATGCAATAGATTGATATTTATGTACATATTTCTTTCTACAGATTGCCATATGTTTTATCCCAGAGAATATTATCACTGTACCTTTCAAAACTAAAACTAGTTTGAAAATGGTTGCATTGTTTGTATGTTGAAAGTTATCTTGAATAGTACCTGTACTGTGACTAAGAAATGGGTTCCAGTGTTTGCTGAATTATAGTTATATACTATCTATACTGCCCTATAGTCTTATAGAACGTTATACTGTCTTTACGTTATCTGTCTTATAGTCTTATAGAGGGTTATACTGCCTTTACTGTCTTATAGTCTCAGAGCAGGTTCTGTCATTTTTCACGTGAAAAAAAACTTTATTTGCAACACGCTGATATCTGTGGAAGATATAGAAGGAAGATGCGTTGTTCTTCTGAGAGAACCTTATCCACAATCAGCTACCGTCGCAGGAATGGGGGAAAAAAGCTCTGACAAGACCTGGCAACAGCAGTTTCAAACAGAACTCGCTCAGGATTGAGGTTCTTTCCTGTGTGCGAGGGTAAATCTCCCCGTGGCCCTTCTGTCAACTTCAAATACACAGCGAAAAGGCAAAAGCGCTGCTTTAAATCTTATGATTTCTGGGAGCTCCTGTAAGGTATGTGTATTCGTAGCACCAAAAAAAGAGAGAAAAGATTTAGAACTGTTTACCGCAACTGGCTTAAATATTTACGTTTGCGCACCAAGGTAAAACCGAGAAGAAAAATGAAAAATGGTGTGAACGGTTTATTTTATTTTTTCCATTTTAGACCTTCGCGACCTTTAAGAGTTTAACATTCGGTTTATGCGTTTGTTTTCCCCTCGCGGACGACATCTCTGTCTCTTTTGACATTTACAAGAGCCGCGACGCTCCGCGGAGCCGAAGGCCCGGTGATGAGCCGTTACATCCCGCAGCTCGCTGTCTAAACACCGCGGCGCGGGGACTGTTTTTAAACCCATCTTTAAAGAAACCAAATATATTTTTTCTCCACCTCTTCCTAAAGTTTTTGTCCTTGGAAATATGAATAGCTCCATTCCCTTATTCTAACCTGGGTGGATTTTTAAAAGAAATCGATGGCACGGGCTGTCTCTTGTTTCATTTGTGTCGGTTGGGATGGAAGTTCGGTTTGGTTCCTGTTATGTGCTCTTACACTTCGGTGCAGTTTGAGTTTTCTCGGGGAAGGGATTATTCTCAGTAATGAAACTCCGGAGCAGGTATCTCACCTTTAAAAAAGATTATCTCCCTGGGCTGTCTGTCGGGCCTATGATAGCTTCCACTGCTGTAAACCGACTGCTATAAACCTTCATAGCATGCAACACCTTGAGCTTTAGGAGGTGTAATTAAAGGGAGTTTAGCTGGCAGGGGAGGAGCTGGGTCGCTGGCATGTGCTCTTTCCCCAGCGCTGGCCAGAGGACACTGAACCGCTGCACGAAGTGGCAGAGTATTATTACTGATCGCCTTCATGGTGCAATGACCGTTTATAGCCTAGTGCTTTTGTTCACTTTTGGGTTGGTGTGTGTGCGTATGTGAGCGTGCATGTGTGTGAGCATGCATGCCTGCGTGTGTCTGAGTGCTTGTGTGTGTGTATGTGTGTGCGTGTGTGTGTGAGTACATGTGTGTCAGTGTGTGCCTGTAGTGTATGTATGCGCGTCTGTGCTTGCGTGTATGTGTATGTGTGTGAGCGTGTGTGTGGGTGGAGTGAGTATGTGTGTGTGGTGTACGTGTGTCTGTGCCACTGCGTGTGTGCGCGTGCGGATGGTGTATGTGCGTCTGAGTATGCGTGCATTTGTGCGGGTGTATATGTATGCGTGTGGGCACGCGTGTGGGTGTATGGTTTGTGTGTGCGTGAGGGTATAGTTTGTGTGTGTGTGTGCGCGCGTGCGTGCGTGTGTGGAATGCTTGTGGGTGATGTCTCTGTTGAGTCGCGCTCTTACACCCAGTCCTGTGTGGAGTGACAGGCACAGTGTCTGCCTTGGCGCGCTGACGGCACGGCTCTCCTTATCTCGCGCTTGGAGTGAGTGCAAAGACCCTGCAGATCCCACAGAGAGACGCAAACACCTTCCCGGCTGCGCGCACTACTGTCACTGCCTCCAAGTCGCATTAGCCCTCGACCGCCATTTCACAGGAGTAGGCCTACAGTCTTGGTCAAGGTGCGATCGTCCTCCGTAAACATTTTTAGACCGGCTGTTTGCATCTTGCTTTTTAATATCAGCAGTTTGAAACGTTCCGTTTTGTTTATTTTCCTTTGAAATTTTAAGCAAGCATCATGCCGGCGTGGAACGCGCACGCATATCAAGGGGGTCATTTATCCTCGCCTGTAAACAAGCCGTGCGGATCGGCGTGGGTCGTGCTCTGTGATTGGTCCCTTTTTTTTTTTTAACTCTATGTCCCCCCGACTTTTCCCATTTCCAGTGGAAACTGGGACTGTTTTTGGGGTTCCTAAAACGCGTCATAAATATTTTTCTTGTGACTGGCCGCACTGTGGTGCACCCTCTCCCGGCTTTTCGAGGCTGCGATTTCATTGGTCACAGGGGGCCGGTTTTAGCCTTGAACTGGATCCGTGAAATAAGTTCCCGTAAATATGCGGAACAGCAGAGAACAGGGGGGCAAATCCCCGATATCAACAAATGCGGCCCGTTAGGATCTCGTGCAGTAAGCGCGTGACATCAACGGCGCGCGAAGGACTGAAATATGCGTAGAATTAAACATGCGCAATGGAAGACTTTGTTTAAAGTGCACCATGGATGCAGCGGTTTTCCTAATTACTCAAGCGCTGGAGAAAGATGGAAGCTACAGCTCCATATGATTTATTTCGACGTTTCATGCAAAGTACTGGTATGTATGCACTCCCCCCACATTTGCTATTAGAGACCCAAACTCCCACAGAGCGCAATACAGATTAGAAAAATTGAAAAGGGGGGGATCATTTTTTCATCCACCAGCCTTACCCTGCTATCTTCTCCTCGCTTGATTTCTGCGGAGACCCGGGTCGTTATCAATTTGGAAGATGGTGGAAGTCCATCTGCCAGATCTCTGAAATAGTGGATGGGTCTCACTGCAGAAAGAGTCAGTTCTCATCACATCGTCAGTTCTCCTCGTGTAAGCCGCACTACACAGCTGGGTTACTCTATTTTATTTTATTTTTTGGATGACTTTTCAGTGCAACTCTTCAGTAGTTATAAGACAAACCCCTAAAAGATTCATGATATTCACTATCAGGCTTTATACATGTATATCCCGGCTATATATATATATAGGTGTGTGTGTGTGTGTGTGTGTGTGTGTGTGTGTTTAGTGGACTGTATATGTCAGGGGCATGTCAGTTCAGTGTTCGGAGAGGGTGAACCTTAAGTTCGCTTCCTTTTTCAGTGTCTTTGCATTTAAATGGCTGGGTGTGTTGGTCTGGCCGAATATTTGTTCTGTTTAGTCTACCAATCACTGGTGACACGGAGTCTGGGAGGGAGGAGGCGGGGCTTCGGGCAGCTCGGCCCCGCCCTGCAGCATCACGGCTCCCCAAGTTTATCCGCGGTGGTGACAGACGTCGTCCCAAAACATGATTTAAAAATGGCAAAAACAGGCCTGTTTTATTTAAAACTTCGATGGCTTTGAAAGGTGACCGAGGAGGATACGTATGTATACTTGTGTGTTTGTGTGTATTTTTGTAGATGGAAATGGTTTTTGGTAAAATGTAGTCTTTTGTTTTTTTTCTTTGAATATGCGCATGATACAACTACACTAAAACAGCAGGAAGGCCTATTAATGTTATTCCATGTATTATTAGAAGGGTAAACCATCGATATAAAAAACAAATCATAGAATTTTTTTTTACTGTACATTATGCACTTAGCGTATTTCCCTATAATGGCAAAATATATCAGCATTTTATAAAGCTCAGGAGTAGTTTTGAGAATTGCTTTAAAATATTGGCTGAACATTTTTTTTTCTTTTTTAAAATCTAAAAGCATATTTCCGAACTAAAGGAATATTGAGTGAATTGAAGTTACAAACCTTAGTGCTACCATCTAGTGGACAAGATGTGTTACTTTTTTCTATACTGTTCTGTCATGTTTTCCTGCATGACAAAAATTCCAAGGAAATCGAAACAATAGGCTACTTTAAAAGAAGTTTTATATCATCCTAACTGTTGCAAATAATCCAAGGACATTGAAGACATTGAATGGCATCTGCAAGATGCCATTTTTAGCGATGACTTTAATTCTTTGTATTGTAACAATGGTTATCTATCTTTCCCAAGCTTGTTTGTTGCTTTGAAACCATGAAGAAAAGCGTGTCTGTGGACCGCTGGTTGAAGTTATGCTGCTTTCCACAGTACACCAGCAGCAGGAGAGGGAACCAAGCACAGAACCCGCAGAGTTACCCCTAACAGCCAGCTCTCCCTCCTGCCAGTGTTTAATGCATTATGAGGAGATTAGAAGTGCTGTCGTTTGGCAGGTTCTCACAGTTCTGTCTGGTGTGCATGGGCAGAGGAGGGGGGGGGGGTGCGTGTGGGTATGGGCAGGGTGTTTGGGTGGGGGGTGGGGTGGGGGGGCCATGTGTGTTCGTGAGGTGTGTGTGTGTGTGTGTGTGCATGCACTGTGTGTGCGTGAGTTGTGTGTATGTGTGTATGTGCATGAGCTGTGTGTGTGTGTGTGTGCTTGTGTGTGTATGTGCATGAGCTGTGTGTGTGCGTGAGTTGTGTGTGTGTGTGTGTATGTGTGTATGGGCATGAGCTGTGTGTGTGAGGTGTGTGTTTGGGTGCATGCGGTGTGTGTGTGTATGTGTGTGTATGTGCATGAGCTGTGTGTGTGAGGTGTGTGTTTGGGTGCATGCAGTGTGTGTGTGTGTGTGTGCATGTGAGGTGTGTGTATGTGCATGAGCTGTGTGTGTGTGTGTGTATGTGCATGAGCTGTGTGTGTGTGTGTGTGTGTGTGTATGTGCATGAGCTGTGTGTGTGCACTTGTTTTTATATCATGCTGGGGACGAAGACCTGTTTGCACACTCACGCGATGGGGACCAAAAATATTGTGGGGACCCAAAACTGCGTCCCCACGAAACTGGCCATTACAGATGATGCAGGAGACCATGCTAATATGCTAGCTCAAAAAATCTCAGTAGTCCCCATGATTGACCAATTCCCAATTTGGTGTGTGAGTGTGTAAACCGAATTTTTGAGAATGATTAAGCACTTTTAGCTTAGAGGTAGGGGGTGGTATTGCAAGCATAAGCACACGCCTACGATTGATTGGTCACCTCGTTCGTTTACGTCATACTATAAAAGCCAGTACCCGTAGACACGCCTACCCAAGGAGCTGCAGTGTGCAAAAATCGAGCTCCACTTGAAGTTCAGCTGAACAAATAATAAGGTAAGACTTCATGATATGGCTACCATTAATAAAATATTGTTAATATATATTAATATATATTGTTAATATGTGTTTTAGACCTGGCTAGTTAGCTAGGTTAAATATCGCTAGCTAGCTAGCTAGTTAGCGAACTTTCTGCAATTGCCATTAGCTCACCAGAGGTAGTGTAAGCTACTTTAGAGTAAATGTAGCTAGTAGCTACGAGTTATGTGCTTGTGCAATCCGAAAAATATGTTATAAGTTATAACAAATTAAAATGCATGGTAGCTTTCTAGCTAGCTACATTTAGCTAGCTACAAGTGGCTGGCTAGCCAGTTGCAGATGGGATGTCTAAAATGCCAGCAATTTTGAGCTAGCTAATCTTAAATACAAACAGCAAGGAAAAGGTAGCTTAGCCTTTATTTATAAAAAAAATAGCTATATAGGCTTGGATTCTGCTCAAGATTTATTATAATGTGGCTACCATCAATTCTTCTTGTTCAGCTGTATTTTAGAGCTAGCTTGCTATTGAACGTTCTGCTGTTGACATGAGCTCCCCATAGAAGTTAGCTACTGAAAGTACATGTTTGTGAAATTGGTGGAAATATGTTAAAATATAGGACAAGTTGAACAATATGTTGAACAAATATACATATATGCATATGAGGTTGTTTTTTACGTTAAGTACGGTGCCCAAGATTTTTGTAATATGCGTACCATTAGCTAATGTTACTAGCTACAAGTTAGATTAATAACATTACTAGCTAGCTAGCTTGCGAGCAAACATCTGCAGATATGAGGTCACGTTAGCTGTTAAGCTAAATTACAAATACTGCATGTGTTTGTGCAATCCGTGAAATATGATAAAATATGGGAGAATTCAGTCAATAAACTAATATATTTTTTCTGGTAAACTTTGGAACAGACACTGTGGACACTGAAATGGCCTCCAGCTCAAGTCCACATCTGATTGACCAGGTAAGCTTTGTTGGTAAAATAGAAAGGAGGGTGTGTTGTGGTTTATCACAGAAAGTTACTGAAGTTAACAGTTGGTAATGTGATATGTAGGTGGTTACAGGATGTAGGTATATTGATATCAAATGATTTGGCAGTATAATGTCATGGTCAAGGACCAGGTGAAGTGCATCCTGTAAGCACCTGTGTATCCATTTGAAGACTAGGTTATAGCCTTATTATTCAAATTTTTAAACGGTGAGGGCTATTTCTTTATTTTTTTAATGTTTAAGATGTCTAATCGTACAGTTACATGTCTTCATAGAAGAAAATTGTTCAACAGTTAATTGAGAATATGCCACTTCACCAGGTCCCCGTGACGGTAAACCAGAAACCTTGTGTGACCAACTACCTCACTGATTGCAAGAAGCTTGACAATGAAATCTGTCATACACACTCTCTTGGTGAATCTCGTGGGGACCCATAAGGGGACTAAAAACCAATCGAATATTACCAAGAGAAAAACCATAAATGGACTTAAAATCACAATGAACAGTCTATTTCTTTGTTGACTGGTTTTGGAGAGGGAAAACTTAAAGTCACTGTATTCTCCATTAAATATTCATTTAAGCACTTTATCTGTATATGTGATGTTAAATAATCTTTGCAGGTCACTGCTGTGGCCATACCTATTGGAACAGACACTGTGGACACTGAAATGGCCTCCAGCTGTAGCCCACTTCTGATTGACCAGGTAAGCTTTGGTGGTAAAATGTAAAGGCGGGTGTGTTTGTGGTTTATTAATGTCAATTCCACGGAAAGTGACTGAAGTTAAGTGTGTGCACTTTGTACTGACTGTTTATATGAAATATTTGCAGATAACTGGTGAGGCTACGCTTGTTGTCGATATGTTGGATGAAGATGAGATCTGTTACTCTGGCGCAGTTCTATATGGCAAGCTGAAGGACACCGTGACTTCATGTGAAGCTAAGAACAAGGTGTCATCCTATGATTTACAGGTAATGTGAGAATCAAACATTGTTTTGTTTAGTCGCAGCATTGCAAAAATGAACTGCTTCTGAAGTGCATCCTGTAACCACCTGTGTATCCATTTGAAGATTAGGTTATAGCCTTATTATTCAAATTTTTAAACGGTGATGGCTATTTCTTTATTTTTTAATGTTTAAGAAATGTCTAATGTCTAATCATACAGTTACATGTCTTCATAGAAGAAAATAGTTCAGCAGTTAATTGAGAATGTGCCACTTCACCAGGTCCCCGTGACGGTAAACCAGAAACCTTGTGTGACCAACTACCTCACTGATTGCAAGAAGCTTGACAATGAAATCTGTCATACACACTCTCTTGGTGAATCTCGTGGGGACCCATATGGGGACTAAAAAAAAACCATAATGGACTTAAAATCACAATGAACATTGCAGTTGTTTCTGACATCAGCATTGACTTATACTATTATCTTAATAGTTAACTACATAACAAAAAAAACGGTCCTACATTCAGGAATAAGAGTTATTTGACGGAGATTAAAGGGAGCGCTTTATGATGCCAATTGGCATCATCCGGGTTCAAGGAGTTAAAGTGCCGACTTGTGATTTCTAATTCTTGGGAAATGTTTTCTAGCAGCAGTGAGTTGCCAGTATCAAATATATCGAACTGACCAACAGTAAAACCAGAATTGCATTTGAAAACCATGTGTACATTTAGCTACATTTTGGGTGTTTCGTCACCAGCAGTAATACCTGCTGAAAACACATAGGCCCTCATTTATCAAACGAACGTACGGCAGAAAACTGGGTGTACGGTCATTTCCACGCAAAGCTCGGCATTTATCAATTTGGACGTGAGCGGAGGCTACGACAAAATGTCACGTCAAGTCTCAGCTCGTGTACGCACGTTCGAGTCACCGTGTACTTGCGGTGGCAGCATAGTAAATCTGTCTCGGACAACTGTTATATAGATCATGCAGGGTCGCCTACAGAGAGTTAGTATGTGATCGTGACCAGTGTGATAGTCTGCAGCGTAGTCGTGTTTAAAAAGTTTTTACTGCTCATTATTGTAAGCGAACTCAAAAGCACCTTTACGTGGTGGTGGTAACAGACTGCCTGGGAGCTAGGCGGCGAATAAAGCGGAGCTTGTAATAAGCGGGATCATGTAGGCTACAGCGAGCCGGTTACCGAAGTTCATTTCACAATTATGACCGGCTCGCTGTACATATGCAAATTTGTGTCTGTTTCTGCTGGTTGTGTGTGACTGGTCTGTTTTGACTGGTTGCATGTGATGGTTGTCTGTCTGTGTGGTGTCCGCGTCACGGGGAAAAAGTTTCTCCTCTTGGCCGTATTACGCATCTCCATGTCGTAAACTCTAGGAGCGAGGCCTCTAAACTGAGAATATATAGGGGCGTGGTATTTAAATGACGATAGTTTTCTGCTGCCACATTTATCAACGTCCGATTATTCTTACACTGTAATAGGCGAGATACGGAAGTTTTCATGAATCACACCCTGAACCTGTAGTGTAAGATGATATATTCGGTCAGATCTGCATGAGTTTCTACGTTCTTTTGATAAATGAGGGCCATAGAGAGCACTGAGAAGACGCTCCACTCGAGTGCAATACTTCGGTAACATGCTTCCAGAAAAACGTTGGTGAAACTAAACAACGCACTTTCTGGGGTTGAGGATTTTTATTTTCATGGACTGGATGCAATTGCTGGACGATGTGTGTTGTTTTACTGTTTGTGTAAGAAAATACGATGTTACTTGTTGTTTATGTGCCGCTATATTTGCTATTATGACTATTGGGAATATAACCAATGTTTTACGGACAATACAAAACCTACAGTTATTTTCAAACTGTGTTGTTACATTGCGATTCGTGTCACTTTTTGTAGGCTGTTGTCACCTGGTTCAGTAGCTTGTAGACTAATCATTCAGTTTTTGGCAAAAATACTTAGTTATGTGAATAGTTATTTTTTGTTTTTATATCATTATACATATGTTACTTTTCTTCTTTTAAAATTCATTATTGTTAAGCATAGTTATTGTTTGAATTGGTTTGCAGTGTCATCAAAATAAAAAACTTATTTTACCATTGCAGTTCTCTGGGCATATTTCCACCTGGTATTGACTGGTTTTATTAAATATTTGCAGATGACTGGTGTAGCTACGCTTGTTGCTGATGTTTTGGACGAAGATGAGATCTGTGACTCTGGCGCAGTTCTAAACATGGCAAGCTGAACGACTCCTTGACTTCACATGATGCCAAGCACAAGGTGTCATCCTGTGATTTAAAGGTAATGTGAGAATCATACATTGTTTTGTTTCGTCTCAGCACTGTAAACTGAACTGCTTCAAAGTGCATCCTGTTACCACCTACGCACATATTGGGGGAACCTGGGGGGTATTTCACGAAGCTGTCTAAAAAATACATTATTTTAAGCACATTATCTTTATATGTGATATTAAATAATC